>NW_017566728.1:4133883-4243648 GCF_001854935.1 Bemisia tabaci
TGTCGACGCCACTGCAGAGGTGCCAGCAAGGGAATGGAGCAATCACAGGAAAAAATGTTTGGGGTTATCCCCTAAAATTTTGGTACTACCCCTATTTTTTAGATGATATGGGTATTTCTAAATTAACTGTGGTAGTACCGCAACTCAAGTTGGGGTAGTACCGCGCCATTTTGGTTAGTTATTTGGAACCACAATTAATTGGAAATGTCCAAGTTGGGACTTAAACTCTACCTCTTTTTAATTTTTACTGGGATCACTGGGGAAAAAGTGGTAGAGTTTAAGTCACAACTTGGACATTTCCAATTAATTGTGGTTACAATCAACTAACCCAAAAGTGTGGCAAAAATGTTGGATATAATATTAAAAGAGAAATCACAAGAGTTAGCATTGTTCTTATCCCATAAATTCTGAACATCTGCGGTTTTTGATTTGACTCTTGCAGGAATACAAAACGAAAAGACCAACTACTAAGTGGCCGTTCATGTATTAAATAAGATATTTTAGATGACTTTTGATATACTTTTAATTGTTTTCCGTACGGCAGTGGTTACATAATGATTATATGTTAAAAAGTATGACTTTTGCTTTTAATCAAATATTTTATCATAGAACTCAGTATGCCTTTCGTAAATCAAGGTAGGTCATATTGCGTTTTGACTGACGCGCGGCGATCAAATCTTGAACTGACCCCGCATTTTGAGTCATGTAATTGTCCGGTCAAAAAATAAATCTCAAAATTATAGCAATTTTAGATTTTGAATAAAACCCATCTTTGCATTTCCTAGTTGTGAATATTCATTTGTGAACAAATGACTCACCCTAGCGACCATGGGAATGCCTAAGAAACATAAGGTGACGCAGGTCCAAAAAGTGAACGCTCTCCTCCGGTTTTGAAATAAGTGAGGCCATTTGTCTGCAACGCCAGTAATGAAGGATTCTACGTTGCAAAACTCACTGTCTAAACCTAAAATCTAAAAGAAAGATAATATTATATCATTGTGATTGAATAACGTGATTACAGTTTGCGTTTTCAGCGAAAGTGATTTGAAAGACAGAGCTCTTTAATTGAAACGATTCTAATTGCAGTCGCATGCTGTATTTCACACACGCTAAATAAGGCTGCTTCTCCATAGAAATGGAGTGAGTGATTATTTTTACGTTTCAAAGACATTTTTGAGATACTGTAATTTAATCATACAGTACAATCCTAATATGATAAAATGAACTTGGGTCATGTTCTAGTCGACGAGTTCCGAGCCCGATTTGCGTTGAAATTCTGTCACCTTTTCGATACATTTTCGATCGAAAATCGCGATATGTATCATACGAAATAATTCATAACCTCTCTCTTTTCATTGGATGGCCTGTCGCCGGCCGGGTAACCGCGTATCATACTTGAAACAAACATATTTTGACATAAAAAAAAACATATTTGAAGCGTTACTGTGCGATCAGAGCGAAGGCAAATTTGGCCCTACTGAGCCGCATATCATTGGTTAATTTTTAAAGGGATACATATGGTCCTAGGTTCTTACCAAAAGCATGACAAAAAATACAATGGACCAGAGCCTGGCTGCTGGAAGCTTCAGGACCACTTCAGGGTAGGTGATGAAGACAAGTCCGGGACCAGAGTTGACAACCTCGGCAACGGAGACACCCTTTTGATCGGCCAGGTGACCCAAAATACCAAAAGTTATCGCGCTCGACACGAGACAGGTGAGCGTGTTTATGATGCAGGTTATCGTCGCGTCCCTAGAATAAATCAGTAAATCTTCTTGAGTTTTAAAATATTCTGCCCACTCTAATCAGTTCCTACCATTATTCCGAGAGGTATTTACTTCAGGAAAAACCAGGGACGGGAACTCTATCAATAAATTATAAATTTTTACCATACTTAGTATCGCATCATTAATATAGCGAATATTTGTTTTTAATGGGTACAGCGGCTTAGGACAGCAAATCGTGTCAACATAGTGCGCATCATCCGCCAGCTTGACACCCTCTCCAAGCCTCGTTAGACAACCTTAGGCCCATTCTCCTGTGAGTACTTAACATTACTCGAGAGGCCCTTAAGTAGAGTTATTGGATTATGAAGTTCCCTGAAAAAAATTCTACTTGAGATATTATTTAGACTCAAAGCGTCGTTTTTTGTCGACAAAATTTGGTTTTATTGAGTTAGATTCGTGCGGATTCAACTTAAAGTCAGTTTTGTTGAGTTAAGAAAGCGTCGTTTTGTAATCGTCACCAAGTTTAAAGAAGAAACGATGGAAAAACAACAAATCTTTGACTCAAATAAATTGACTTTATTGAAGGATTTAAGATTTAACTAAAAGAGAAAACCATAAAATCAAATTTTGTGGACAGGAGAAGACGCTTCAAGTCAAAAAAATAGCTCAAGAAAAATATTTTTCAGTGTTGGAAGTCGTACCTGTAGCAGTTGTGATTGAAGCGGTTGTATGAGCCAAGCGCGGGAAGGGTACCAACTCCGATACTGTAGCCAAAGAATATCTGCGTGATCCCATCGATCCACGTTCCTGCGTCGGTGAGTTTACTCCAGTCCGGGATGACCAGGAATTTTAGGCCCTCCGTGGCACCCGGCAACGTTACAGCCCGCACGAATAACGCCAACATTATCACATATGGAAACAAAGCCGTGAACCAGATGACCTGATCATATAGAGCAGAATACTATTAGTATCACCCTGTATAACTGGAAATGGTGCGGAATTTTTTGTAACAACGTACAAGTGGCTTTGTCAACATTTTTTTTTTATTGCTTAACTCCTGGTTCATTTAATCGTTTAGTATAAGATTAAGTATCATGTTTCATTCTCTTAACTCTAGCATCGCAACGCTGCTTATATTTTAAACGAGGTTTTCACTCTCGTCCATTTAAAAGTCGAACTGGATCAACTAGGAATAGATTATAGCAGCATTTTTTTCACCTCGCAAGGAAAACTGTAAATTTAAAAAAAACACACTTTTAAACTAAAGAACGGGTAAAACCAAATTAAGGAGTTACCCTGGTAATTTTACCCAAAGTCTGTTTTCCCGTAATGAATCGCAAACTTAGAAACTGAACAAGTGAACAATCTTAGCAAAATGGATCAGTTGCGCTGGTCACAGAATCGTGTTTTGATGCTTGATTGTTGTGGATTAGCTAAAAATAATAAGATCTGTTCAAACAGCAACTTTCAGCGTTCAACGTATTAACCCAGTTATTGCCGTTTGATAAGGCCGGTTTTTGACGTCACATACCGTGGTAGGGATATCCTTGGTTTCTTCCAACTTGCTTTAATCCGATTTTCACGCTGAATAGCCGGTGCAAAAATGCGTCACACCGACTAATGAAAGCAACTCGGAAGAAACCGAGGGTGTCACTACCGTGGTGGATGACGTCAAAAACCCGACTTTTCAAAGGGCCATATCTCGGCTAATATTGAATGGAGAAAGTTGCTGTTCTAGCTTACACGAATCAATCATCAAAACACGATTTTGTGACCAGTGCAACTGACCCATTGCAATGTTCTTTCCTTAATTTAAAGTGTAATTGAGTCATGAGGTGTGTTTGAAAACCACTCACTTTACCACTTTCACTGAGGCCGCGGTGGAGGATATTATAGATGATGGCCCATGCTATGATCAGAAGGTACAGTAGCTCCCATTGCATACCACTCCAGTCATCTACGCCGTTTGATATCATCAAAACACGGTTTCTATGAAAAATGTTTAAAATTAGTCGAGAGCATTGGCGCCCAAATGTAATTCTTCATTTGCTTCGCGACAAGATTTAGGAGCGGAGCCAAACGAATCGCCATTGCTCTCACTCAGTTTTGAACGGAAGCATAAACGAATTGTCACTTGCGAGTAAGCGCCCGTTGCCTTTAAGCGTCCGGTGGGTCAGTGCTACGTTCGCATTCATCCCACCCAAGTTCAAGCATGCTATGATAACCTGTCACAACAGCGAGGAATGTGCCAACACCTAGGAGCGTTGGCACATCGTCGCAATATCGCACTATTTTAAATTGCATCTCACTTTTAGTCTGCCGTGCTAAGGAAAAACGCCGTATGAACATTCTAGAGTTGTCAAATTTCCTCCAGTAAAAAGTTTAATTTTTAGGAGAGTTATGATTAGTTCCTCTTGAAATTTGCAGATAATTTAGAGCCGATTGTGAATAAAATTCTCTGAAAAATTGGAGGTGAAATGTTCACAGATTTTCCTGGAAATTCGTATTTTAATAGAGAAAATTTGGCAGCATCTGAAGGATCATACGACGTTTTTCATTAGCACGGCAGTAGCTTATACTGCTGCGATCATAATGTTGAATGTTATTCGAGATCCGTTCAAAGTGTCCTTTTTATGATGCTATGTTAAGGATCCCCTCAAAACTCCCCCATGGTAGCATGGAACATAAGGGGCCTCAAAGAGAAGGGACTGTTTGAGGGATGAAACAACTTTGAATATGGTCCTAAATATTGTAAAATTTTGTAAACTCATTGTAAGAGTGGCTGCGTATGCTTACATTGACCCTAAATTGTCATGTAAAGAAAGAGGTAGTGGAGACGGGCCAATACTCTACGGGCATGAATCTGTTAAATAACAAAATTTGATGTCATCACCATTACACATTGTATGCTGATGATGACAGAAACTCTAATGAACCAGTTAAAATTATTCGTTCTTTGATCTAGATAAGACTGGTATTATAAAACATCACTTTAAAGGGATTTTTGTCCCAAAAAACATATTAAACTATCGATCTTAGATTTTGAACGGGAGTGGTTATCCAAAGAAGCAACTTACTCCCAAAATTCTTCAACT
Organism: Bemisia tabaci; assembly: GCF_001854935.1. NCBI lineage: Eukaryota > Metazoa > Arthropoda > Insecta > Hemiptera > Aleyrodidae > Bemisia > Bemisia tabaci. Next base: position 4,138,706 of record NW_017566728.1, read on the forward strand.
GGCGTTGTCACATTTTTCAGTTGTATCAGAGCCTCGGGTAACGAAGTATTTGCCGGTTCGTCAAGACTAGAGGAATTGATAGTCACATTGATACTAAAAGGTCCTCCTACATCAACGGAGGATTGGGTTGGAATGTTTAAGTATTTTATCACTTCGGCGGTGGAGCAAGTCTCAGAGTTCCACCAATGACCTAAAAGAGAAAGGTTCAGAGTAATGAACATGCATAGCGGTGTTTCAAAGTTTGATTCAATTTTCATTTCATTCTGTGATTAAAAGATCCTGACATTTCTAGCACCTGTTTGTTTTTGTTACTTTCAAGGAAAATTAGTCAAAAGTATTTGACATTTTTACAGGATTTTCTTTATAATAAGTGGGAGACTATAGGACTTCTTAATACAAAATTGCATTATAGTTAATTTTCAATTTGAGAATGATATGCCAGAAGGTTTGAAACGGGGCAAATTGAGATAAACGGTGTCCAAACTTGCTAAAATATGTTTTCAAAACTAAACGAGCTCTCAACGATTTTGAGTATGAGTTATCTTACCACACGTTCCCCAAGGTAGACTATCCTCAGGAACAAAGCAGGTGAAAAGGTAAAAAAGAGTCCAGGCAACTATTATACAATAGTAAATATCAAGGAGGAAAACTATCATCATTGTCGAATAGCCAGTTCCTGCAAGAAACAGAAACGAAACGTATTATTACAAGAATTATAATACTGTCTTCATGCACGGGACTTGAGAATTATTGTTCTAATTTTCGTATCCATATAAAAATACGTGACACTTTACGATTTCCTAGTGTAAGACGGACGATATTTACAAATGCTACAGACATCTACGAAGTATACTTAGGAGGATTTTTCTCTGAAAAATACAATTTACAGATCATAACAGATGTCAAAACGTGCTTTATCCATCAATTTCACGTATCTCGAACTTGCCCTTTACCCCCCTTCCAAAAAACCCAATAAAATGATAAAACTGAAAAAACCAACGATTTGGTCTGTGATGTTTCTAATTTTCGGTTATATTTCTTTTAGGATGAAGCTCGATTATAATCATTGCATTATGAGATGCAGTTCATTTTATTTTTGCTCTTTCGAAAATATCCGCTGAAATACATTGCACACGTAAATACATCACTTGAAGTTCTTCGGATTCGAAAACACGGAAAGTTTGAAAGACGACAATTTATATGCGTATTTTTCTGATATCACCGGTTGTGCATCACATTTGTTATGTTGAGCATAAATTCTGTATAATTGAGAGTTTTTGCTGTAGAATAGACGAACGCTTTTAAACTTAATACACATTCAAAAATTTTCTTTGGAAACCTTGCCTGACAGTCATACGGTTTTAAATGAAACTGTTCTAAACCGAGATTCAAAGAATAACCTTTTTAACACGCGTGGTCAAACATTTTGGTCAGATTGTAATTATGATCACCCTGCCTCTTTGTCGTGATTTTCATTGCCACCTGAAAGATATTTCGTAACTAAATAAGCTTGATACCGAATTGGTCCAACACCAGAACAAAGAGCTAATTTTGAGTTTAAATCCAGAGTCCTTTAAAATAATCCGCTAAGTTTTACAAACCTCCAAGGATCGGACAAATCTTTTCCACGAGAGTCATCCCACCAGATCTGAGGTACTGTCCTATGGCAACTTCTTGGAAGAACATTGGAATGCCACAAAACACCATTGCAATGAAATATGTAACCAGAAATATACCTGGAAAAAGTAATCCAATGGAATGAAGGGAACATGATCCGATACGATTGATACCCTTAACTATTAAATATCTGTCAGAATATATGAGAGTACAAGTAGATCACGAGGTCGATAAATTCTTGGATAGAAAACGAAATTACCACGGACATCCGCCGAGTCTCTTGTAATGTGAGCCCTTTCCTTAAAAATCGTGAAATTCGGAAGTAACATATCTGAATTACGTCGTTTCAAAATAAGTGCCGGTAATACATTTTTTAAAGAGAGGCAAACGAATAGTTTTGTTTGTACTTTCCAAAAAATATTCCGTATATTATCAAGAAAAACAAGTAAAAATCAAAGTGCTTTGGAAATTATTAAATTTGACACGGAACCACCAATATATAAAAAACACACATTATATTATTATTTTCCTTTGATAAATTGATAATATTTTTTCCCCATCAATTTAAATGAGAATAATCAATGAAGAGTGTGCAAACATTTCAAAATCCTGAGTTAAAAAACGCTGACTATGCGAATATAAATATTAAAACCTACGAGAGCGGAGCGGCGTGCTGCCAGCGCGAGAGGCTCACTGGCACCTACAAACCTAAGTGGATACTTCACGCATTGCACAATGCTTGAAGTATACACTTAGGTTTGTAGGCGCCAATGCGCGTTCCGCGCTGGCCGCCCGCCCGCCGCGCCGTGCGGCGGCGCCTGAAGCAACTATTTCACAACAGAGGTGTTACACAGTATTATACGAAATTGAACGTATTAAGAATGACAAGCATCCTTTAAAAGTACAGATCTTTCCTCGCAAAACAAATCAAGATACTTATCGTACACAGGAAAAATCTAAGAGCCTTTAGCTGATAGGTCCAGGTATAACAAGGTGGGAAAATCTTGAGAGATAATTAAGTCCTGTTACGCTAAAGAGGTGTAGAGAGTTTTTTAGTGAATTTTTTCTCATGGAATTGACGCTCGTCCATTTTTACCAAAACTCTCAACTATATATTATTCTCCGCTGGACCAAACAGACAAAACAAAAAAACAAGCAAACCCTCATTCTTCCAAGACATTTTACATTTTCATCCAAAAACGTCGTGAGCAATAGTCGTTTGTAATTACATGTGGGCCAATTAACTTTGGGTCTCAACTGACACGTGGACCAAAACTCCCGTGCCGCAAAAACGCGTGGACGTAAATTACTGGAAAAAACAAGTGCGCGGACAAAAAATCGTTGACGAAATGTCCTATAACCCAATACATAGCGATTTTTGCCGTTGAAAAATGCTCCTTGGGTTTCTCTGGCCCGTAACGCACTTGAGGCCTTCTCTACGACCTCTTTTTCTGCAGGAATTTCACTAAGGGGCCAGAAACCAGAGGCGTGGTCATGGAATTGGGGTTTGAGGTGGAAGATCCAGACTCTTGAGTCATGCATGACCGGAATATTGTCCTGAAATCGTCAATTTTGGTGATTTTAGGAATATACGACCCTTGAACGCTCTTTTCTTACCCTGATACCCGTGAGAAATGGTTGACGGTAGACCCCTTCCCCCTTAAAACAACTCCCTTGTGGATGGTTATAATTGGGCTGCATTCTGCAAGTTGGACCTATAAATTCTGGCTCAACTGAAAAAACACTTATGTGCATAGGGAAACTAATGGCACATACGCTGTTTTAAACCGGGCCGGAATTTATGGTTCCTAATCGCAAAATGTAGTCCAATTGCTATCAGTGGCGTGGCGTGAACGATCGATTATTGATATCTCGCCATTTGAAGCTATGGTAAAGAATCGCTTACTAAGGTGTTCGCTTACTAGGGTGCTGCGAACACCCTAACAATCGATCTTTTTCATAGGCTTGAGTGGCGTATCAATCGATGTATCGCAAAGCACGCCACGCCACTGATTGATACGACGAGGTAACTTGAAAACCTACCGCCTCCGTTTTTGTAGCAGAGATAAGGGAAGCGCCACACATTGCCGAGCCCGACGGAGACGCTGATGCAAGAGAAAAGGAAGTCGAGCTGGTTGTTCCATTCCCGACTCGACGGGGCGTTTGGTGCCCCCATCTGGGGCGATCCTCCTCCTCCACCAACGCACCCACCTCCTTCTCCACTCTCTGTCTCGTTGATACCTGTGGTCTTGGTCTGGTGGCAGCAACCATTCTCCTCTCCTTTGCAGCATCGATCCGTCCATGCAAAAATCATCTCCTTCTTCGTCATTTTACAGCGCCTTATCTACAGACAATTCAAGCCGAGGAATATTATCTGGGCCGACACCATCGAGTACAATCGAGTTGCGATGTTCTGGAGCGCCGATGAAGACACTTTTTGAGCAGTGGCGTGGCGTGGATTGCAATGTATCGATTGTTATGCCATTTAAACCTATGGTGAAGAATCGATCATTAAGGTGTTCGCTGCGAACACTGTTTATCGATTCTTTTCCATAGGTTTAAATGGCATAACAATCGATATATCGCAATTCAAGCCACGCCACTGTTTTTGAGGCTGTTTTTTCCAGTAATCCTGAGACTAGTGTACGGCGACTGGCGATACCGTATGCATGGGGTCCCAGCTCCGGGGTTCGCTCAAAAAATACAAGTTCAAGATTAATTTCATGAAGACGAGATTTGTGTAAATTTTGTAAATTTGTTATCATTTGAGTTAATGTAATATGCCAAAATTTACGAAAGCGATTTAATTAGCGACTTAAGTTAATAAATCCCGAAAACCATTCGCAGCCCGCGATTCTCCCATAAGCTGCCATTTTAAAAGATACCGTTTGGTTTACACTTGGTTCACAAGTTTGGCGAAGAATGGGCTCAAAATTACCCGTTCTTTGATTGACTTCATCAGTGCTCTAGTACATTGCGACTCTGTGGCCAGAACAATTTTTTCTTAAATCAAAGTCAAACTAAGTTACTTAAAAGAGTTCTCTTTAATTTCAAAACATGTATTAATAACACATGTAATGTTATGTTTGAACATGCCTCTCAATGAATTTGTAATGGTTAGTTTTTTCATAAAATACAAGACAGAGAATTGAATTGACGCAACGTTAATCGCAAAGTTTGAAACAGCAAATGTGGGGGTGCCAAGAGACACACAGCGCTACAATGCTTCCGCATCTGACGCTTACATAAAGAGCTTAGAAACCTTTGAAAGAGTGAGCGGCGGATAAATGTGCCCTTGAACTTTTACTTTAGTTCCTCCACTGTCTCATCATTTTTCAGCTTCGCACGCTTTCCCCCGTCACGTAACTGAACTAAACAGGAATCTTTCAATTGAGTATCTGTGACCGTTTGCGGGAGAACGGAAAATTCCATAAATTTTGAACACAAATCACATAGTCATACCCTTAATTAAAAGCGCATTTTTTCAAAGTAAATTTTGCATCCTACAACAGAGTTAGGCTATTTTGTCAATTAAACTACGAATAGTTTAAAATAGCTTTGCATTAAAACTGCTCCTCTTTCCGGTGCTTTCATCTCGTGAAACTACTCACGAATTTCGGAACTTTTGAGATTTTTCTGAATTTTTCCCGGAACTTTTGAAATTTCCGAAATGTTCCGGATCTTTTGCATTTTTCGAAACTTTCTAGGAACTTTTCAAAAAATCTAAAAAGAATCACGAAACTTTTGACGGTCATGGAGTGGGAGAAATTAGAGCAAAAACGTTCTGAATTCCAGAACTATTGACGGACATGGAATTGGATCACTTCCTCTCTCTATAACGGTTAGAGTTGAGCGAAAGTGAACTGATTGACACGGCCTTGGTTCAAGGGAAAATGTGCCTAAATGTTCAACTCTCTATACTGCTCGATGTAAGAGATGAACTTCAATTCAACTTTTTGTTTACTAATTATTTATTGGGAACATAAGATTTATGGCACGAGAAAAAAGCTGCTAGGAGATATAAAAACGACAGTTTTTACTTTCCTTTACAACTTTAAATTTCCCTTTCAACTCGATTTTTTAAAGGGGAAAGAAACAGTAAGAAAAGAAAGAGAGGGTTAGTCAAAGAGAGCAAACAAAAAAGATTGTGTTAACTACACCACAGGTTGAAGAGGTGAAAGCTACGTCGTTTTGTGGTATAAATTCTCAAAAAATCCAATCTTTGGATGCACGGGTGGTAAAATTTAAAGTTTGAAATTGAAAAAAAAAAATCGAGAAAAACTTTGTCAAAATTTGCTTACACAAAAACCAGCCTCAGAAAAGATATTTTTGAAAACTTATGACATCATCATAATAAAAATTATGGTCTGAAATTTTGACAAAATGTTCTTGAGAGTATTGGAACGTGTTTGGTACTAAAACTGAGTAAATTTTTCCAACCTTGAATCTGTTTTTCTATCGAATTGAACAATTTCAGGCTCTAACTTAAGGGTCTTTTTGCCTGATCCGACTAATTCAATGTGTGCTGAAAGTATTACGGATCAAACGAATTTTTGTTGGTGATGTTGAGCATTCTAATCTCATTCCAGCTTGTAACCAGCGTATGACTTGTATTTTGACTAAATGTTGATTAGATGTCTTTATAGATATCTGTACAGATCATAATCTTTAGTGCCACGCTACTCCGGTCTGAGAATCGACCGAAATTTTGTGTTTTAACCTTTTTTTTCTTTTATCGATTGAAAATGCCTAAGTTTTTAAAAGTAACGTCTCGAATTTTTCATTTGTAATTTTCGCCTTCTTTCCCCAAGTCGTGTTTTTAGTGTTATACTAATCGGGCTACGTTAAAGTCACTTATACTTATCTATGTAGATAGTTGATAGACAAAAAGACACAATGAGATTAATGGGAAACAAGGCTAAAAATAATAAACACAATATACGGAACGTTTCGGCTGGTCACCAAGCCTTTATCAACTGCTAAACACAAATATAAAATTAAAACCAAGACTAGAAAAACCACTACATTAAAACGCGTGTGACCAGCCCAGATGGAAATTAGGACTGATCAATCCTTATCAGTCACTGATTGCAGTCCTTGTGTTTATTATTTTTAGCCTTGTTTCCCATTGATTTTATTGTGTCTTTTTGTCGTACATGTTTCGGCCTACCATAACCTCTCTTCTTCTTGTAGAGAGATAGATAGATAGATAGATAGATAAATAGATAGATAGATAGATCGATAGATATCTATTAGATAGTTCTTAGATATCTTATATTATTTATCTTCCTTGATCCTTTAGTTTCAATTATGAAATTTAAAAAAAAAAAAAAAAATTAAAAGGATGAATGGCTATACTTTCACTTACCTTTCTTTGTAAATCTCATTCCAACGAAATTGGTTGTCCAAAATGATCTAACTGATTAACCTTCTACGAACATTTACTAGCACAACAACAAGTTTGAAAACAGGTATATTTTCGGTTTCGAAGTTATTTAATTTTAAAAGGAACTTTGATCGCTTTCACTTGATTATTATTTGCAGTGCTTCCAGATAATTTCCTGGATATTTTTATTATATATATGAGATAATTAGGATAAAAAATGTTACATTGCTAATTTGAAAATTCCTATGAATCACTTATTTTGCATTTGAAAGCTCGAAATTTTTAAAGTAATTTTCGCTAAAATATTGTCCTGTATGCTCCGTCAATAAACCTAAGTCCATGAACTTTTTTCCAAGTTTTTTTGTTCATCCTACGCTCCTCTTTCGCGCACTAACACCAGCAGCAAACGAAATCGACGTTGATATCATAGGTCGTTTTTTTTTAAATTATAGGGTCAGCTCGAATCACTGTATAATATTCTTGTTTATTTGTCCACGAAAACACCGGTATCTAACATCACTCTGTATGTCGATATTATCACTGAGAAATCATCACACCGAAAGGTTGACTGCATTTAGGGCTCGAGCAACAGACAAACTTGAAACAAGGGGTTGGATTTTCCGGGTTATTTATCCTCAACCCCGCTCTTAATTTTCTACCCTCATTTGCGTTATGCCGTATCAAAGCACTAGTGTCACCGTCCGTAAATTTTCCGCTCGTTATCACACTCGTTATCACCGACGTTATCCTCCCGTATAGGTATACAATACACCGCTATCACTCGCTCTCTTGAGGGTAAAAGCCAACCGTTTTCCTCCCCGGAAAATCACGAACAGGAAATCCTCAACACAAGCGTTGGTTTTTTTTTTTGTGTAAATGATGAAACTGTGGGTGATGGTGATGTTAGTGAACGTAACGTAACACGCCGCGAAAAAGCAGGGAGGTTATGCACCTGACATCGCAACGTAACGCGATTTTGCACCGTAACGTAACGCAATGTAACACCGTAGCGTAACGCGACGTCGCGCCGTAACGTACGCTATCTTTTACCGTACGCACAAGTCAGAGGGGACCTTCGCGCTTACGTGAACGAGTGCTGTCCCACGTTCTAGCGTGGAATCAACCTTCCCGCAAAGTCGCGACAAAGGCTGGAGTGATAACAGATCATTTGGCACTGTCCCTTCACGATTTCTCCGCGCGTGCGTATCCCATGCCCGGCTTCGGCGCCCCCACCGCACCGCCGGGCCCGGCCCCTCCGTTGACCGCCAGAAAAGCAACCGTGCCGAAAATAGACGACGGTAATTGACGACAGGTGCAGACCACTGTTGCTAGATGTGAACCACGGGGCGATAAAGAGGTATGGAAAATTTCATGAAATCCCACGCGGTTAAATGCCATGAAAGTTTCTTAAATTTTTGAGGTTCCACACTGAAAAAAAAACTCCGGCCGTTGAAGCCGAAATTACGGGCTATATAGAGATACCGTCCGTTCCGGGCTCAGAGGCCGGAAATTCCGGCTGCTGGAGCCGTAACTTCTATTGCTCCGGGTTCAGAGGCCGAAGCTACGGCTCCAGCAGCCGGAATTGTCGGCCTTTGAGCCGGGAACGGACGGTATCTCTATATAGCCCGTAATTGCGGCTCCCACGGCCGGAGTTTTTTTTTCAGTGCAGCTCTTCCAATTTTTTCTTGTGCAGTTCTGTTGTTAGGCAGAATATTTCGACGGAGCTAAGTATTTCCTTGGAATTTTTAAAACCACCTAGTGCGATACACGCACACCAAAATAAAGGAAGAAAAGATAAAAGAAAAAAAGAAAAATTAGGAGGCCTGAATTAGCTCATGAAAACGGCAATACTTCGATTTCGAAAATTTTCGCCCCCTACCTCTCCCCCCGCTGTATTTTTCCGTCAGTTTTTATTTTTACCAAAACGTTGCAGAGATATACTACGAGATGGACAGAAAGCTCACTATTACCCGGAAGTTTATCCTCTATAAATTTTTCTTATCTAACTTGTTCGCAAAATTTGATTATCATTTTTAGCTCCACGACTACTTGTTGATCAGAAGAGAGAATGAATGGTTGATTCACAGAGTTTGATTTATACGTAAATAGCTACATCTTTGCTTTGTTCATTTATTCATTTGTTTTTGATTAATTTTTTCCCCCCAATAAAATCGTACATCTGAGAACGATTTGTACAATTATATGTGCGCTGTTTATTATTAATTTGGTTTTATTTTTTTTTTTTCGGATGACCATGTGAATTTATTTTTAAATTAGGTTCTATTAAAATAGAACATTCATTCATTTTATGAATGCAATGTGCATTGCTACGAACAATGTAGCTGTTCAGTTTGCAATCTCTCCTGTATTTTTTTCATTATTTCTGAACTTAAAAATAATCCAAAACGAGAAAAAACAGGTGAGTCGCCTTAATCTTAATTTTTACGAAGCAAAATTAAATCTATTTTTGATTTAGCGTACACTCAACAACAATACACAGATCATGTTGATTTAGACTAGAGCTGTCTCTTCCGGATTACATGCTTCGTAAGGGCCACCGTCAAAGCTGTCGAATGATCTTGATGTAAATATACAGTTTCAGTATTATTGGGAAACAGGGAAATTTTAGCGAGGTATTTGGCAACCATGACCTTGGGAGGGGCTCCAACTTTGCGCGGTATAAATATACGTGCAGGCCAGGCAAAATTAAATTCGCGCGCACAATTTAAGTGACGTCTGCCGCGCCGTCTCGTTGCCTAATCGACGGAAAATGACGTCACTTCCACCGCTGAGCTCAACAAGAACCAATCGGAACCGATATGGAGCGTCTTTCGAAAAAATTTCCAATTCCACTTGCGCCAAGTTCAGACACTAGAAATTTCATTTCAATTCAATTTTTGTTCAGAAAATAGAGGCTGAACATGGTGGGGAGTTGAAGATCGCGGAGGCGACATTCGTTAATATGTTTGGAGTATTCAAATAAATTCGGAACTAATTTGGATGAAAATACCTTAAATTATAGAACATTCTGATAAGAAAAGTATTATAAACCTAGTTCTTCTGTATTCGATTTTAAAACCTGAAATTAATTCTGACTCTCCTTCTGAAAAATCAAGGAATGTTCGGTTTGTTTCTGCTAAAATTGTAATCACTCAAAACTAGGACTAAAGGAAATAAAATTATCGGAATGGATATATATTTTTAAAAAATATTTTTATTATATATTTATAAAAATACGACTGTTGACTGACTTTTTACTCCCATTTTGGTCATGTTAACTTGGCACATAACGTAATTTTCTTTTTTAATATATCTAATTCGTATGAAAACTACATTTGCTAATAGTCGTAAACTAACTAACTGATACTATAATTTATAAAAAGTAAACTAAGGAGTACTACGCACATTCACCTTTAAAGTGGTGTATGTCTCCACGGTCAGGGATTTATGGCATGTCGATCGATTTTATAAATTATGTTGAGCATGCGCATTACTTTATCGGGCAAATATCGTATGTATAACGTATATAAATAGTATGCATACTAATAATAATGACTGTTTTATAAATCACCAGTGAGATACTTTGAAGTAGACCTAAATCTATTTCTTTAATTTCCGTGCGAATTATTTCCTTTTTGTATGGGAGGGGAGGGGGGAAAAGGCTGGCTTGCCGGCGAAAAAACCTTTTATTTTCTCTCGGCATTCCTGTTCTTTTTTTTTTTTTTTTCGCAAGTCTTCATCAATTTCCATTTAGAGAGTACTGTAGGAATAAGAAGAGCGGTGATAGCGTTGTAGCATCCGTCAGTATGGGAGTTCTTTGTAGTCTGCATATAAGTCACCCGCGATCATTGTGAAAATGTATGACTGACAAAGTTAGAATTTTAAGAATTTTTTGTTACGAATCATAAATTTAATTTTTTGAAACGGCCTCTTAAAGTACAACTCAGTTCTTACATAGGTAAATCATTTTCCGCGCGGGATTGCAGCGATGCGGGTGGTGGCGCATCGTAGCGTGCTTTGTGATATATTGATTGATCTGCAATTTAATCCTGTTGAAAAGGATCGATAACCAGGTTGTTAGTACGATCACCTGAATAATCGACTCTTTACCATATTTTTAAATGGGAAAACATCGATAAAAATTGAATCAGTGAGTTCGAAAACACACCAACTCCGGTTTTTTTCGATTTTCACTTTTTTACGGGTTAGTAACACTTATGGATAGAAGCATCTGCACGCAAAAGGAAATATCGAAATTACAATCGGAAGTGCTCGAAACAGCGACGGGAAAAGGGATGAAGCGAAGTATTTCATTGGAAATACCAATTTTTGGCCATTTCAAGAGAAACGGGTGACCATCCGATTTTGCTGTTTTCTTTTTTCGCTTCAGCATACCTTGTACCAACAAGTTATATAAATATTCAAGCGTTATTCAGGTCGAAAAATATAAATTTTTCAAGGCAGACTACGAAAAATCAGTATCTGAAAGTTGGTGAGAACGAAAACACACCAACTCGGAAATTTTTAAACGCTTAATTCTCTGTCATCAAACATGGTGTATCGATTTTAACTTGGTGCTTTACAATGTCTCGAAGTACTTGTCCTTTGGCACCAAAATGGTTTTTCTTGCGCAGTTTTCGGTGTTTCCGGAACAATTTTTTTTTTCCGAGTTGGTGTGTTTTCGAACTTACTGATTCAATTTTAATAATGGGAAATATAGCAGAAAGCAGGAAAATCATCACGATCCTTCGAGGATTGCACACTCGCGTTGTATACTGGTCGGATATTGTGTCCACCGCACTGCGAATGGTGGGTTGACACCAAGGAATTACAACGATAAAAGCGCGCGCACGTTATCTGACCGGCTGCACTGCGTTTGGCGCAATGCGAGAGGTATTCATGCAGTCTTGTAGGAGCTCACATGCTGCCGCGCACGCCGCATTGTTTGGCGCAATGCGTGAAGTATTCCGACAGTCTTGCAGGCGCTAATACTTCTTCGCCCGCTGCGCAGTTTTAGGTGTTTCCTGAACAATTTTACTTTTTCGAGTTGGTGTGTTTTTGAACTCACTGATTCAATTGGTCATTCGCGCCTCGCAACTGGCTGCAGGATTTCGTTGCGCGCGATGTTATAGCGCGGCAACTTGACCACAAGATTTTGTAGCGCAGGCTTTTTGCCGCGGGATTATGTGAGAACTCCAATCAATATTTTATCGCCAAATTGCGCGTTTTTCATTTTGCGATTGACTCCGGGATTTTCCATGTGTTATCTTACTTTCAACTTTCTAAAGCTCATCATATACTTCTTAAAAGTGACTGGGCTACATGCCTTTCCCAAGTCAATTAAAAAGAGAATCTGAAATTTTGAGTTATTTAAAAAAATTGAAAAATATAAGTAAAAGCTAACTAATTACACGATCCTCTTCTCCTTGTTTGCGAGAAAACTTCCTACCTACATTGATATTTATGCTATGATGCAGTTCCATTACGTAAGCAAAGTACCATACCCCAAAATTTGTGGGATTTTTCTTCAAAAGATAAAATTGGTTAGTTTTATGACGATTTAACACCATGATTCAACATTGGTCTATGGGCGTTCCAAAGATTGTAAAACTAATGTAGTATGATAGTCGTAAATTTCTTTATGTCATTATTAAACATAATTAAGTAGAGTATTGCAAAATAAAGATTGAATAATGAAACTTACGACCAAGGATGAAAAGGAGAAGAAAAAAGAAAGGAAATGTAAAGAGACATTTATTCTTCTGCGATTTTAATACATTTATTCTAAAACTGAGAGTAATCAAGATCCTGAATATACAGAACTATCACGTATGTTCACCATTAATTAACAGAATTGAGATTTTCACAATGACTCAATTTAAACAAATTCAACAAAATTTCCACATGGCACCAGTTATCATCACATCTGGCTCACTATATCAATTGTTTGTCTTTGCAAACACCTAGAAAATCACATCGGTCTCGCAGCCATTCTCTCGATAAGACCAATCATTATGGGCTTTTTAAGCATCAAATCAGAATCTCAAATATTCACAATTGTCAGAATTGCTTAAATATTTAAAACACAGTCTTCAGATTGAAAAATCCCTCTAGAATGCATTATTAAACTTTTGCCATTAATTCTCATGTAATGAACAGCAATTAATCATAAAATGAACTCTGTAAACCCCAGTGGCGTGGTGTGGATGATCGATTATCGATATTTATCCATTTGAAACTGTAGTAAAGAATCGATTATTAAGGTGTTCGTTGCAAAATCTTGATGATCGATCCTTTTTCATAGATTTAAATGGCAGATCAATCGATTTGTTGCAAAGCTCGCCACGCCACTGGTAAACTCAGTGGCCAGAGGTGAAGGGTTCCATTTGTTTTTCAGCCCAAATTGCTCATGCGAGGTTCTTATTTTACAGCGAAATGATTTCAAACTCATCGATAATACTTTGAAAGCAACAATGTAGTATTTTTGACACATTTTTTAAAATGTATCAATCCCGGTGATTTCGAAAGGTTTTAACATCAAAAAATTTAATGAGGGACTCTCCAGATTTTACAAAATTAATGGGAGAACACAAAGATGAGAGAGTTAAGAAAATGAAGACAGGAAGGACAGTTTTTGGGCTTTGGTCAGCGACGGGGGATTTGAGAATTTAGGAAGGAGGACAGCACTCGTCTGACTCAATCCTGTAATTTTAAATACATATAGTTTATTTTGATAGTCCCTCGTGAAGTTTCTCTCGGTAGATAAAACGCTGGGAAAAAGCGCAAGAATGGAGAAAATTGTAAAACCTATACATGATACAGTTACAAAGATTTTATTAAAAACGTCAAAGAGGACCCTGCATTGACCAAGCTAAACTATCGATTCAATTCCATACTCTTGAAAATGATTCAAGTCGATCATTTACAGCTAAAATAAAAAAGGACGAGTAAGAAGAAAATAGAAATTGAACGACAGACTGAGAGCGAGACTCCAATTTTGAATAACCTAAACCAAAGACAAACTAAGTCTATCAAATGATTAATATGTATAATATTAAAAATACCTAGGTTTATAATTTGTTAGACCTAACTCAAGACTTACTCAACATAATATTAACCAGTAACGACCAGCGTCCCTGTATACGTCTTATCAACTTTTTAATTTTTTACACATAAAATTCTCTTTACAGAAAACAATTTACCAACAAAACTTAGGTAAACTTTGTTCCATTAAATAACACACAAAGAAATTATAACCAGTCATGTAGAGTGCTGCGGGAGTCCTCCTCATTTAGAGTATCAATTTAGGAAGTGATTCTGTGAGAACACTCAGTTTCCACCGACTATTTGCCACTCAAAATTTGCAAGACTACCGCAACATGCTCAGGAAAGTAACAAAACTATGCAAGAGAAAACAAAAACTAAATCTTTGACAATGAAAACTAATAACACTTAAACTACCGAAAGAGTTTTATTATGCATCGAAAACTTATGCATATTAGAAAAATACTTAAAACAAAATATTCCACGAACGCATCATCCAAAATGGTTGAGATGCCTTAGAGTGTCCGATCAAAATATGTTTGGTAACTGGATGCAACGAAAAATGTTGCTGAAGCCTCTCCCGCTAAACTCACAAATTGAGCGTCATTTGTAGTTTCAAGAAATGATTCAAGCCGTTACAGAATTTGGAACGCACGCCTGTGCAACCTTACTGCCTTCACTTTGAATAATGAAGCTTCACTTATCCATCTTGCCCCAAAACAATTGGAGAGACAGAAAAAGTGATAAGTTTTAAATGAAAATGATGCACTTTTTGAATCAGAAGATTGGCTTTTAAAGGTTGGAATTACTTTGATGGAAGAGGGTAAATTTTAACAAATGAAGTCTCGAACCACAAGCATATTCCCAGCTTTGGAAAAAAATTGAAAGGGCTGACATCAATTATTTGCGGTTTTTACGGAAAATGAAGGGACATTTTCTACCTCAAAGGACTAGATTTGGTCAAATCAAACAATCAATATTGTTATTACACTTGATGTACTTTAAGTCAAAATACCGTTTTCCCCCAATTTTCACTTATTTCGACTCGTCAATCAAGTCCTTAAAATGTAGCAGAACAAAACACCAATGATCAACATTGGAACATGCTGAAATAGTGTGTTCTATAAGAAAAGCCTTTTACATTAAAATTATTAGGCAACATTTTTCTCCAAAAATTTGCCGATTTAAGTCACAAAAATCCACATAACAAGAACCTGAACAAAACAAAGTCCCTCTTGTGCTTCAGTAATTCTGGATTTCTGGAAACCATAAATAATTTTAATTCTGTGATTTTCTGAGTCTTCGGGCTTTCCAATTTTTATTCATGACATTAAATAAATTAATTACTGAGGTTTACGCCTCATTACAGGCAATTTATTTTACGAGACTTGATCAATCAAATATGAATCCTCGGGGACTGGAGAATCTTAAAGCATACATGAAACCTTGAAAATTCTTTCTGGAGAAAAGCCCAACTCTTAATTTCCTCGAATCTACTGCAGGTTTGATATTTGCTCAATTTTTGAGGAGCAAAAAATTTTGGAGACCCCTCTGCAATGACTCACACAGATCAACTTTCCGACTGAGGAGAAAGTATACTCCCGTGATGCATCACCTCTGTGAGAAAATAGGAATAGGAGATGACAAAAGTAATGCAAACATGATACAATTTGGCGAATAATACAATGCTTTTATCATGAAAGTTGTAAAGTTTTTTACCCCCTTTCTTCATGAGATTCTTTAAGAGCTCGCCATGACATTCATTACATTTATCTGATCAATTATCACATTGACATGACGTATTTATGCGGGTAAAAAGTGTTTTTTTCAAGTAAAACAATCAAAGTAAAAACACTTACAGTAGAAATAACATAGCAAAAAATAACAAAGGACCAGCATAAAAGTCGGTGGCTGGATGAAACAAAGAGTACCTCTAAACAACATATTTTACAAAACAATTCAAAATATTTCATTCAAAAATGAGAGGAGGTCAGTCCAACAAGCACCACTTTTGAGAAGGAGAAGGGGGAAAAACTGAATCATAGATTTCATGACCGATTAACAGGTATGAAATAATTATATTAGGTTCCATGGCAAATCAGGGACACCAGGAAGAAGTGCATTTTTCATCATAAAAATGAGGAGGCGCTAAGAAAATTAAGGTTATAAAAGAAAAATCATGCTCCTCTATTCACGATGAAGTAAATAATGAAATGAACAGGAAGAATAATATTATGATGATCCATTTTCAGGATAAATTGTTTAATTTTTATACTTTTGACCAAGTTATAGTTCGGAATCAAGAAAACAGTAGAAGAGGGCCAGAGGCAAAAAAATTAGATGAAAATGGCAGTAAAGCACAATTTTTTTTTAGTAAAACATTATGCCAAAAATGGTGCACTATTGAAATGATCTATATCCTTTAAAACAATCATACTGTGTCTAGTTGCAAGAAAGAATTCTCACAATTATCTGTATATGTTGCAGTGAGATTCCGAAAACAATCGAAAGCAAATTTACTGTCCAGTTAATGCGTGAATTTTAAGTGTGCAGTCGTCAATCCAAATGAATGAATTTATGGTGTGTATCAAAATTCTCAACTCGACAATCAGTTCAATTGAGGATAAACGCAGCCAATACCTAACTAGATTATGTCGTCAAAATTACTGACAAAGGGAAATTTTTGATGGAGAGTTAAGCGGGCAATTTTCAAAACACTTTCTAAGGTCAAAATGTAAATTCTTTTCGAGCAATGTCAAAAACGTTTAATTTTCCAGACAAAAAGTCTATAGCAACTGATAAATCCATGAACATTTCAAGAATTAAAACGGAAACCTTCGATAAACAGATGCATTCTCTCATTTCCGGAATTGTAAGAAAACATTTAAAACTCACAAAGTGATTTTTCCAGAAGTCCCGGATTTTCTCTAATAATTATATACTTCTAGTTTACATGGAAATTGTATCAACTTTTAGTTATACAATTTTAGCAAAGGTTTAAGTTAAAGGCAGCAAATTTTCACAGACTACCTACCAAGGATGGTATTTCGTTTGAAGCTCTACAATTCCATTGGACTTACAAACTTATGGAGTAATGAAAAAATAAGGAAAATGAGGAGAATGATAGAAGAAAAAAGAAAAGAAAAGAAAAACAACTACAGAACAAAGCTGGAAGCTCGATTTGAGCGAAAACTCGTGAATATGTTATTAACTGCAGCACTACGCAATGACTGTCTCGATGATATTCTCCCGAAAAATGTACAACTGTCACTTAAAAAAATTGTTGAGTAATTGCGATCGTTTCGACACTTGTAGCTAGTTTACAGTGTTGGCACAAAAAAGTGGGCCGATTTGGCTAGTAGAAATTAGGTACATGCACAGAAGTAAGTCTTTTACTTTTTTGTTCACCGTCAGACAATCTATGACACAAGTGGAAAACTAACTTTTAATAATACTAATAAAAAAAGTATGCAGGATGATTTCTCCAGTTAAACAAAGGGTCAAACGATCAGGACTCGGGCCATTCAAAAATATAATGTCTTCCATCACTGACACCGCCAACAAGGGTTCTCTACAACCTATACGATCTACTCTATTAGATTGAGTT
Organism: Bemisia tabaci; assembly: GCF_001854935.1. NCBI lineage: Eukaryota > Metazoa > Arthropoda > Insecta > Hemiptera > Aleyrodidae > Bemisia > Bemisia tabaci. Next base: position 4,156,360 of record NW_017566728.1, read on the forward strand.
TTTCATGGTAGAGAAGTCAATTGAGAATACAAAATATGACTATCAAATCAAATTTAAACATTCAAAGAATCATTCACGCGTAGGAAATTGAATTTTCTGTATACACCCGAGACTTCGTTGTTGTTTCTCTTTGATAAAACAACTGGGATTCAATAAGTAGGTGATAATAATTAACTCTTCACGCCTTATTTCGTTTGTTTGAAGAGAATTCACGGATCATTTTTGGTAATTTCATTAATTTTTTCAACTTGTTCTGTATTTCATGTTTTTTCGTGTGAGACTCCTGACGTGAAATTTCTTCGACTTAGGATCTCGGTGAGAGCTACATACAAGATATTATTGAACAAACAAAGACCCTCCTCTTTTTATAAAAGTTTCAAGTATCACTGTGATTAAAATCCTTTTTCGAAAAAATCAAATGTTTTACAAATCATCATCGCGATTGTTTCAGAAAAGAGAGAGGAGAAACTGTTTTGTGAGAAATAAAAGAAACAAAAGAGAAGAAAAAAACATTACTCACGAGCCACCATCTCAGGGAATTTGGATGGATGAGATTTCGTCAAACACACTTAAGACCGTATGGAAATGAGAATACTAACATTTCCCTCTTCTGATTGTCTATTTGATAGTTTCAGTGGCGTGGCGTGAATTGCGATACATCGATTGTCATGCCATTAAACCTATGTAAAAGGATCGATAAACAGGGTGTTCGCAGCGAACACCTTAATAATCGATTCTTTACTATAGGTTTAAATGGCATAACAATCGATATATCGCAATTCACGCCACGCCACTGGATAGTTAGTTTTCCACCTTTCCTTCATGTACAGAGTCTGGTAAAGTAGATAGATTCGAGTGTTGCATCCAGAAGCTATGCAGAGATCCTTACCTTTCTCAATGATAATAATTAGTAATAAAAATACTGGGAACACGACAAACACTTCCCTCGGCTTTTCACGTTTTCAGAACTTCAGTATTTCAATTTTAATTGTAAACATTCCCGATGAGATTTTAGAATTTACATTCTTTTCTACATCCTTTATCGTGTTACAAGCTGTTCTCGATTTGCAGGACGAAAACAAGGAAAACTAAAGCACTTGTTATCATAACGACGGCTAATGATCGCAAAAAACGATTCAAAAGCTGTAAAAACCGCGGATAGCATACTTAGTTAAAATAGTCCCATGAGATTTTTCAACTTCCACTATAACACTCAATTTTTCTTTCAACTTTTTTGGGATGGTTCTTATAAGACCCGAAAAGATCATTTTTCTCCTAGTCTCCCGAAAACGCCTACGTGAGCTAGCATTCCCTGTTTGAACACTAAAATCTAACAATCGAGATGAAATAATTCCGGAATTCCAAAAAAAGAGCACCTGCACACTAAGTATCACACGCCAAGCGTATCAACTTTTGATGGTGATGAATACACGCTAATACTTTCTACAGACAATATTGCACAAATCCTCATGCCTTCAACTGACAATTTTGATCGCAAAGTGAAAAGACGAACATTCCGGATCTCTGTGAGGATAGTCTCCGGATCTCTGTAAGGATAGTCTCCGGATGACAACATCCGATCTGAGAGCGCACGCGACTCAACGAGCCAAGGACCACGACGGTGATTACTCTTCGAAAGCCTCCCTCAGGATCGGAGGGAATTGGGGATGCGGTTGGAATCAGACCAGCTTCCACCAATTCTGGACTTTGCCTTTGATCGATCTACATAGTCCGGAAATTCTCCGTCACATCTGTGCAGTTGAGTCCTCATCACCCTCCTCGAGGGTCACTTGGAAGCGGATGCTGGAGTCTTGGGGCACTGGAGGCGGGTTCGGGTTGGGGGGCTCGCTTTCCTCCCCCTCCTCCACGTCACTGTCCAGTCTATTCTCTCCTTCATTCACCGGTGGGCTAGGAGGAATCATACCTGTGGAAAAGGAAGCCACAGATTAGTATTGTAACACAGATTAGGAAAATTACACCGAAGAAAAAAATGAAGTTGATTTAACATTCTGCTTGTAGAAAAGTGTGCAAGAACTCACAGAATGATAAATTACCTGCTACGGCAGCTAGCTTTACATCTTGACAGGGCTAAAGTATCTGCTGTAGCAGTTACTTCAGCATTTTGTAACTTCTCGCTCACTTTTTTTACATCCAGAATGTTGAGTCAACTTCACTTTTTTTTCAGTGTAGCTGAAGACTACAGGAGAGATGAATAATTCTGTCGTGATAGCGAAGAGAGCAGTGAATGTCAAATTTTCTAAATCGAGTTTCCTCCAGCATTCGTCCAATCTCTTTTAAATGAAATCACTGAAAACCTAAAACAGCAAAATGCCTCTTAATTTTATGAAAGCGAGACATATGAGAAAGCCGTAAAGGCGCAAAAAATGACGTAGTTTTAGGCAAGACAGCAATAAGTGACATTGCTCCTGCTTAAATTCGCGCTTAAATGCGTACCTTGTGTAATGGTCTCTTTAGTCTAAAAAAACGAATGTAGAGCAATTTTCTTAACTTTTCGCGAAAAAAATATTTCATCGGGAGAAACGAGGCAACGTCGGAATGCTTATACGGCGTCAAAACATAACATGGGCCTTTAAAGTCCCATTACTCGATGCCGCGAATATTCTAACGAGAGTTCGAATAATCGCGCCCAACACAGTGCGGCCGATGTTAACCGCATATTAGCGCCCGCAAGACTGTCGGAATACTTCGCGCATTGCGCCAAACAGTGCGGCCGGCGCGACAGCATGTTAGCGCCTACAAGACTGCATGAATACTTCTCGCATTGCGCCAAACGCAGTGCAGCCGGTAAGTTCATGTGAGACGCATATCACGCATTGCGCGCACAGCACGGCGCGCGCATGTATCGTTGTAATTCCTTGGTGTCAACCCACAGAGCGGAGGACAATAATCGTTAAAATTATTTTTTTAACGGTAGTGTACTTTTCTCAAAATTGATAGTTGAGATTTTGTCGAGGCGAGTTCTTTCACTCGACATTGCTCATCTTCATTAAGGAACTTAAAAACGCGCGTGCATAGAAAACAGCTGAACGCTTTTCTAATACGAAAGTAATAGACTTTTCCGCTTGTTTTTAGTTAAGACCACAAGATGAATTAATAATTGGACCGCGTTTAGTGAAAAAAAAAACCAAGCCATATCAGCTATTATTGCCAAAAAACTGGATAGTTTAATTCTTTACGAGGGAGCGTTTGTACGGATTTCTTTGAAATTTTTAAGGAATTTGTTCTGTGCTACTCAGCAAATTCACTAAAATTTGGACACAAATTCGAGCAAACGTTTCCACGCATGAAATTTAATTGCCCTATAAAATTTGGCAACTGCTGATGTTGCTTGGTTCTTTTCTGCTAAATAAAACGCGGTCCAATTGCACTTCTAAAAGCCGCGTTGCCTCATCAGAATTCCAAGTTAAACACGTTAAACATATCAAAACTGCAGATATTCTCCAATATGTGAGAAAATAACGTTCATGGTTTACATATAAAACAGATAATTTAAACACCCCGCTGGTGAAATAACCATGATGGGCCAAACTTTGCCCAGTTATATTTAAATTAGGGGCCTGTGGCCGCTACGCGAGCGCCAACCACCAAAAAGAAACAACACGTAAAAACAATAGAATAACCATGCTCAAGTTATTTAAGATATAAATGGATTCAAAAGCCGACGGGTGCACTCGCAAAAAAGCGCGATTGTTTCTCATTGCAACGTTATGCACAACTTTTATGTTCCATTTTTAATTAATACAAGTATTTTAAAAAAGCTGCACACAGTTTTTTAAAAAGTTCCCGCGACTCTTCCTAGATGGTCGCAAAAAGGAATCGAAAATTTTGACGTGATAATGGTCACACTGGAAAAAAAACTCATTGGATCTAGGGTCCGGACTCTTAAAAACATTGCCAAGAAAAAATACTCTTGATTCCATCGGATTGTAGCTTAAATCAAAAACCAAGCCTCTTAATTTGAGCGGATTTCCTTTTGATTTAAGCAAAAATTTGATTGAATCAAGAGTGTATTTTCTTGTCAATGTTTTAAAGAGTCTGGACTCTAGATACAATGTGTTTTTTTTCAGTGCTTGCCGGACGCCCACGCTTTATCATGCGAGGATCCTCCATGCTTGAAAACATTAAAATTGCGAGACAACGACGCACAGTAGAAGGAGCCAATGAGTGCAGTCGGACATGAAATTTGCGACTAAAATTTTGATGTTTGATTCGTCTGAGGGACCAGTAGATGAGGTGCCATGCGGGGAATTTAATAATTGGAAAGATAGCAGAAAGCAGGAAAATCACCACGATCCTTCGAGGATTGCACACTCGCGTTGTATACTAATTGGATATTGTGTCCATCGCACTGCGGGTGGTGGGTTGACACCAAGGAATTACAACGATACGTGCGCGCGCAGTACTGTGCGCGCATGTATCGTTATGCGTCTCACTTTAACTGACCGGCTGCACTGCGTTTGACGCAATGCGAGAAGTATTCACGCAGTCTTGTAGGCGCTAACATATGCTCTCGCGCGGGCCGCACTGTTAGGCGCAATGCGCGAAGTATTCCGACTGTCTTGCAGGCGCTAATATGCGCTTAACATCGGCCGCACTGTGTTGGGCGCGATTATTCGAACTCTCGTTAGAATAATCGCGGCATCGAATAATGGAACTTTAAAGGCCCATGTTATGTTTTGACGCCGTATAAGCATTCCGACGTTGCCTCGTTTCTCCCGATAAAATATTTTTTTCCGCGAAAAGTTAAGAAAAGTGCTCTACATTCGCTTTTTTAGACTAAAGAGACCATTAAACAAAGTACATATTACTCTGATACATGATTCTTCACCAGAATTTCACGTAGAACACGATTTGCACGACGAAAATTAGTGAAATCAACTCCTAGCTAAGATATTAACGCTTTAATTGTACAAGGTTGCGGAAAATTTGAATTTCCCGGTCACAAGGAAAACAAGTTTTGAATTAAAAAAAAACTGGGCTAAGTTACTTGTTTTTCATACTTACTTTGGTACCAGTCTCTATTTTCTTCTAACATATCTAATATTTCTTGTGCATCAGGGTGGACAAGATCTGCCCACGTCTCCCACAGAGGATGTACGATATAATCTATAAAACCAACCTGTCATCGAACAAATAAAGGAAAGAAATCGTTAATAGGTAAATACGATTGAAAAAAAAAAAAAACACGCAAAGAGAAAATCATTACCTAACCGTCATTGGGAAAAAAATAAATGAAAAACTTATAATAGCATTAATAGCATTAAATAGCAGTTAAATAGCGTTCTACCGCTATTAACATTTTTGGGAGTCTAAATGATATTTTCAAATGCCTGGCTGCGAAAATTTCCTCTTTAGAGCTGCCAATATCATCACCAGTGGTGCGGCGTGAACGATCGATTATCGATATTCCCCCATTTGAAGCTATGGCAAAGAATCAATTGTGAAGGTGTTCGTTGCGAACACCCTGTTTATTGATCCTTTTCCTTCGGTTTTAATGGCAGATCAATCGATAAATCGCAAAACACGCCCCGCTACTGGTCATCCGCAAGAATGAGCATCGATCACTGTGACTAACTGTGGACACGAATGGTTTTTTGGGTTTTCGATTGAAAAAGAATTCCTTAAATAGACCATGTATTAAAAAGGCTGACTTACTTGAGACTTTTCAATAGTTGCACTATGACGATCACACATTGGACTAATGTCGAGATTTTGCTCCCTTTCTTTGTCACCTTGTTGGAAGAACTCTTCCATGAGAAGATCAACCCACCTCCTGTAGAGTGGCAGCGGTTTCGTTGGGTTACTTAGGTCAGCACAATGCACCAGATTCTCGAGCACCTAAAATCACGAGATACCAATATTTATATAATATCATATAATATAATTATGTAATATAATATGTATATATAATATAATTTACGCTGTTTCAATATTTCACATAATACCCATATGTGACGCTTCCATAGAGAAAGCTCCTCAACTGTCAAGATCAAATTTTTCATGAGAGCAAAATAAAATCATGTCTTTTCGGTAAACCCTCTCAATTGTTTTAAAATATTCATCTTATAATTGTTTACATTTATAATGATTATAATTTATAAGTATTCAATTTATTGAATGTATGATTGTTCTGGAAACAGTAATTTTTAATAAGTTCCAGAAGTTGAGAAAATTAGTACAGATTGGTTTGAAATCGTGCCCAAACAGTTGTGTGTATTCCCTCAATGTATTTCTGTGAGGAGAATGTCATCATTATACGAGTGCGCACTTCACGATTTTAAAATTTATGAACTTACTTGGATTCTATCGGTGTAGTTGTCCAGCAACAGCACACCAGATCCAGCCACTTTCTTCGTTTCAACCATAGTTTTCAGATCTGCTAACAAGCTCATGTGCTTTGACATGTCCGTTGAAAGCACCTAGACAAGGATACATTGTTTTACTTTCCGTTAGACCAAATCTTTTTTCATTAATATCATGCACTTGCAAAAATAGAGTCTCAATTGACGGATCTGCACAGTGTTGAAACTAGGAATATTTTCATACTCGCTGAAAGGAAATTTCCAATTCGAAAAGACGCCGGTGATATTTATAATTGTTTACTTTTTCAGCATCATTAAAGCTGACATGCTCTCAAAAAGAGCAACTGCGCAGCGATCTTTCAATAAACAAACTAAAAAAGAACATCTGTTCCTTGGTAGACGATATTTCTAAATGTGACACATTAACACTTCAAATGCTAAACTTTCTTAATTTTGATCATCCCTGTTTCAAATAGCTGTCTTGAATTGCTTTCCTGTGGCGGATGCGATTCCTTTTCTATACATCTCGGCATATTTCATTCCCATTTTGGTGAAGTATCCCAGGCAAATTTGCGACTTGAACGCAAGGTTGCCGAATAGCTCAAAATTACTTTATTTTTGCATTAAAATTGTTGAACAAACTTTCCCAGAAACTTTGCGAATAAAAAAAAAAATATTGACGTTAATAAGGAAGCGGGGGGCAGAGGAAATGGTCACATTAAGTGATTCTGTGCCTTAGCTGTACTGTAAAATTTTAGACAAGTTTAGCAACACAATGCCTATCATCAAATCCCCCTTGCTTGCAGAAAATCTTCCATATCTCAACATTTACAATAAAATAGTGCATCGTGCACCCAAGGCGACTGAAATATGACGAAAGATGAATGACTCACCATGTCAATGACCATCTTCCTAAGAGTTTGTTTTTGTTTCTTGCTAAGATTTAGGAAAATATCGCAGCCTTCATTTTGTAATAACTTAAACGCTACAGCCAAGTGATGATTTTCCAAAACTGACTCATCATTATACATAAGCGCCAGCTCTGAACCTGTGGAGCAAATATAAAATACGTACTCAATAACACATTGACTTGTCCAGGATGATTCATTCAATTAATTACCGATTTTTCCTAACATTTATAATTTTATACGGAAATCGTTGAATGAATTATTTATAAATGATTAAAGTTTGAAACATTTTTCGAACGGATGCGTCGTTTGAATTTCTGGTGAGGAACATTTTTTCAACGTTGCTTGTAATTTCTGATATTATTTTTGAATCGAGACAAATTGCAAACTGCAATTTTTGATCCATACATGGAGGTGGTACTTGTCGACGTTTTGAGGTCATAAATTCCTCACTCTTATCAGTATTATTATTTAAGGTGTTTTTTCTCCTTTGATTAGGTTTTTTGCACCTTACATTTTAGCTTAGCGCATTTATCCTTTGTTTGTAAATATAGTATACTATAACTTTTCTCAATCTAACTACTTTAGCTCTTAAGTTAAGTTTACCATATTAGGTTATTAGATCATATTAATAATCTAAATTTATGTTAATTTACTAGTTTAAGGCAGTGACTATATAACCGAGAGTTCAAAGTCCTGTAATTTATTGTATTTTGATGCAAATAAATTGAATTTAAAAAAAAAAAAAAAAAAAATGGAGGTGGTACGGCAATAGGCCTGTTGCATAATTTTTTTTATTGCTTGTATCGGAGGAACTAAGGATCCTGATGTCACAAGAGTTTTCCCGCGGTTTTTTGATCACCGAAAACCACCAAAAAATCAACTTAAAAACGCCACGAAATTCGGATTTTCAAAAAGGTCACTTTTACGGAAACGGACCAGGTATTTTCGTGATGTCACAGTACAAGACAAATCCGGTCCCTTCATCGTCTACGATGTATTACTTCATAGGGCGTCATCATTCTTTTCGAGAGATTTGCCATTAGAATCAGTTTTCAATTTGCAATTCTCCGCACCTTGCAACAGGCCCGTTTCAGTGCAAATTACTGAGATTCTTCTTGCTCAAATAACAAGAAAGTGCTAGTGTAAAATTCATTTTCTGAAGAAATTGGTTGGATGTACGTTTAATTCGTTAAATTAAAGTAAAGTGTATTCTAGTAGAAATAGAGACTTAATTTTTCACTTACTGGAATTAATAAGGAACTGATTGGTTAAACCAGGATGATCCACGTCATGGATTGTCGCTGCAAACAGGGCTGCACAAATTTCTAACGGAGTGAAAACCGACTGGAAAAAAGAGGAGAGGTAAAAATAATTATAAAATTAGAGACCAAAGAAAAGCCGAGAGAACGGACGAGATACCAGCGCGGCGTTGCATTTGGGTATTAAGTTACAAGTTGGAGGCTACTATTTCAAAAAAAAGCAAGCCTTACTGGTGCGCTTAAAAATTAGGAGGCTAAACTGACGCTCTCCACGCTATAAAGCCTAGGGAAGGGAAAATTGTGTGTTTTTTTGTTTTTTTTTTCATTTGGTTTAATTATTTTTTCGTGATTTCGTTAAAAGGGCCGAACCAAAAATATATTTTCCAAATTTCTCCGTTCAAAACATGTTTGGCCGTCTAGAGTCCCTTTATACCCAGAGTTAAGACAACTCACTTTTGGTTGGGCTGAAAGTGGCCTAAAAAAATCCAATTCAGATTGGTTCTCGCTCATGGAGGCCGAAACGAGTGCACCAAGATGGCGGTAACAAGAATAATGAAAATATTACCTAATTGTGGTTTATCAAGAGGTAATTGTTATTTCCATCGGTCCAAAATGAAAATAGATTGAGAAATTATTCACAAACCAATTTCATTTTCTTTTCAATCGATCAATTTTGTTGATGTTGTTTTTGGATGACAGACATAGCAGGATTCCTGATCCTTATCCCTCAATATCGTTCGTTTGGGTGCACTCGTTTCGGCCTCCATGGCCAGCCAAGGCCGGCTGCCAGTCAGCTGATAATCGAGTTGTCTTAACTCTGGGTATAAAGGGACTCTATGGCCGTCCATGGATTGCTGGGCATTGCTGGCATCTTATGCGCCATACATTTTCTGTCGGTGGAGAGGGAAATAATGGCATTAACCAAAGCCGACAAAGTTTTGAATCGTTGAAAATTAAATTTAAAAAAATGAGGATGAAAATATGGGACGAACGATCCTTACCTCGAGAGCTGGCGAGTTGAGGAGAACATTAGTAGACTGAGTAACGTCTGCCGCGTGCGTACTGTTGTGGAACGGATTATCCTTCACGTAATGGTCCTCCAAAGTCATCATGAAATTGATGAAGGTTTTGGCAGGAATCATGAACGTTTTCAGAAGATCTCGTCCCTACGCAAAATCAAACAGATCCGTTTTGATGCATAACATTCTTTCATGAGTCCAGACTTTACGTATAGTGTTTCTCTTCAAATTTATCCTTTCACAGTCATCTTATTCCTTCCTTTCACCTGTGCCTTTAATCCTATCTCCATCCCCCCCCCCCAGCATCTTTTTCTCCGACCCACATTCTTATTAGATCCAATTCACCCTTTCATGTATGTGTCGTTGCTCATGGTTGTTGGAGCTATCATGCGCATGATTGATGGCCCTTCAAATATCCCACATTTGTTAAAAAGTGGGCAGAGCGTCTCTCGTGATGCATCAGCTACAAGAGTATTGGAGGAGGGGTAGAAATATGTGACTATCTACGCGGTGTAAGACCTTAATACCAGAGGCGAGTTTTTCTGAAGAGCGATCCTGTTCAATTGGATCAAAAAAATTTAACCCAAGTTTTCGACAGAAAATCTTTCGGAATATCTCAAGTATTGACAAGTCTATACTGAGAGATAGCGTGTAAAGTTGCATTTTAATCCCAAAATTTGAGACTAGAGTATGGTAAATTACGACTTTGACAATTTCCCCTCAAAACTTATTTTTTGAACTGCAACTCAGAAACCGTCAAAAATATAATTTCGTTTGAAATTGTTGACGCCAAAATGGGTGCACAACTTTGCTTACAGCCGTAATGACAATATCTCACTTTCCGGTATTTTGTGAGTAAAAGACATCAGGAGAGACTTTCATGATCATTGGCTTTCTTTTTGGGAATTTTCAGACTTTTGCACTCATTACCAAAATATCAATAACATTTTTGGATTTATTAATTGAACTTAAGAAACCAGAAAAACATAGGTAACTGCACAGGTAACAAGTTAAGAGATATTCAGATATACTTTTAAAGTTTTAACTGAAGGTTAACTCCTGACCAAAGATGATTCAACCGGTTCTTACACGCACCGTAAGTAGGTAAGTGAAAATAAAAAACTGAATCTCTTGCATTTAGTTTTGAACTTTCAAGAGTTCATTTAGGTTTCATACACTCTAGATTGAGTTATTCTGTTTTAACTATAAAGTTAGAATTGTTTAATGTTTATGCGTCATAATATTGAAAAAACTGTCAACTGTGGAATCAGATTTTAGCACTCTCGTACAAACGCTGAAGATAACTTTAAAAGCTTCTTGCTACTTGCAGATTGTGCCCCCTCTTGACTCTGCCGATGACACAGTCTGTTAAACTTCAAAGTGATACTGACTTACCTGAAAGACAGAGTATGCTACGCAGGTCAAAGGCCTGTTGTTTGAGAGCTCTGCGATCCTGAAGATGTCGATACCCCACTTTTCTATTTCAGCCAGCGTCTGTGGAAACACACGCAACCAATCAATATGGGCCGAGACAAAAGGACGACACGAGAGAAAAATTCGCGAAAACCCTTTCAAGGCGGTGCTTTGTCATATTTTCATCTAAATTTCCAACCTAGGTTGCAGAGTGGCACCCGAAAATCGAAAATATATATTTGAACTAATTTTGCCAACGTTTAGCATATCGAAGGTGTAGGTCCGCAACTTTCTCGGTATGCGACGTTGCAGACTTCCTGTCATATTTTATTTTTGAAATGGAGAACTATTTAACTGCAATTCTTTAAAACTGCTGTGTTTTCTCTTCTCTGTGAGAGGAAAATTCAGATAAAACTTGAAGGAGTAATGTCAATTTTCTCTCCTTTAAAAAAAATAAAACAGGAACGAAGCATTTCAAACACCGCGAACGACATACATAGTTGGGGACTTGCATCGTTACGGTTGAATTCAAACAAGTCTGCGAAAGGCCAAAAATTGATAAATGACACTTTGACAACAAAATGTTTGAATACATCTCAACAAATGAGAATTTTATAAAATAAATCCTCAATGTTCCCGGAAAGCATCATTTTCAAGTTAGTGTAACAGAAGATGAGAAGCGCTCTTTCGACAGCTCGTGGAACACTGATGCCGACTAAAAAGCAGTTGAACTTTTCCTGGAGGAGCGGACAAACTGGAAATTCACGCGCATGTTTGACAGAGCATTCGCGTTGAAAACTTAATTATTTTGATTTTGCTAACTACAAGCTGATTCGCAAAAATCCACCAACTTTGCGTTGGGAAGATATTCAGTGCTGCCTTTGATACTTCGTTGGCAAGTGTGCAAGGTGGAAAATGTGGTTAATTTGAGCTGATTTCGTCGTTTCGCTTGCGAAAGGCATAATTCCAATTTAAAATGGTTCATCTTGAAGAGAGGGTGCGTTTTTATGAGAGCAGAGTGACAATTTTAGAAAACGCAAGTTGATTGGATAGAGTCAGGCACCTACCCATACCCGTATAAATTAACCACCCATTTCAACCAATAGGATTGCTCCATACTCCTTACGTATGTATTCTTTGCCTTTTGCTTTGTTTATCAATTTTTCCACTTACTTTGCCGAGTTCTTCCTCGTGCTTGGTCTCGACGCCATATTTAGGGAGTTTCTCGCCGGTGAAGCTGTTGGTGTGCGTGAGGGGTCGCTTCACGCCGGAGATGCAGGACATGGGCACAGCGCGCTGGGGCTTGTCATCTTTCTTCGACGTTCGCTCCACCTCGGTCGTCACCGAATCCTCCACCCGAAACGATGGCAGATCCAACTCCTGCTGCTTGTCTGCAACATTACAGTATCATCACATTATAACCCTACAATATCAGAACAATTTCATGCATTTAACCCATAAAATACATAGAGTCGTAATAATAATTTTCTAGTTTCACGAAGCGTATTTGACATCATTTTGTCTTTGCGCCTCATACAAAATATATTTTTTCCTGGGCAAGCCAAAAATCCCAATTCGCAAATTAGTTTGAAAGTTGCAATACAGAGAGGATTTTTGTTTCGCTAAAATAAGCATTTTGGATGTCAAAGATCAGTGCGTCTCTTAGTCTGACATCAACTATCATCTTGACACAGACGTTGATCAACTATTTTTTTCTATTTAAAGATATGACAGGGCAGATGACGCAATTCAACTTGTTGAAGTGTTTACTATTTGTTTACACTAACGCAGGCTCCAAATTCAGAGAAGCTAAATGCAGTCAAGTGATAATAATGTTCAACAAATGAATGGTCAAGGTTTGGTCGTGAAGAACTGGTTACTCCTGATGTTAGTATCCAAGCATAGAAGGAATTTCATTAATCTTAATCATCGGTTTACATATTCCTCCTTGGGAAGAGCTTTAAATCGAGGGAAATCTCATTTTAATTTGAAACATTTGACACGGAAAACCAGCCTGCATTTCTGGAAATGTTTTGTCTTAGCAGCATACCATATTTTGATGTACTATGTGTGATTTTTACCGAAAGTAGGAATGATGGATGTTTATTTGTGTTATCATTCACCGGCCGCTTCACAAAAATGAGGCAAATCTTCTTAAAATGTTTTGCTAAAACTAACTCTCTTTATTAGTTTAATTGTCAATCTGGACTAGGACGCTGTGCTGTGGCATTTTTTGATTACCAATTTAGGGGAAGTAGTAAATTCACACAAAGGGGGTATGGTATGGTCTTCAGTTTTTGAAAGAGACCTCAAAACATCCTCCTTGCAGCAGAGAGTTTCTATTCAAGAGCCTCTGAATTACAGACTACACTAATTGAACGTATTGTGCTAAACAGAACTATAGGCAAATGAATGAATAAGAACAATTTGCATAGAATTTGTGTGATACATAGCTCATTGTAATTTCATTACTCTGCACATGGTTATTTTTTGCGTAAGTGCGTTCAATTTTCCTCGGAAGTAAGTAGATCAAACTTTCTGATTCTGATGATAAGACTGTTATCACACGAAAGAATTATTCATTATTAAGGAGTAAATATTGTGTAATATAAACTTTTTGACACACTCCTAGATTTATTATGAAAAATAGTCAAGTATTGCTTCCTAGATATGGCTGGATCACTAAAAAGAAAAAGACTTAATTTACGCAGAAATATTCTTGAATTTGCTGACAAGAATATATTCTTCCTGCATTAAGAACAAAATTGCTTGTATAGAGTGGAAACCTGCTTGATCTACGCAATTGCATCCTTAATTCATAGGAAATTTTCTTGCCTCTAAATATAATTCATTTTTTCTTTCCACTGATCGGTAAAGGCATTTTACACAAACTTTCAAACGTCGCCGCTATAAAACTGAACTTACAACATCACCGAATCATTTTGTAAAAGCGTAAGCCTAGTTCGACGCTAGGGCGTTGGTGCGTAACTATCTTTCCCCGCGAGTTTCAAACACTTTTCTCGTCTCGGAAGTTTCCGGAGCAGTGATAATTTTAAGGAGTGCGCCGAGCAACTTGAGAGTTGAAAGTTTGATCACCAACATCATTTCATTAAACACAGCTTTAATCACCGTAACCAAGAGATGTGCAGAGGGGAAGTAGATTGAGGAAGGGGTGCGAGAGGAGAGAAACATAGTAGAAAAAAGGGGCGTACCTACAGGAGGGATGGGAGGAAATAGGAGAAAAAGAAAGAAAGGGAAGAAAACTAGGGAAAAAGTGAGAAGAGGGGAAACACCGATAAAAAAAGAGAAAAGGAGAGATAAAGAGAAAATAGGAGGAGAAGGGTGAAGATGGGAGGGGGAAGGAGATTGAAGGAAAAAAAGAGGGGGAAAAGAGGGAGAAGGAGAAAAGGGAGTCTTGGGAGACGGAGGGAGAAGGAAAGAGATCGAGAGACTCATACCTAAACTTTTTCTCAGTATGACGCTCAATGAGCACCGTGAAACCTGCAACGATCCCATCAGTGACTAGGTTCGGGATGATTGAATTTGTCACTGACATCTGCAGCCTTTGATAATAAATCGTTTTCCTACCCAAATTTCCTTCGCGTTAGTCGGACACTTTATTCACCCGTGCAAATTGCACCGAGGAATGATTCAATTGAACAGTCGACTCCAAGCAATTGAGACAATGGACGTACTCGTGCCGTAAAACTGCGCTGACGTGGTGTTATTTTCGAAATATTTGAAGGTATAGAATTTTCTTAACCGGTGGAAACGGACAGAAAACCTAAATATATCTTAAGTGAATAGTTTGGCGAAGAAAGGACCCAATTTTGACCCCACAAATATCAAGTGACTTCTTACTAGATTGCTAACTATATGAAGAACATTAAAATTTCCAATTTTTAGTTTGGATGGTGTACGGAAAAAATATATTTAGTTCTATATGAATCGAATAACTCACGACATGCAACGCTGTGTCACGACTGATCGCTAGATCATAGTGTCGATAACAGTATTAATCCCCGAGTAACATCATCTGAGGATATTGTGCCACAAAATATAAAAAAAGATCGATTAAACTTATTTTTTGATCGAAAAAGTTCAAAATATTATCATGCTCCAACGGACACATTCTTCACCTTTAATTTTTTCAATGACGCGTAGGTAGAATAAAACAGGGCGGGGCAGCGGGGCTCTTGTAAAAATCTCGGTCAACGTAAGCAACGCACTCCGTGATGTTGATACTAACACATTGATACAACTATTCGTACTCTAAGGACGCGCGTGTTGCCTATGAGAAAATGGAAGGCGCTCCAGTCCCTTAGCGCGCTGCGTTTTTACCGATTGGCAAGGTGAAGTTCCCTGACAGATATTAAGGCAAAGAGAATAGAAAATCATAAATGCGTACCATTTTTGCATATTAGGATATTGATTCGAAAATTACCGGAATTCGATGGGATTTGAACGCTTCGGACAGTGCTACCGTGCTAAGAAAGAGCGCCGTATGAACATTCGAGGGTTGCCAAATTTCCTTCGATAAAATGTTTATTTTTGAGTAAAATTATGAATATTTTACTTTGAAATTTTCAGAAGTTTTAGATCAAATTACGAAAAAAATTATTTGCGAAATTGGTTGAAAAATAATTGCAAATGTTCTTGAAAATTAGTGATTTGCCAGGGGTTTGGCAACGCCTAAGGGCTCATACGGCGTTTTTCCTTACCATGGCAGAGTGGCGGTCGAGTAAATCCAGGGTCGTAACCTGCCGCTCATGTGCGTGCGATGGAAGGGATACGTTGTGGAATGGAAAATAATTTGGCGCGAACAGTCATTTTTTCTTTGTGTATATCGTTGACAAACGAAGAAAAAATAGGCTGATATCTCACAAAGAAACAACGAAATTCGACGATTTGCATTCCTCTCTCTCTGTTAGCATATAGTTCAGAATTTATTCTGCTGCGAGTTATTCTGCTCCATTAGGCTCTCAAGCCCAGCCCTCGGAGAGTGAAGCACTTTTGTCGGTATTAAAAATCGCGCCACATTAGTTTGCATGAATGGGCGTGGGAGGCATTGAAAATCAGAAATTCTCGGTAGAGCCTGGGAGAAGAAACTAGAGACTCAGCCGATGGAAAACTATGCACGGCAACGACCGCATTCATAATATTAATCGTCAGTAGCGCGGCGTGAATTGCGATATATCGATAGTTATGCCATTTAAACCTATGGTAAAGAATCGATTATTAAGGTGTTCGCTGAGAACACCCTGTTTCTCGATCCTTTTCCATGGGTTGAAATTGCATAACAATCGATATATCGCAAAGCACGCCACGCCTCTGTTAATCGTCCCTGAGTCAGCTCTTTTACGAAAGGAGGCCTCACATGTTTTACACTGTGTTTAAGGAAGGCTTAAAGATGCTTAAAATAGCATTATAAAAAGGAAAATTTAACAAATATTGAGAGAATTCCTTAGAATAACACCGAAAATAAATTTTTGGGATGAAAATAATTTGCCTCTGCAAAAAATAATAAGTGCGAAAAAAAATGCCTGTGATTTAGACAAATTTAAGATTTGCACGCACCCAACTAGAAATTTTCAAAACCTACAAAATTTTCTCTGAGCTTTTAATTTTTGCAGTGGCCTATTATGGACATCTCATGGTGAGGGCTATTTCCAAAGTTTTACTCTTGCATTTTACACAAACTTCGTTAAGAGTATCCCTTTCATGGTGCTAAGTTGAGGGATTCTTAAATTATAATGTAGACCATATGGACCCTCCTAAAAAAAGGAACTGCTTAAAGAACGAAAATGAATGTGATCCTACAAATTGAACTTTTTAATGGTTTCTTTTCTCATCGAAATTACACGCAGGATACGTTGCAAACGTCGGAAACTTCCAAAAGCTCCCATAATGTGGTTTGGTAAAGCAGTTTCGTTGCTAATATTGAAAGTTAGAATCTCCAAGCGAATCATTGCGGAATTAGACCATGATTTTTTATAATATCAAGTCAAACGAAAACGGCTATCAGTTATACTTTTCCCTCTCATACAATGCGAGAAAAATTAACTTGGAAGTTGAAGCATTAGTGTAATGGTCTTAAAGATATTGACGGTCCGACTTTAACTTTAGCCTTCATAATCGTCAAGTGCCCTCCAAAGATTGTGTCAGATTTGGGGCTCTCGAAAATCTTTTTTTCCCTCTAGGCGAGGTAACTTTTCGGGGGTTGTGAAGGAAAAATCGTTGCTCCTCTGACGTAAAGGCGTATCTCAATTTCCATGTGAGCCATATCTTACATATAAATTCATGTTTTCTGGGGCTCATGCGAAAATCCAGATACACTCTTACGTCTGAGGAGCGACGAAATGTTCCACGGCGTTGAATAATTCCCTGAAATGATACCTCGAGTGGGTTACCCTTACCCTCACAGCTTGAAACAAAGTTTGACGTGGATATTAAAGTCAGTTTAAAACTTAGTTCAAAGCAAGAAAGGGTAAACGAAAGAATAATCTGTATGGACCGACAGTGTTGCCGAAAGACTTATAGTTATCAACTTTTTTTCTTTCATCAGCGCGGGGACAAAGGGTTTACTGCGCTTGCCGTCTTTGTATTTACGGTAGTAAGTCAAAATTTAGAGCTATTACCTAGATTTAGAGTAATAGACAGTTTTTTCTGTGAACTTAGTGGAGTGCACCTTCACCTAGGTTAAATAAAATGGAGCCTAGATGTGGTTCTGTTTGAATTCTTTTAATTCCATTAACATTTTATGGCTGAATGTGAAAAAAAGAAAGAAAAGAGAAAAACAATACTTTTATTCCTTCTCAAGTTGCTAGACTTCCCCCCCCCCCCAATTGGTGATTTATCGGCATGGATATTTTACGGTAAAGCATTAGTTATATTATAACACAATGTAGGCATCCTGGCATTGCTTCTTCGGCTATTTTTACACCTTTTTGGTATAAGAACAAAATAATTTTCGTTTACTTACCTAAGAAGGTGTTACAAATATATTTCGATATTTGATTTCCAGACTTGCTAGATTCCGAGAAGTGGCTAAGTTCCTTATTGAGCATTCTTTTGAACTGAAACAGAGAAACGCAAGAAATGTAGTGACAAGGTAACGCACTTCATGGGATGCGAAGAAAATCTTATTTCAGCGGAGCATGGACATCAAAGCTTTGAAGCTTCGTGGAGGTACAGGGGTTGAGACTTACGAGGGAAAGTGGTTTAAGGGTTACTGGGTGGCGTTTCTTTGTAACATTAGGTAAATGTAAAAAATGAAACGAGAGTGAAGGATCATAAAGAGGAAAATCGTTTATCATGGGCGGTGTTACTTGAAAATTCTCAACAAATACTCCTGGACATGATATCATGGAAGTACTGAACAAAGCTATAAGCTTCCGCATATAGAACGTGTTCAGCATTATTTGTGGAGAAATTCTAAAAATATCTTTCCTCAACGAAAATAAAATGGTTTGGTTGGTATGATTTTATTAAGAGCTAGTTCATCCCTGCAAAAATGCAAAAAACTTAGGATGTAAAACGTGCAAAATTGAAAAATCACTTCAGAAACTTTACTATTCGTAAGAATTTTTTAAATGTTACTAATCTCGAGAACATGTTTCCGATTGGTTTAAAGTCGTTCATTTCTGAAAAATGAACATGCAGGGAAAGTCGCACTTGCTTAATTTTTGGTCCGTTGCAAAATTTTTGCTAAAACAAACGGAGCGTTTTGTTCAAAGTGGCTGTATAATCACAATATGCACGTCATGATAATCTGAAATTCAGACTTCTATATTTGCGCATTTTGAGGTTCCCGCCTCAATAAGTAAATTATACGGCAAATACATATTTTCTTTTAAACGAGTCATCTTAGTTCCATAAATCAATGCAAAACTAAAAATGGCTCGCATCATGTGTGTCGCAAAGTTTATTTCTTCTCATCATCTTTTTATTTTTTAATTAATAATAAATGACACATTATAATCGCCATTCATTATTGTCAACTTTATTCGTTGAAAATTGTTGGCTATTATCTTCAACGTTTTCGTCAATTAATTGTAGTATATTGATTGACTCTGAACTGGCCATTGGACGCATTTATACAAAAACTAACTATGCACAAAATGATTACATTAAAAGAAACCATGAAGCACGAACCCCATTTGCTTAGTCCATTTTGATAAAATGCATTTGTGCTTGGTCTTCATAGCATAAATAGATGTTTTCTAGAGGAGAGATAATAACTTCATTTTAAGGGTACAAAATCGACTCGAACGCTTCAATTTTTTTTACAAAATCATGACATCAATTTCCATCCAAAATTTTGCTGATTTCTTCGTATCACATTTAGAGAAAAAATCAGTTAAATCTTCGATCAGGAATGCTCAACAGTTCCCCAAAGGATATATAATTTACGAGTGGATATTTCAGGACGTTGAAATTGAGCAGTGGTGTGGCGTGAATGATTGATTATCGATACATTCCCATTTGAAGCTATGGTAAAGTGTCGATTATAAAGGTGTTCGTTCCGAACACCTTGTTTATCGATCCTTTTCCATGGGTTTAAATAGCAGATCAATCGATCCATCGCAAAGAATGCCACGCCACTGAAATTGAGTAACGTTCTTCGGTCTGTGAAACGGCGAAACATGTTCTTTTCGGACGCGCCCAGCATGGAAGCCAACTGAAAGTCAATGCTCATCCTAATCTGCATTAAATAGCGATGTCTTTTCGACGAATCGATGGATCTATGCCATTTAAACCAATGGAAAAGGATCGCTTATGAGGGTGTTTGCGACGAACACCATAATAATCGACTCCTTACTATAGCCTCATACATAAAAATATCGATAGCAGAAGATCCATGCGCCTTTGTTTACTTGACCAATGAGCGGTGACGTGACGTCGAACGAGCCCCAATTATGACTCGAGTGTGAATCACTGAAAAGTTGAGCGCTCCCGGACAGGAACAGTGGCGAGACGTGAATAATCGATTATCGATATTCTCCCATCTGAAGACATGGTAAAGAATCGATTATTAGGGCTTCGTTGCGCACACACTGTTTATCGATCCTTTTCCATGAGATTAAACGGCAGACAAATCGATATATTGCAAAGCACGCCACGCCACTCCTCAGGGATGCCCCAGCCCGTCACGCCTGGGCACCAATCCGCGGATGTGCAAAATACTTGCCAAATTTCATACTATTGTCCCGAATTTCATCACTCTTCTCAAACTCACTTTATATTAGTTATATCTCAAGTTCACTCGATCAGCATGTTTTTTTCAAATTTTCTATAGTAAATATTCTAAAGAAATTCATGAAGTGTTTCAAACAAATTTTTCAATTTCTTGTATGTTCTCCTTCAAAAAAATAAAACATGATACGCGATTTTCAAACCTTACTAGAGTTATACGTATCTTTAGCCAAAGGCATTCTTGATTTGACCATGTTTTGTTATGTAACCATAATTGAGGGGCTTGGAGGACAAGGCGCATAAGTGCAGGTTTTTTTTTAAAAAAATTAAGATATTCATGAACTCAACTAAAACTTGTTTGAAAGTATATTCCGTGAAAAACTCACAACTAAAATCCAACTTAAAAGCATCAAAAAGTAAGTCTCAACTTCCTTTCCACCATAAGGCTCCATGTAATTTTGAGACTTCAAACACGGATTTCTTGAAGTGGCAAAAACTGCACATATGCGCCTTGTCCTCCGTCCCTCGTTTCTGACAAATTTAATCAGCTTTCTGGTCGATTCAACCGTACTTGTAGGTATCAATCAAATCAAAAGTACATTCACAAATAGGATTTTCGATCTTCATGGCTCCTCTTCATTTTACCATTCGTGCACAATGGTTTTTCATAGCATAGATACACCCAATCTTGCCTTAATCGTATTTCTGTGATGGCATCAATACATCCTTACCATATTTTAAACCTATCAAAGTGAAAGAGTTGTCTTGAGCAACCAACCTGGTAGACGAAAAAAGAGAGCAGGATGAAAATATCAACAAGGACGCAGGCGAAGGCAAGGATGCCCCAGGAATCGTTGCTCATTCCGCTGAACATAGTCATGGGTCACCGCGCGGAACCGGAAACGGCACGCGAAACCGGAAACAGAGCGCGGAACCGGAAAAAACGGAACGCAGATCCGGAAAAAACGGAACGTGGACCCGGAAAAACGGTTGCAATATCGGTCGTTGTTTCACGTGGACAAAAAACGCGTTGAGAGTGTTCGATTTGTGAAAAGCTTACAAACTAAGTATGTGTGTTGTATAAAGTTATATAATTTACGAAAATAAGACTAAGATTTAAAAGCTTATTCAGTAAATAATACAGGAAACCTTACAAAGAAGGAATCTCAAGAAAAATCTTAGCTCAAAGCTTCAAATGGATTAAAGTCAAAGATTTTACACTTAAAATATTAGATATATATTTCTCTACTTCTTTTGATCTACACTTAGGCTTACTCAAATTATTTTTAGCGCAAGATATTATATACGTGTAAAATAAATATACATTTAAAGACGTAGCGTCTAATAATTTGAATGATTTTTATGATACAGTATGACCACCGTCAAACAATTCTAGGCGAGGTGAATAATAGCTGCGATGTGCGAGGTCAATAATAGGTTTCTAGACGAAGTGATTTTCAAGATGCAAAACACACTTTCGCTATTCAAGTGTTGAAGCTACTATTTGTTTATACCTAATGATGAGCTAAATATGTACCATATTGTACCCTAATTTATCATATTTATGTGATACTACACACTAAATTAAGCTAGAAATTTTAAACCTAAAATTTTGTCTTGAGCTGCAATTGGAGGGATCAAGTGAAATTCGAGTGTTTCTAATAAGATACGTTTCAGTTCAGGTCTGCACTGTATTCTTTGACATACAACTTGGTCGATATAGCTGACTATTCGATTTACTCGATGCTAAGTTACCCTTTATTATTTAAAGAACCCACCTCTGTCTCATACTCAGAAATACGTAATTGCTTTTCAGGCGCTCGGTAATCTGTGAGGGGCTTCAAAAGCTAAGGATACCAAAGAAATTGTAGTAATTTTATAACGGCGATAAATTTCTCGGAGCAGCCAAAGATTCAGCTCTGTTTAAGTTGTGAAATCACAAAGATCGGAACTCTCATCAACCCTCGTTGAGTTGCGTTGCTTAAGTCAACTCTGCAACTTTGGGGTAACCGAGAATCAAGAATCTGCAACACTCTCAATCAGACATCGACCAAGGATACCGACGGGCCAAAATCGATCAAAATTTTCCGTCCCGTTTCCTTCGTCGCATTGGACCAATGAAAAGAAAGGAGGAGACTGCAGACTCGACCAACCGACACGCGGAAGAAAACCAAAAGATTATAAATAAATAAATAAAATTTCGGAAAAAATAAAAATAAAAAAAAATAGAAAGAGAGGATTGATGATGGGTGGGTAGGAGTTCAATGGCAGCAAAAGTCGACCATGGCAATTTCCCAGAGTAGCACGAAGAGATAATTGGTAAATGTCATCTGAATGCGCGCCGACCTGAACTTGTTTCTGTGTTTGAAGAGCGCGATGATCTCTCTCCAATTGTAGCTCAAGGCTTGTCCGTTGCGGGTATCCAGTTTTCCTGGTTTCCTCCTCGACCCCTGAAAACGGGTTCCTGAAATTTGGCCGAAGGCCCTGAACTGTGGATATCAGACGATCAGGTGAGTTTTAAACGATTACTCATGCTTCCGAGAAAACGGAAAACAGAATACGATGATCTCTACATAAACTAAGACCTTTTTGACTTGAATCTATTTGCGAGGTTTAAAGTTTCGGAAACGGTACTTTTGGATACCTCACAAATTTGTATCACTTCAAATGATGAAAGGTAATGAAATATCCCACAAAAATTTACTATTCACTAATTTCTTCTCCTCAGATTCAACTTAAATGTGAGAATATCAGAATGATTCAAAGGTTACAATAAATATGACCGACTTCTGAACTTTTTTATTAACAAAAACTGAAATTAAGGATTAGTCTGTTCAAGGAAGTGGCAATTGTGTTTGATTGATCGATCGGTGGTGCGGATACAATCAATATAAGTAATGAAATTAGAGATTTAAAAATTAGCGGTTCTGATGAATGATCGAAAGTAGAGTTTAACACAACAATTTTACTTTAATACAAATGTATACTATTCAAATAAATTGATAGCAAACTTCAAGGTAACGCTTGAAATGGTTTGCTTGAGAAGATTCAATAATTCTTTCAATGCCGTTTTAGACTGAAGTGGGTCATGTACAATGGAAATTGAGAATTAAAACCACAAATTTTCACTCGGAGTCCAATTTGGAGCAATTATTCGACAATTATACGGGACTGTTGTGATATTTCTCTCACAGAAAATGGACGACGAAGAAACTAACTTCAAATCGCCAATAACTTAAAGATACAGTAAAGGAGGAGACTAAAAATAAAACAGAACACGAGGAGGAACATAAATAAAAAATTATTCCTTTGATATTGTCACTAGGAGGAGGCGATTGCCGATTTGAGGGGGCGTCGAATCAACAGCTTATAAAACAGGATAACTGGGATCCAGTGTTGTCGAATCTTAGCTTTAACGAAGACGTTGAACTCTACGCCGGGCGCGGAATTGGTCGCTGTGGCAGCCGTTCGGGATTGATCCGCTGTGAGCTACAGTTATGCGGGTAGTGTACTCGGATCGCAGAAATATGAAAAGCAGACCATAAATATTTATGAGCCCGCGCGAGCTAAGTGGGTGGTTAAACAAGTGAACTTTCAAAGTTCCAGGCTCCGCAGTAAAGCCTGCCTCGGTCGAGGAGCTTTATGGTATCCGACCCTTAATTACAAGCTTTTGGAGAATCGAAATGTAGAGCGCTCTGTCGGCGGGATTTTCCACCCGATGCCACGCACTTTCGGTCACAGTTTCCAGTGATACGCGTGGAAATTTTGAAGCGCGCACTGATGAGAAAAGAGCTTCCTCCAAATTATTTAGGTAGTGATGAATTTCAAAACTCGGGCCCAAAGTTGGAAATTTGACTCGGGTTCGATTAAGCTTCTATTGGCTATACCGATGCTCAGTTTTTAGCAATTGTTTTGGTGGTACTTTTCCTCGATAGATCATCAACTTTCGTGATAATTCACACCCTTGAAATAGTTCTTGTTAGTTCGGTTTTTTTATAGGAGCACTGAGACAATTTTCACAGAATGTTTTTTGAATAACGCGAACTTATTCGAAGATCATTCACTAACTTTCGTCTGCTAAGTTCTCTGTCTACGAAGGTATTTTTTTTCGGACTAAATTTTGGCTTTTTTTTTCGCGCACCAATGATTATGAAAATAACACGTCAGCTCACATAGTTTACCACGTAAAAAAACAAATTCGATTCGTTTCGTTCGAAAAAATGCCCGGGGAAATAGGCAAAAATCGATAGCGTTCGACGAGATAGATCCGAAGATCAATGACTTTCGTAGCTTTTTCAGCGAGCTACAGAAGCGCGAGATGAAACCGTAGGAGAGTCCGAGAGATCGCGGTGAGATATTTCGGTTGAAACTCGTGCAAAATCATGACCAAAAAGCTGAGAGAAAGGAGACGGAAGCAACCGGTGGAGCCCGGCCGGGGATTTCCAGCGCGCACGTACGTAAACAGGGATCGCGAGGGATTTAGGTGTTTTTCTTAAGCACTCGAGAGAGGAAGATAAGCGTTAGAGAGAGATTCGTAGCCTGGACTGGACTGAGTGCTAGCGAAGAACTGCGCTTGAACGACAATTAGAGGATGTGACTTGTGGTGACATTTCGGAGTGCTAATAAATGGGCGTAGGACGGCGATGCCCGATTTACGACGAAAGTCCAGCTTGATCCTATCACTAAAATCGCCGTCTTGACTGATGATATAGAGGCAATTGTATGGTCCAGCGCATGGACACATTTTGACACCTCGAGAAAAATATGTTTACCCATGTCTTTTTGCTTTGTACTATCCCTGGTAAAAATTGGCGATAGGAGCTGCGTTTCAAAATACCATAGGAGTTCTTATAGCCGACTGAAGAGGGCGATAGAAAATCATATAGCTGGCTGTAGAAAGTGGAAAAAATCATACGGCCGAGCAGCCGAGCTACACGAAGCGATAAAAAATTATACAGCCGGGCTATAGTTCCTATCACCGGGCTTTACACTTTATCGCCTGGCTGTTGCTTTTTCGCCATCGGCTATAAAAGGCTATAAGAAATTGTGTAGAAATTCTTGTGCTTTGTAAATCCTTAAGTTTGTACGGAATTACCTTAATTTTTACAAAACGCACATTGCATTTTCCTTTACTACATATTTGTTTTTCATCAATTAAAATGAGAATAATCCATACAGATTGTTCAAACATTTCAAAGTCATGAGTTGAAAAACGCTGACTCCGCGAGATTAAATATTAGAGCCTAACACAAAGCGGAGCGACGACGCACTGGCGCCTACAAACCTAACAGGGATACTTCACGCATTGCGCAATGCGTGAAGTATCCCTGTTAGGTTTGTAGGCGCCAACGCGCGTTCAGCGCTGGCTGCCCGCCCGCCGGCCGCGCCGGAGCGTACCGCGGCGCTTGAAGCAACTATTTCACACCAGAGGTATCGCACAGTATCGTACGAAATTGAAGGCGCTCCAACATATTAGGAATGGCAGGCATTCTTCAAAAGTACGGAGCTTTCCTCGCAAATTAAATCAAGATACAGCGGCCCAAAAAGAGAGCGGTAGTCCAATAATTCCCTAAGTCCTAGCATCCGTAATTAGTAATGTTTAGCATACACTTTATCGCCAGGCTGTTGCTTAATCGCCATCGGCTATAAAAAGGCTATAAGAAATTGTGTTGCCGGCTATAGAAGCTATTGGAAATCTTACAGCCGGCTGTAGGTCTATGGTATTTTGGAACACAGATTCTCCTGCCAATTTTTACCAGGGATGTGGTGTTATCACTGATGATGGGCCTTGCCCGAAAGGCGCCTATGATATTTAATTAACTTATTTCAATATATGTAGTGTGCTAGGTAAGGCTAGGCCAATTTTATTTATTTTGATAAACACTGTACTATATGCAACAATGTTTAATTTCGAGAAGAAAAGATTAGAGGTTGAAACATTACACGAGACCGCATAACCTGAAAAGGATTTTAACTGCTGCTCTAAGACAAAAAATTGAGTTATGACGTGAATTTTTTTGTAATTCTTTAAGATTGGCTCCACCGGAAATGATCTCCCGGTCCATTTGTCCCAAAATGTCACTCAGCAATTTCATATTCTTGATCCATTCGGATATCAATGAGTGGTCTTGGACTTTCGAACTAGGAGCTCCAAATTTACAAACTTGTCACCAACGTAAGTATAGGGGAGACTGTCACTGTTGGTGAGAAAAAGGCTCAGAAGTTCTACTGACTAGCTACTCTCTTGTTTGACGGAACACTAAAGCACAGAAGGCAACATAATTCGATGCATGGTTTATGCTAAAGTACTACCATTAGCATGGACAGATTGATTATATGAAATCCATCATGAAAGTAGGCAAATCTCCAAGATGGCGCAAAAAAATGCGCAAGTTCATTTACGCAATCTCGAAGAAAAAACCGAGCTATGCAACTGCAATGTTGGGTCACAAGAAATCATCCCACTCCAGTTGCCCTGAGCGACTCGCTTACCTGTCCCCATATTTTTCTTCCTCTCCTCATTAAAAATATGAGCAATGGGGAGGGAAATTACCGGGGAAAAATCTCCCCCCCCAAAAAAAAAAAAAAAAAAAAAATCAAAAGGGAAACTAAACCTTCTAAAGAGAAGAAAATCATATCGCTGATGGGTCGTGGGCTTGGAGAATGGGGATACTGAAACATGAAACAAAATCTCATTGTCACTAGTACCCCTATAAAAGGGCTTTTTACGCTCCAATGGTGCGGTGGCCAACATGTTGGCTTTCCGGCATGAACTAAACACTTTGACCCCACCCCGAACTTTCTCCCACCCGACTCTTTCTGAAATTGTGAGTTGAGGTTTTTTTTTCTTTTTGTTTACTTTCAATACGGTGCTTTGATGTAGAATGATAAACTAGGACCGACGATAAGGCTCATTCACTGATAACGCGTTGGCGGTTGACATTGGCTTGTCTTCTTTGTTTACGTAGTTTTACATGAGATCGTCCTTTTAACGCACAGATCAAGCTTGAAACATGAGTTTGGTAGAACAAGTGATTAGGGGAGAGCCAAGATCATTCATGAAGACGCAGGGTGCAGATATGTGTTTTTGGATTTTCATTTGATTCAAAGATTGGTAGGGGCCATTTTTATTTTGCCAGGAGAATTTTCTTGTATCTAAGGTAACTCACTTACATGAAAGGTATTGTTTTGAGAGAAATTTTCTTCCAGAACCACAAAAGCAATTACGTCAAAAGACAGGGAGACCTAATCTTAGAGCACCAATATTTTACCCCAAAAAAGTGAACAATTAGACTTGAAGGAGACTCTTTTTTCAGGGCAATGTTTGACTTGAGAAAATTATTTGACTCGAACTATCTTCGAAACACGAAACGAGTAGGAAATATGTCCATATCGGAGTAATTTATTTTGTCTAGCCGACTCGTTCTCAGAGTCAATCGTGACTTAGTCCTCAAAATGAAAATTACCTGCTGATTGTGAGTCAAATCTATTTTTAATGATTACTATGTGGTAGGCAAAAAGTGGATGAAGAGAAAAACGAGGCCAATGATACATTCCTGTATTCGCACATCGGAACGAGCAGAGTAAATAAAGAGGTGCTAAAGAAAGTATCTCCTCTGATACTTGCGTGAATTTTTGTCTTGTGGTTTTTTTCCAGGCCTCAGAGCTATGGTTTAATTGATTTACGGGGAGCCATGAGCCATTGATAGTCGACAAAATTTTTCTTCGGGATTTTTACTGCTCGAATTTTGCATGTTTTCAGCTGCACTTCTGAACTAAGTTTTTTTTTAAAATTTGATTGTAAACGAATTATTGATAAATAAATAATAAATAATAAATAATAAATAATTAATGATAATGAATAATGTTTCTCGACGCACAGAGAGGTGAAATTTTACCACGTGTTTAAGATTTCTAGCAAGTTCTTCTCAAAATAAGGTATTTTGACCCTAAGATACACTTTTCTTTGGGCCTATAATTCTAGTTTTTTATAAGACAATTTTAACTCATGAAAACGTCAATTTTCGGAATTTTTAAATGACCTTTCGTCCGAAGCTAGAGAAAAGTCTAAGGATTCGAAGAAAAAAGTTTTTGAAAATCCATCCAGTGGTACCTACGCATTAGTGAATTGGACGTATATATGCCAAACGGAACTACATAGACAAGAGCCCTGGGACCCATAAGAATATATGCATAACAGGGCTCACGTCATAATGGACATAGTTCCGTTTGGCAGAAATACGTCCAATTTTGCATGGCACAGATAGGGACTCGCGACTTTCCTCACAAAACTAAATCACGTTCAATCTTAACACTGTAGAGTCAGTCGATATGCTCAATCCCAGAAACTTTTTACGGGAGAGACCTGGATACGTGACGCGCTGTGAAACAGAATGAAAGAACTCCTTTAACGCGAGAACACAACTAATATTTGAGATGAGCCTTGTCCGCAATGTGACTCTGCACCTCCCAGGGCTTTGCTGAAAGCAGTGTAACGCTTTTACGTGAAGCGAGCGACCATATGGCAAGGAGGGGGGGGGAGTATCGAAACGGAACTGCAGTTTAATGTTGCTTGTGCATCATTGAGAGCTCAGAGTTTCCCTTCATTAAGGTTTCATTCTATCCTCGTCTCTTAGGAAGCTCAGTGGGCTGATTGTAGAAATTGGTAGACAAAGCGATAGACATAGAAGACAAAAGATTGTTGAAATTGGTAGACAAAGCGATAGACATAGAAGACAAAAGGGGTATGGAGGAATCCCATCGGTGGAAGCGGGTAGTTGCAATGGGCAAAGGAGATGGGTGGTAGACTAACTAACGGCAGCCCACGAGATACCCTATAATTTGTGCATCATTTTCTCCCTTAGTCTATACGAAACACCCATTTCAACCAATAGGATCTCTCCATATTTCCCCTTTGTATTCTTTGTCAACAGCTTTGTCTACCAATTTCAACATTCAGTCCGTAGTTCTGTAATTTTAAAAAACAACGGTAGTCGATAAACACAGTTTTAAAGGCGTGCAATTTCAAAGGCTTGAAATACCGCACCGCACTAAGATTTAAATACGTAATTATTTTGCAATTTGAATTTTTTAGACATTTTATAGAATACTCTCGTTGATTTGGGCGATTGGGCCAGTCGCACCACGAGCATAGGCAAACTTACGTGAATTAAAAAATGACCTTTTTCTGAATAAAAGGTCTTGAAAATACAATCCAAGCCATAAAATATTGCAAAAATTGTTGTCGGCAAATATATGAGCATGGGCTACCCATACACTGATAAAAAAAAGTATCACAATCTCAAGTATACTTAGAGCTGATTTTGGCGCTAGCCATAAGAGTGGTTGCACTGGCGAGAAATGTAAAAGGCACCAATCAGCGGTATAGTTAATCCAACCACACTCATACTGCAAGGTTGATCCAACCACACTTTCAGCTGACTTAGCCATATCTCTGGTTTGTGCAACTTCTCTAATATCTGACGCCAAAATAAGCTAGGAGTATATCTGGGATTGTGACACTTTTTTTCGTGTACTTATAAAGTCGTCTGTGTTGAATATCATAAGTAGTGACGTCGATAAGGGGGTGAAGTACAGGGTTTCGGGTCATTCCTCGCGGTTTTAAAGAACTTTTATACCTTAGGAGCCCCCCCCATCCCCTCTGAAAATTTTCTGGCTCCGCCATTGCTCGTTGCTAATGCGTCACTTCCTTGCGGTTTTCGGCGCGAAAAATGTAAAGAGGACTCTTCTCAAGTTGGCAACGTTGTAACGTCAAAACTCGGACGTCGCAGGCGGCACGTCGCCCGTTGCGACGCGACGGGAAAAAGCCAAAACAACGAAAGATGGACCCAGAGGGAGGAGAGGGGGGAGGAGAGGGGGGAGGAGAGGGGGGAGGAGAGGGTGTTGTTGCTGCGAGACGAATTATTGGCATCTTTAATGACCATTAATTGGAGAGGGAGCCAGCGGGCCGACCGATAGGCTTTGACCCCAATTGAATTGATGCCCCCTACAAGGGCGTAACTCAAAAAACCCGTGAGCCCTGGTTTTCGCTGATAACACACGACGCTAAGGCTTATTAGTTTTTGGGCTTACGTCGTTTTGGCAGACATCGATTCAATTTGACATAGTTAAGCGGACCGCACTTCGGCTGCGACGATACATCGCCGAAGATCGAGATGTCCGATAAAAAGTATGTGAACGGTCGACGGAGATGGGTCGGATGGTCGTCAACAGAGGTGTTATTCTGTAAACATAGCTAATCGCGCATCGCTAACACAACAATCAAGAGTCTTGGTTATCGAGACTCAACGGTGCAAAGACTCCAGAATGACGGTGACCTCTGATGAGCCGTGCCTAACATGGAACGATGGAACGGTTGTTCAATACGCGGGTGAATCTACTCTTGCCGTAGCCTCCAAACCCGGGCATGACTTCAGTTTCTGTTGGGGCTTTTGGAATAAAAAATTAAGGTAAATCTTCGGTGTTGATTCCGAAAAATTTGCCTCATTGCGCTGCTGAAATGTACCACCGAAAACAGCCATTATTTTGATAAATTAACAGACACAGGGTTATTCAAAAGTCACGCACCACTGGCCATGAGGGGGTGGCCATTTGAAATTTTTGAGTTGCAGCCCGCTCCCCCCCCCCCCCCCCGGGGGGGGGGGGGCTGGAAAGTACCTAAAAAAGTTTCCCTCTCAATATAAGGAAAAACGTCATAAACCGCAAATCGATATCTTAATTAGAACTAAAGTTATGGCCAGTGGTGCGTGACTTTTGAATAACGTATATTGAATTCGAAGACGCATTAGTCCTGGTAGCGTATGTCTTTAATATAAAAACCTAAAACAAGCTTTGAAAGTTCGATACGGAAGGCTTGAAACATATTCTGCTTTTTCTTAGGTATAAGATATTTATAAGAGAGAGATGGATATTTGCAACTGCTTCTGAGATCGATCATTTGGGATTGATCTCATCCAAATCACTTCATTTGACACGCCTTCTTTTCTGGGATCACTTTTCGGAGCTTTAATGATTATATCCCTTATCCTTTTTGGTGTCCGAGGGAGGGATAATGATTCAACCACAACTTATGACTTCTCAATTTTGATAAAGATTTCTGTTGTATTCGTATTCAGTCGAGGGCTCATATCAACCTGCACCAATTCTATCCACATAATCCCATAAATTATTAAGTGTCACTCTCAGTACGGAAACAATTTGCATGCTCTAACTTTTTTTTCTTTTCTTTTTTTTATGAGCGAGCAGTTTGATTATCCTGATCTTGATGTAAAAAATAAGCCCTACTTTTTGAATTATGTATCGATGTTCTTTCAGTTTTCTCAGCGTTTTCCAAGTGTTCTAGGTTAGATTTTAAGGAGGAATATTATTATTTGGTATACTATAATCGATTCATGTTCTGTTCAGAAGTCTGCTGTCAAAATAAGTCCATGTAATCCGGAGGTTAGATGAAATTAAGTTACACCCTTACGTCAGAGGAGCGGCAACATACCACGACAGCAATATCAGCAGGAAAATCCCGATTTCCCTCCTTCAATTCGGGGAAGCCTTGCATTTCCCGCTAAGAACGGCAACCTAACTGACGCCTTCAATTAACTCCCCATTTGACTGCAACTTTAATTCGCGTTGTTTACACACTACTTATCTGCTTTTTGTTTTCCTCGTCCAAGTGCGCGTTGCCGCTGCGGGACGTTATTTGGTGATTTCGAGCTACTATGAAAACATGGGTTTCCTCCAATACCCGACAGTCTTGGAAAACGCGCCGGGCGGAAGTGAGTCATATTGGAAAGTTGTGTGTGGCGCGGTGTTTTGAGTACCCTCCACCTCACGGCGGTCATGCATTGCGTCCTTGTAAAACTTTTGACGTTGAAGCTCATTCTGCGGTCTTTTACTCACTGGAAAAAAACACATTGGATCTAGAGTCTAGACTCTTAAAAACATCGACAAGAAACAATACTCTTGATTCAATCAGATTTAAGCTTAAATCAAGAACCAAGCCTCTTAATTTGAGCAGATTTCCTTTTGATTCAAGCTTAAATCTGATTGAATCAAGAGTATTTTTTCTTGTAAATGTTTTCAAGAGTCTGGACTCTAGATCCAATCTGTTTTTTTTTCCAGTGTTTGCTGAATCCACGGACCATTCTGAGGGATGGAAGAAGTACAAACACGCGTGGAGAGCCGAAATTTTTCGCATTCCTATCATCATTCATTAAATTTCTTAGATGTTCCCATGTTTTTTACTCCTCTGTTTCCTCTTTTTCTTTCTTTTTCTTATCAAGCTCTTTTTCTAATGATTGAATATTCCACTTTTCCGGTCTAGAGTTGGTGACGAACACTGGGAAGTTTGATGTTTATTTCGCCACATTTTAAGGTTCAAGGGGTGCTTCGAGAAGAAAATTCCACGAGAAAACCAATCGAACCACTTCCTGAACCTCAACATTTTATATAAACGGAGTTAAAAGCTCTTCAAGATTCCAAATGTTGTCCGACCTCTCCTATTAGTATATTCCCTTGTGCGACGAATTGAGCCCTCCGTTCCGCCAGGTGAATGTAAAAAAATCGATTATCCCATTTGAAATAGATTTCACATCGGTTGTTTCTACGCGGAAGGGTTTACAAGCTCAAAGGTATGACCAGCTCCCGCTCGCGTGTGTGAGCTGGCTCAACACTGCACACTGCGCAGAGGAAGATGAAAGAGAGCCAAGGGTTGACCGCCCCGCTGTCACAACAGAGGAACATGGAAGTGAGCCGGCGAGCGGCAGGGGTTCGGCGCTCTTACAACAAAAAGCTTTCCCGCGGTACTTTCGTCAAGTGGAGGACAGGCCCCAAGGACAGCGCTAAGCAGGAACCGCGGATATACAGGGGATTTTCGCAGGAGATGCGCGGTTGGAGCCGAACAGCGGGGCTCCAAAGCGAATCATCAGCGGGCGGGGCGGAGAAGGTCGGGGCCGTTAATTACACGTTGAGGATACTTCCGGAGCGAAAAAGGCTCCGGGTTCGACAGACCGCAGCTCGCCCACCAAGAATGGGACACCCTAAATTATCGACATGCCGCAGTCCGTCATGAGAGGAATTAGCGATATGTTCCTGGAGGGCTTTAAAATCGAGCCGAATGACGCGCTCGGAGAAAAGCTCTCTCAAAGGTTTCCTTTCGTCTCGATTAGAGTACTTGTATGGGGAGAGTATACGGACATGTCGGTAATTTTGAGGATAAGTGATGGGGCTCTTATGACCCAAAAGGGCAACCAATCTATGAATTCAAATGCGCTGGTCACGGAATCGTGTTTTTTTTTTCCTGCTGGTTTTATGGCTTCGTGTCTAGCACTTTCAGCCAACTTTAGACTATGTTTATTGTCCGTAGACATCGAGGGATTTAGGTACATCCATGCTCCAGACTTTTTGGAAAATGCATCAAGAGTAGTTTAAAATTCAGTTACTTGTAGCTTTTTTTCGGTCAAAAACTCAGAGACAAGAAAAAATATTTTGAAGCGAAAATAATCGATACATTTTGTCCTTTATATTGAGTCATCTTGTGGAGGAATGAAACTTCTAACCGCATTTTTGCGTTTTAACTTAGTGCTTCCCCAATAAATTTGGTTCATTTCTGTCCCAGCCTTTTTGCTTGTATCGCGTAGTTTCCTGTTAATTCACAGGGACCAGTGGCGAGGTGTGAATACTCAATGGACCACTGGACAAGGTACGAATTTCAGAATTCTGATGCAAGTTTCAAAACCAAAATTTCACGTAGAATACGATACGCACAACGAAAATGACCGAAATCAACTCCTTGCGAAGATATTTAATGATTCCAGATGCGTGAATTCAAACCACCCGCTTATAAAAACTCAATGCTCTACGTGATTCACCTCGCGTTCTAAACATTATCCTGAACGTCTCTGCGATAAAAAAATCTGGCAACCTCAATCTTGACGCTTTGGCTCAGCTATAGCAATACTTATAGTTTGAAAAACACATGGTGGGAAATGAACATTGCTCTTTTGAGAAGCTTGCTGAAACCGTTGTGGTGCGCAATTTGGCTCACGTAGAGCTTTGAGTTTCTTGTGAGCGGGCAGTTCAAATTCCTTGTAAGCAATGTGACATAAAAATGTTAATATCTTCGTTAGGAGTTGGTTTCAGTAATTTTCGTTACGCGAATCGTGTTCTACGTGAAATTCTGGTGAAGAAACATGTATCAGCATGCTTAAATTCGTACCTTGTCTAGTGGTCCATTATTAATATTTCCCCATTTGAAGCTATGGTAGAATATCGATTATTAAGGTGTTCATTGCGAATACCCTGTCTATCGATCCTTCTCCATAGGTTTAAATGGCAGATCAATCGATGTATCGCAAAGCACGCCACGCCACTGACATTATGGGCCCACGGTAGACCACCTCCGAGTGTCAGGACTTCGCAAGAACTTGAGTGTGACGTCATGTCATGACAGTCGCCGCGCCGCGCCGCGCCGGTGGACCGTGGAGTAACGCTGCGGTAAAGTTGTGAGCTGCGGGAGTTTAAATCCGTCACTGGGTGAAAATGAGAAAAAATGTGTCGGTGAGTTATTTCCGGTGCGAATGCGTTCGGTGTATCTCCCACCTGGTATATTCGCGGGAAGGAGCCTTAGCCGGAGGCTGGTGCGTCCTTCGACTGACGCTGCGCTCGCTTTTGTAAAGACTCTGCAACACGTGCGAGATAATTGAACCCGTCTAAAAGCTGTGGGTGGGCGAGGACGAGGCGGGGTGGTCGGGGCTGGGGGTGAAATATACTCGTAGCCTCGTTCTTCGAAGCGCCTTCAATTTGTTTCCTCTCCGATAAATAGAGTTACTTCCATTTTTCTGCCGCCTTTTCTCCTCGTTTGCTCCTCTTTTTTTAAGTTTCCACCAAGATTTCCTCTCCGGGCACCGGCTGTGGCTTCCGTCAAGAGCTTTTCCCTTTGTTGTCAAACTGTGTGTGTTTTTTCTACTTTTTTTTGTTTTCAGAAAATATCATTAATTTTTTTATCTTTTTATATTTTTGAATGGTTGATTGTAATTTCTCCTTTCATTCGTGGATCGTATTCGATATGTCACAGGCCAATGGTCAAATCAGGCATTTTGTGAAATGCCTAGGCGAATAGGCAAATATTCTCTACTAGGTTGAAAATACGAATTAATTGCTCATTTTTGACGATTTAAGCCTTGAAAAGAGGGCCCAGCAGAGTTTTGGATCATATTAAGGCCGTTTCAATGGTTTTTAGAGCTTGATTGCGAGCATTTACCTCAAAATTTGCAATGTTTCGGGAAAAATAAATTTTTTAATTTGAAATTCTAAAACTCCTCAATAGCGATTTGAATTCCACTGAAATCCTTAATTTGAACGAAATTCTTGCTCAAAACATTGAAAAATTGAGAGCTCTACGTCGTAAATCGAGAAATTTTTGTATATCTGCAGAATTTGATGAATTGCCTAGGCATTTGTTAAAGGTCCTGGTTTTCTCGCACTATTTGCCTGCGTCAGATACATCAAACAGAGGGGTTTTATCGCTGAGATTGTATCAACATTGAGTGGTTCAACATGTAAACATAGCCTCAAAAGCCAATCGAGTGATCTGTGTGAGTGAGTTTTTGTGATTGATTTTTTATTTTCTTGCATGACACATGACACTGAAAAGTGAAATCGTTAGGAATTTCTTCTTTTTTAGCTTTTCTAACTTGAATCCTAAAATTTTTGTTTCAGGTTATGCTCTATTGTTTTGAACCAACCGATACATCAAACCAGTTCGAATACGATCCATAAGAATGTGAACTAGTGAGCCGAAATTATGGCCTCTGATTGTTTGAAAAATCGAAGACATTGTGATTAGAAAAGTTGATGTGAGGGAGGATTAAGTAATTTCTTCAAATCCCTTTATCAGCGTGACTGATATATTTAAATTTAGTTGTTAATTTCACAGGTTATAGTTCAGCATTACCTTAATACTGTGATTAACGACAACTCTCATATAAGTAAATATGATAAGTCAATTTTTTAAATTTAAATTGGGGTGAAAATCAAGTCAAACTGCGTTTTAGTTCTCTATCAATGCGAAATTGATTATGTTTACCCATTCACTAAAAATAAATGAGATTTAAAAGTGCCATCTTCGTAAAAATATATCTCAAGTTTTGATTTTAAAGAGTTGATAGAAAATAAAGACAAGCAGAGCTAATATATTCGCTGAAGTTCTGTATATGTTCGGAGTATGAGTGAAAAATAAATGAAGGCGCGTCGGTGCAACTATTCGTGCTTCAATGCTGTCCTCATTGCATATACAATCAATTGAGGGCGTTTTGGTTTTATCACGGTAAGCGCCACGCTTGAAACCTCGAGCACAATTTTTTGTATTTATCCTCTGTACCTCATCCGCTGCCAATCTTTAGGTATGTGTTTTTTTAAGGAGCATATAAAATTCAGTAGCGAATATTTTCGATATTAATCAACTTTTGACGGATTCGATTAATACCTATGTTTCTAAATGTTGTGCGGTTACCGACGTTTACGGAAATTAATCAGTTCATTTCAAATGGGCGACACTTGAATCTTACATCCTTGAACTAATTTTTAATGAAATGGAAAAGTTCCATTCTTTCCTTTCAAAATGAGATGACGTGGAGAGAAATATAGAGAGAGACAAAGGAATTGACCCGGTTTATCGAGAGTGCATCATGTAAAACGAACCTGCCGGGGTTAATCAAACTTGCACTGGTTGAATTGAACAAACTTGCTCCAATTTATGTAAATCAAATCGACCTTACATTTTAAAAACTGCTCTATAAGCTGAATTTTAGTTGTTGAAACGGAAAACTTATTCAAGTGCTGTATGCTAATTTTCTCTCATTTTTCAAATGTAAGTATTTACTTCAACATGAGCACGCATTGGTTTTTTTTCTTCTGATTAACTTTTTTTTCTATTTTTCGCAAAAATGTCGATCATCAATCTTTTGGTTGCTTCATTTACGATCAAATTGGGAATAAATGAACTATAATGCTTCCGGCAGGATGAAAGTTTGGGGACATACTATTCCGAGAATACAAGAGAAAAACAAGCGGGAAAGTTCTAATACTGTCGTATTAGAAAAGCGCTCAGGTGTTAGTAAATGTATTTAATGAAGAAAGGACGTATAAACTCCGTCAACTTGGCTGGGAAATGGAAAGAAAACATCAGCTGATAGCAAACAAAGGTTACCAAGGAAACCGTAAACGCGTATTGTTGTTTCCCGAAAATGAGCTCACCGTTGAGCTCATCAGGCGCGTTTTTTTTAGGCTTCATTTGAGTTCAACGATCAATTTCGATAAGAATTACTCTACCGCTAAGAAATTTTCTTATAGACAAACGATCGAAACCACCTGCGCATTACGTTAAAAGCATAAAATACAGTTATCACAGCTTTATTTATTTTAAAAATGGACCCCCCCCCCAAAAAGCCTACACATCGATGAGCTGGAACGCCATTCAAACGCATTAGCACTAGTATACTAGTACGCAGAGGCAAGTCGAAATCAAAAAGCGCTGCCTATCGGCTGAGCGCTTAAAAGAGAAAAAAAAGAAGGCGGTGAAAGGGAAAAAATGAGATAAACGCGGGGTGTGAAGCATGCAGGAGAAATTATCAGAGAAAAATAAACACACTCTCACTCCACAAATCACAAAAGTAGCAGAAAAGTACGAGCTATTGAAGTTTTAAACGCGCCCTCCGAAAGGACTGTTCAGCACGAGACTTAGAAGTGAAGGAATCCGGGGCCGGGGTGGATCTGTGACAGTGCTTTGCGATCTATCGATATTTCCCCATTTGAAGCTGCGGTAAATAATCGATTATTAAGGTGTTCGCTGCGGACACCCTGTTCATCGATACTTTTCCATAGGGCGAAATGGCAGATCAATCGATGTATTGCAAAGCACGCCACGCCACTGATCTGTGACATGGCCCACATAATTATTTCAAACAAGGGGAGCGAGTGTTTCCTATTCAGTGATTTGCGATTTTGGCGCATTCGTGATAAAAAGAAATATGCGCATCGGATTTACATGTATCAAAGTTCAGTTTAGTTTTGTTTCATTTACATGGTTACTCCGACCATAAAAACATCCATTTATCGGAGCATGTTCTGATAGGTACATGAAAAGCACTGAGATTTCGCTCGGGAGCGAAAGAGCTTTTTGTTCCCTATAACAAAAGACTAATGAGGATCGGTACGGAATATGTGCGTGGGCAGTGTCAGTGACAGTGAAAATTTCCATCGGGATGTCGAGAACAGGGACCGACTGCTGTGAATAGAAATTAATCTCCTACCCGCCCGACTCAAAATTCTTCCCATATTTTGGAGGACTCGAGTTATGTGGTTCCCCACTCGTGAATTCATGGAAGTGGACAGGTTTCAGCATACAGAGGGAAAATGTAATTTGAGATACAGAACAATGGAAAGAACCCTGACGCACATTGCGGAATTAGACCTCAAAACGTGACTAAAACTATTTGTAAGCTGAAATTGCTCATCCTAACAAAATTTTCATTCTTAACTGGCATTGTGTAAAAACTAGGCATTAGGCACACTAGTTGATGCAAACGATCTATGATCGTCCTAATCCTTCGAAAAGTGTATCTTCAAGGTTTCCTAAACACATTTCCTTTAGATACGTTTATTGTTTAGGTTCAGTGTTACGATGTCCTTAATTTTGTCCAGTTTTATGCTGGAAAAACGGCCTTGACGTTCAGACCTACACTGTAGGGGTTTAGTTCATTCTAAGGGCAATAGAGGGCATGAAGTCGTATTGTAATCTGGTGGATGGCTACCCTGAATATGGGACATTTACACTTCTAATTTACGAATACATAAAATTAGGTACAGCAGAACGCCAGAAAGCGCTGTAGGAGCGACGCACACACATGCACTCATGATTATAGGGCATTTCGTCAACGATTTTTCAACGATTTTCCACGCACCTGTTTTTTCTAGTAGTTTACGTCCACGCGTTCTATCAGCAAATTATGCTAAACGTTATTTAATGCGGATGCTAGGACTTAGGAAGTTTTTGGACTACCGCTCTCCTTTTGTGCCACAGTATCTTGATTTATTTTGCGAGGGAAACTCCGCATACATAAAGTATGTTTGTCATTCTTAATATGTTGGAGCGCCTCCAATATTGTATGATACTGTGTGACACCTCTTTTGTGAAATAGTTGTTTGAGGCGCCGTTGCAGGCTGCGGCGCGGCGGGCGGCCGGCTAGCGCGCATTGGCGCCTACAAACCTAAGGGGATACTTCAAGCATTGCGCATTGCCTGAAGTATCCCCTTAGGTTTGTAGGCGCCAATGCGCGTTTCGCGTTGGCAGCTCGCCGTTCCGCTCTGTGTTAGGCTCTAATATTTAAACTCGCGGAGTCAGCGATTTTCAACTCAGGATTTTGAAATGTTTGCACACTCTGCATGGATTATTCTCATTTAAATTTATGGAAAAGATAAGTATAAAAGGAAAATATAAACGTGTGTTTTGTAAATATTAAAGTGGTTCCGTGGCGAATTTAATGATTTCCAAAGCACTTTGATTTTTTCTTTTATACCTTGCGTATTTACTGTGCTGCAGCGTTGTGTACGCGCAACTATCCGCTCAAATTTGAACGTATTTGACTCTAAAAGATCGATGTACAAATGGGTTAAAACTAAAGATTGCGTGCTTCTTGTTTTTTTCCTCTCTTCTATTCATTTTTGTGTAGTTTTTTTTCAACCCAACTACGGCTCATTGAGATTGATATCAATGCCATTGCTTGGAAAAGGTTTTACAAATATTTGCCACGTTTTAAAAATGTAAATGCTTTTAAAATGAAGTAATATTTTCATTAAAAAAATAAAAAAAACTATATACAAGATATATTTTATATTGACAATTTTAAGGATAGAAATACAACCAAATACTCACCAATGACGATTTGAAAAGACAAAGCAAGAGAAAAAGTAATATTTAATTTAAAACCTGAGTGACCATAACTCTCAACACACTTTCTCTCTCTCAAATTGAGAGAAAGAGAGTCAGATTGAGAGTCTCAATTTTCTCATTTTTATACTGTCATTATAATATTACATGGACAAAAATATAACACTTGGACCGAGTCACTCTTGCTTATTTCACGCGTGGACGTAAACTACTGGACAAAACAAGTGTGTGGACAAAAAATCGTTGACAGAGTGTCCCGAAATCGCACATATGCATGAATACAGTTAGATTTTTCTCAGAACTATGAAGTTTTTTCGACTCCAAACTTCAAACCGTCATGACTTTAATTTCATTCGATATTTGCAGGAATTCCTCAAATTTTTGGTAATGGGTCATCATTGGGCGAATCCGAGCGTGAATTTTTGGATTAACTTTTCGACTTTATGAAAGATACCAGCAACCGACAGGTAGATATACTGTCTCTGGACGGTCAAAATTCGTCGTTACCCGCATGAACAAACGTAACTCCTTTCCCCGGTTGCAAAAATGTACCTGTGCAATTTTTTTTTTCAAAATTTTCCTAATTTTGACATGAGCTCAACAGAAAAATCAGTAAAATGTTCAGTTAGGAAAGCCCAAGATTCTCTCCGTAAACATACACTTCTAAAAAAGAGGGCAATTTCGAAATGTAGTCACTTTCCTTCGTGGGGAGAACAAAGCATTTGAGTTCCGGATAGACTTTGAGGTCAGATATCACAGTATGTAAGGTAACGCCTTGACGCTATGGCGTGAACGCTGAAGCTGCCTACGAAGACGGTGCAAGACGTCACAACGCTGCGGTTACGACTGATAATACCCGGCCGTTAATATTCGTGCTCAAGTCTTGGCGGGCCATTTAAATTATTCGTTCAGCGCGAGGCTGCGCCGGAATTTATGGAAAACCATCAAAGCCGCGATTACCTTAACAACAGACGCGGCAGGTATTTTCTCCGAGCCACTGTTCGGGCTTTTAAACGGAGAGCTTTTAACGGCCGAAAATTTACACCGGGTTTCCAGGTGGTAAAATCCGATTTATGCGCGATTCAAATTTCACGCTCCCCCGTCCTCCCCCGGGGAAAAATAATTAAGATGAAACAGTATAACTCTCCTAGAGATTTTTTCCTTGATAGATGTTCTATTTCGTAATGATGCACTGAGAAATATACTTCAGCTTTTACAAAAATGAAAAATACATCGAAAAAAATTACAGGGAGAATGTCCAAGATGGAGGTCTCAGAGCAATTTGTGCTTACGTCTCCCTCTGGACAAACCTGATTGCCGGTGACCAAGAAAAACCGCTCGTGGTCGTAGTAAATTTGGAAAACAAAGAAAATAATCCGAACTATGCAAATTGTGCGTTGATAAATTGACTTTGGGAATTGTGTATGCACTCAACGTGGTTTTGACGCAATCCTACCCATACTAAGTGTTATCAGTTGCCTATAGTAAATCTTTTGTGTGGAATAGATCTACAATAAATACAATACTAAATTACTCGTTTCCTGGATTGTTTATTTATTTATTTACCTATCTATTTTATAATTTTTGTTATCTATTCATTAATTTAATATTTTTTATCTATTTATTCATTTAATCATTATGTTATCTATCTATTTATTTAATCTTTTTGTTATCTATCTATTCATTTAATCATTTTGTCATTCATTTATTTATTTACACGTATTTTTTTCAAAGTTGAACACTTTTCGAAGCAAGACATGCAATTGGAATTACACAGGTTAGAAAATCATGGATTAATATCCAAAAGACTTCCTGGAGTGTCGCGCAGGGGAGCGTCTCCAATCGGGACCGTTCTTAATAAATCCGTGTTCCAATCCAATCGAATGTGATTTTCAATTAAATTGGAGCTCGCGAGGAGGAAAAAAGAATTAATTTTTCAAGAACGAGACCGTGAGCTATCTGGACGGAGCGGACTGTACCACCAAGGATTATCTTCTCATCAACGGTTAGCTCTCTGTAATCTCTGGGAAAGGGGGAAAGGGGGTGGTCGGCGAGTATTGCACCATTCTAGACTCCTTCAGACATGACGTCACCATACAGTGCGTCCCAGGATTAAACGGCCAGACTGCAGTGGCAAAATATCTACAATGAATTTTAGATCCAACAGTGATGCCGGTCTAAGCTATACCTCCTCTCCCCCTTCCCAAATTTTTAGGATATACATAGTTTTTTTTTGATTTTGGTAACGAATATTACAACTTAAGAAAAATGACTGTTCCACACACCTCCCCCCCCCCCAACAATTTTTAGCGTTAAATACATCCGTTGTTTTTACTCCATTTATTATACAGGGCATCAAGCTACTCACAGATTCCGTGATCACATCCTGCTTCAAAATTTAGTATTTTTCAACTTTTAAAGACAAAAAATTAAAAGGACGCTGTAAATCACCCACTCCAATCCCAAAAACACATGGTTTTAACCATGGCCCAAGTTTAAGTGGGCAATTTAATTTTTTATGAGAGAACTTTGGTGCGGATTCCTCTAAAAATTGAACTGTCCAATTAAATTGGCAATAGGTGAATTGGTTTGGTTCCTTTCTGCTCAACGCAGTCCAATTGTGATATTGCGATGTGCTGAGCCTGATTGTAGAGTAACCATTCATGCCTAGGAGAGGTTCCTGCTGCATGACCGAAGAATTAAAACGCTCTATCATTTTGGATCCTCAAAATACAGCCCGCTGCCGCGCCAGGCTGCGGATAAAGCGGCGAGTGCCATGAAAGTCAAAACGCCTTCACTTTCGTGCGTATGCAACACGGACATCCGTAGAGCCCGAATAGTTGCATCTAAGAGTTATAGTGAAAGTCTTTTAGTGTTCGTCACATGCGCTATTAACTGAGGGCGCGCTCGTTTCTTTTTTAATTTCAGCGTTGCGTGTTATGCTAATGAGCTTGTGCGCATCTAATTCAATCTTGATTCATCCTGCATTTGTAGCTTTATTTGATAGCTGAGCAGCCGACTTCAAACTTCGATTTCTCAAACAGTCTCCTCTCCGAAAAACTATTCCGGTT
Organism: Bemisia tabaci; assembly: GCF_001854935.1. Classification (NCBI taxonomy): domain Eukaryota; kingdom Metazoa; phylum Arthropoda; class Insecta; order Hemiptera; family Aleyrodidae; genus Bemisia; species Bemisia tabaci. The sequence goes on from NW_017566728.1 coordinate 4,199,511, forward strand.
TCCGGCGAGGTTTCTGGCTTGAAAGTTTGGGGGAAAATGGCTGTGTTCTCTGTTCTCGGCCAGAAAACTAGAGATCAGGACACCAGCAAGGAACGGAATGCCCGACCCCCTTCGGTAATCCCTCCGAAGGAGCTCAAATTAATCAAACCAGGCTCGGAAGGGAGCGAAAAGGACCGAACAGCGCGGCGACGACGCACAGTGTATCGAATTAGCGTGGTCGGACATGAAATGTTTAAATAAAACTGCAAAGAATGTTCAATTCGTCAAATTGTAAATTTTAAGGGGTGCTTCTAGTTCGAAGTCGAATATTTCACGAGAAACCAATGGAACCACTTTTAGAACCTTGAAGGTTTGTATACGAGTAGACGGAGTCACATGCTTTTAAAGTTTCCAAATGTCCGTCCTCTCCTATTGACTCGATCCACTGTGCGACGGGAACAAACAACAACCGCAAAACGAGTCTGAATTTGACAGACGAAACCTCAATCCGCCTCGCGGTTGCTCTAGGTGCCAGTCCAAGACATCCAGTGAGCACGAGACGCGGCGCTGTGGATTTTGTATTTAAATGAGAAGTTTAAGACTCTAATGGATTCAGATAGTAAGAGGAAACTAAAGAAAGAGAATCATTTTTTGAAGAATGTTACCTTTTCTGTTTCCTCATCTCCTGCTTTTTCTATTTTCGTTTTGGATGACGGCCATTTCGGGAAAATTTTTCATTTTAGGGTCCTTACTTTTACAGGTACTTTTTTTTACTTTTCCAGGTTTCTTACTTTTTAGACTGTGTACTTGGGTTCCATTTCTGGTTTTTGCCGCAATGAGCTTTGCCCAGTATTAAAACCGATTCAAAACAAAAAAATAATACTAATTACGCACTGATTACACCTTAGTCGCGGACGGGTAATTACGAGCGACGGTTCACTAATGATAAGAAAAAAAAACCAGAAGATCAGGAAACAGAAAAATTATGAATCCTGATAAAAATGCAAAAAGTAACAAAATAATAATAATATAAAGAGAGAAGTTATTTTCTGCTCTTCTCTTTTCCTTATTCTTCCTCTTCCTTATCTTCTACAACATCTCCTTTCTCTTCTTCTTTTTACTCCTTCTTCTTCGTCTATATATTTTTTTTAAATGTTAATTTCTTAACCTCCCCACTCTTTTCTTCCCTCCTCTTCCCCCTTCCATCCTTTAACCTCATAGAGGACTCCAACCCACCAGTTAAGGGGCCTCTTTCGGGACAACCGACGCGATGCGCCCCACGGCCTGAGGAGGCCACCTCACAGACAAGGGCGGATCCTTTTTAGGACTCTATCCTAATTGATGACGTCATCAACGGGTGCTTCCGATGAAGTCAATGAAACTTTTGCTTTTCGTCACCGGCTAATGGAGCCTAGATTTTTTTCATTAGCGTGTTTCATTATGTGCCGAAAGTCATGAATATTTGCACACAGCAAAAATTGTACACTGGAGGCATAAATTCGTTTCAGCGAAAGTCTAAATGTTCAAGAGCAAGTATGCAGATCCGATTAAAACGACCAAATATTCTCCTCGAGTAACCAGCGTGGGCGAATCCGCAGCGTTTTTGTCTCATAAAATATGAAAAGCCACCTGAGGGAGCACCAAGGTGGGGGAGGGGGTTGCCGGGAAGGGAAACGGGGGTGTTGGAGGAAGACAAAATGGTCGCGGAAATAAATAGCGCGGGAGATGCCACCGTGCCATGTTGGAAAAACGTCGTAAGAACCTTCGGACGTGTCCGGATTTCCTTTCACAAAATCCACATTTTCAGAGAAATTTGCGAGTGTCTTTCTTCAAATTTTTCAGACAGTTGAATTTGGAATTTAATTCTGAGTCTCTTAAAATTTTGAGGGAGAGTATTTATTAATATTCTTAAAAATGAATATTGTATCGAAGGAAATCATGCAACGGCGGAGGTCTGATGATGCGTTTTTCCTTAGTGCGGCATGGCAGTGCGATTCCGAGGACGTGTTTCCCCGAGCTCATCATTCGGCAAGAAAGTTGAAAGTCACGCGGGATGCGAGGGCCATGATAAAGTTGCCCCCCGCTCCCCGGGTGACGGTTGACGCCCCGATTCATCCCCCCTCCCCTTCCCCCTCGACCGCCCTCTCCTATTCTAACGGCCACGACTCATAATTCCCGAATAAATGTTAACCATTTATATTTGCTGGCTGGCTTGCGACCGGAGTATTAAGGGCTGCCGATTCTGTGTGGGAAATGCGCATATTTGCGCGATACTTTAAACGTTCCTCGGCGTTTTTTTGGATATTTTGCAACCCCACGTTAGTCACTCTCATGTCGCGGCGCCCGAGAATTGTAGATGCGGTGCAAAGAATGAACTCCCTATTATACGACTCTTGAATGTAGAGGATGCGTTCTGCGCTCCGTTGAAATAATCACGACAAGAGTAGAATGGAAAGATCGCTAATTTTTAATAAGGTGTGCAACGTCATGTAAACTCTTGGCTCATACAGATTCAACCGTGGCGACGGAATCATTTGTAAAGGTCGTATTAACAACAGCGTTTGCTAAAATGACGCTTTCACACCAAGCACAAGGACCCGCGCATTTCTAGAATTCACAAGCTCTTTTAATTTGACTTATGAGCTGGTATATGAGGGAATGGTGGCAGAATCATTGTTCCAATCTCCTTACAATGTTGTATTATTTGTTAGGGTAGAGTAAATAGGTACGGACATTTCGCAAAAGCCGCATGTATGATGTAAAAAGGCTGTCCAAAAATTATACGTAACGATCTAGGCGGTGGGTAGGTGTGAGCGCAACATGGGGTGGGAGGGTGTCAAGCTCAGAGTTACGTAACCGTTAGTACATCCTGGATTTCAACTTTTTTCCAATTTTTCTTCTTAAGCTTTATGAACTAGTTTTTTGTTGTCTCATTATATTTTGTTCCGTAAAATACAGAACCGTTTAATTGATGCGATATGCCCTCTCCCAGTTTTCAGAGAGAGAATTTCTCTCGAGTTTTTTCTTTTTTGTGAAAGAGGAGGTTGTCGAGGCAAATAACACGTTAATATTTTGGAAGTGCCTGACCCAGTGTTAGACGATCGCGTAGCAAGAGGTGAGTGGGTGTAAAAAGATCGAGAAAAATCGGCGTTACATAATTTATGGACAGCTTCTAAGTTCTGCCTCCTTTCCTGAAAGTTTCCGCAAGTCACCAAAAACTGTATAAGTGGCAACTTTTACGCGAAACATTTTAAAGACAAGAAGAGTGAAAATTGGTGGTGAAATTCTTACCTTGAGAGATGCCATGTCAGAGACGGACCGATGCGTCTGTATCGTCTCTAATTGATCTAAGCACCAGTCTAATTCCTCCATTGTTTCTATTGATAATTTTAAATAAGCGTCATCTGGAAACAGACAAAACACCCCAATTAATCATTCAGTAAAAAAAAAAAAATGTTTTAAATGAAGTATCAAATCATAAAGTCAATATAAGTTATTTAAGTTGAAAACTCCTGCCTTAGAAGCGACAACGTTGTTAGGCAAAATTCAATTACGATTCTCCAGGAATATTTATCGGAAGAAAGGTAAAAATATAATGAGTAAAACCGAGGGGATGCTGAGAGGCTCTCCTCATTGGGTAATGCTCCAATTATATTTTGCTATCTCATCAGGAGCGATGAGGTATCGTTTTTCTTGGATTAAAGGATTATACGGCAAAGTCCTTGTTTAAGAACTTGCAACTATTTTTGAATTATTCATTAAAGTAATTCCATAATTACCGCACGATGCAACGGTTATAATTGATTTCAGTTTTTCAAAGAGAACTAGACAAATACAAGATTAACCCGTGCCTAAAATTAGATCGTCAAGATGTTTCCCGTTTTTTCCCTTTTTTGATTTTTCCATTTTTTCAATATTGAGTATTACTGAGGAAGTAACTTTTCATCAACTTACACCTGTTTGATCTTTGATGCCGGCTTCCGTTTAGACAACTCTTGATTGTTATAAATTGCGTTTAAGGTATTAAAATTTCAAGTTCTATCGAGGGAGGCCCCCGCATCCCGATTAAGCAAAGTTCATCCATAAATCATCCCTCCTCTCAGAAGATGTGCACTTAAGTGCGGCCCACGCCTACACCACAGACTGCGCCTATAAAACACCTTTCTGCATTGGGGAATCAATGGCATATATGTTGTTTCTAAAATGATCCAGAAATACCGGTTCCTTCTTGCAAAATGCGGTCCATATGTGTACCCAACGAGTCAATAATGTTAAATTACTATCGAATGAATAATCCTTGTCGGGGCCATACCGTATTCTTCGAGCGAGGTCATTCGATACCGATTCACAATCGAACTGCAGTGAGGTTTCGCGTCCAAAAAGACTGAACTCATTTTGACGGTTTGGCAATGCGAATGTCGGATGGGATTATTCCAACTATAAACGGTAATTTTTCACCGTAGTTGAAGCTACGGCGGACAAATCTCTGTGCGAGGCTAGTGAGGGTACGGTGAAGGGGGCGGCGGGGGGCATAAAATGAATTAAACCGAGAGCGACGTCCGCAAAAACGGGAAGGGAGACTATTCACTGGGAGCACCCGGTTATCGTGGCAGCGGGTTGGGGGGAGGGGGGGAGAATTGCAGCCCCTGTGGGAGAGTGGTGGGGGGAGGGGGTGCGGATCGATCCTGGCCCCGGAGTGCGTCGATTTCCTGCCTTTCGCGCATCGCGCCGGATTTAAGGGTAAACAAGTGCCCCCTCCCCGTCCACCCATCACCATCACCACCATCCGTACTCCACTGCCCTCCTGCGTCCGCAAATCACCGGATCAGTACCGAAATTTCTCGTTGAGAACGCTGGACCCGCAGGGAACCTTCAAGGAATGTAGGAGCAGAAGGCCCACACAGTCATTTCTTCCTCACTTTCAGTGAACCGTAAAAACTGCGAATTTGTTGTGCATTGTAAATTTGTTTCAACTAAAGCTTGAATCGTAACTTGGGACCGGCGTGATTGGACTAGAAAACTTTGAAAGTCAAAAGTCTGCGGACATCTTAGGGAGAAAAGTGAATTTCAGCCTTTGTGATGTTGGTTCGTTTTTGCGTCGAATTTGTTCGAAAACCTTTCCCTTGATGTATTTCTGTAAAAATTAGGAACCAAAAAAGAGCCGCTCACAACCAATTGTCTGCGAGAAATTGGCTCACGGGAGGCGCAGTATAAAAAACTCGATAGGTCCTGGCGACTATCGTCTCGAGAGACCGGCGTTGTTTATATTCCCCGTGAATCCTTTAAAAGTATTTTATTAGCTTATTTATATGCAGAGAGCGAAATGTAAAAAGTTAATGAGATGTTGAAGCAAGAAAGATAGAACGCGCCATGCCATTAAAAGTCTTGAAAGCTCAGAAATGTAAAAATGCAAACATACTCCCAAGCTTTGAGCCGGAAAACGCGCGGGTAAAAGAGTTTCCCGAAGATGAATTTAATTTGTTCAAACCAGGTAAACCCTTCGACTCTCACTTTTCGATTCATGAGCGTTATGAGGATTTGAGAGGGAATGAAGAGGATGAGGGAGGGTAAAAGAGGACTGAGAGAGGTAGGAGCAAAAGAACAGGCGTCCTGCACTAACAGTATGCTTAATCCAGGTACCAGCGTCATAGGTTTGAAATAATCTGAGGTGTTCTGTTTGATTGCGTTTAAAAAGGCATCATTCGCGAGAAAAAGAGAGAAAAAACACTTAATTAAACGAACCGATAAGCTCAGTAGATATAATTTCAATGCAAAGTATTGAGTCCTTAGTCAAGCTGACAAACCTCTTGGGTTGACAAAAATCAAACTTTCGCTTGTTGGCTAAAGGAAATTAAAGATTTTGGCGTGGAAGTCCATCCGACACTTTTGCGAAAAATTATTCAATTTGTATTTTTATTAATTTTTTCTTCAACAACTGAGTTGATTCTGAAGAACAAAATAATAATGAGACAGTCGCTCTGTGTCCTTTCGTCTTTACTGTTATAACATAATAAACAAACTACAACAGTCTGCTTCGACGATCCATTTTCTGTGACCGTCAGATCACGGTGCTTATGCATATGCATAGTAGGGTGACTGGCGAGAGGATGGGGAGGCATCATCGCGGTAGAGGATTTTTAGGGATTCGATTTTTCAACCCAAATCTCTGGATTCAGCAACCCATCCACTCCTCTTACTCCAATAGTTTTCTCAATTCAACCGATTACTCTCCAAATGACTTAAGAGCGAAAATTAAACATAGAAATAAGGTTTTCATTGATTATTATGGCCTTTACCAAGATGTATCTCACAGAAAAACAAAGTTTGAGACAATAAAATTTTAAAAGCCTAAAAAACTTTTGAGTTTGCAATTTTTCTAGTCTTTTACTGTCAAAAAATCCAGTTTTTTTTCGATCTTCAAGAAATTACGTCTGTTGTGCTTACATCATTCGGAGCATAATCGGTTCAATTTACGTCATTATATCTTGCTCGCATACAAACGTGGAAGTGCGTCCTTGTTTTCAGTTTTCGATTTATTAGAGCGCAGGCGCCTACTCAGTGCCTCGGGACCCACTATGATGATTTACAGCCTGTAAGAACTTTGTAAGTGGTCATCGACTCTAAATTGAAGAAAAAAACAAGAGGCAGGAACGACAACCACGAATATTTTACGACCCTTCCGACGAAAATAATTTTCGCGTGAGCTGGAGATCTGCGGTTTTTATTTTTACTCGGCTAACTTTAGCATACGACCGCCGGACGACGATGTTTTCCGTGCACGGGTACACTATCGTAAAATTAACGTGCAGGGGCAAAATTCCGGGAGACTCTGAAAGTTTGGAGTTAATTTGGAGTAGAGGGGGTCGCGGGGTAGGCTCCGATTTGATTCGACAACCTTTTCTGATCCGGTCGTGGCCAACGGGTGGGAGGAGAATACATCTCGATGCTAGACGGACGGCAGTGTTGTGAAGTTTAAGATCAAAAGTTCAGAAAAGTTCACACAATGTCTGACAACCGGGATTAGAGGGACCAGAAAACACGGAAGTAGTATTTCAGAGGAGAACATTTCCTCAAATTGAGTCGAATTATTAGAATTTAAGTTTCCGGTGAATAACACCCTAATTCATGATAGACAACTTGACATGCGGTGAAAATCAACTTACTCCGGGGCAAAGGCTGTATAAAAAGTTTAATAAAAAATCGGGACATTATGAAATCGTTCTCAATCTCATTTCAAGTCGGTAAAGCAAAAGTAAGTTGTTGATACCTGTTGTAGCGTAACAGGACGGCAGGACCAAGGGACATAGAGTTTTAATCGGGGGAAGCCAAGACCAGTATTACAAAATCTTACTTTTTTCAAAAAATAATAAATTAATAAATAAAAATTTAAGAGTAAAATATCTTTTATAAATCGGGGGTAGGAGACGGGGGTAGGGGGTAAAAAGTTGGCCAAAATGCTTTACGTAATACTCAAGCGGCTACTAATCAAGACCCTGATAACGTTTTGAGTCAATTATTTAATTATAATAATAATTTTAATTTTTTCTTAATTTTTTTTTTATTTTAAAAAGGAAGTCAAATGTTTTATCAAACCATCATGCTTCGATCGGACGAACCAGCAAATCCAGCATCGAAAGCTTAAAGCAGCCCAATAAGACATCGAATTGCGGTATATTGCATGGTTAAGATAGGGCTACGTCTCGTCGTATCATATCGACATAGTTTCAATAATCGGGCCGCTGCCTAAGATATACCAAGAGCGATGGAAACGTTAATTTTCTCGCGCTGTAATTACGATGCGCTCGGATGAGATCAAACTTGACAACAAGTCGGACGTGTTGCGTCACGTCGCTGTGAAGGCGCTGCGAAAAAAAACTTGACCTCACCCAATCTGCCATCTGAGCATTATGTTTTATTGCGTTCTCGCTCACGTAAAGTTCATTGCTCGATGCGATGTAGTCGTCTCCTTCATCCCCTCCCCCTCCTCCACCCCCTTCCCCTCTCCTTCCGACTCCCGCGTAAGCACGGATTTAGTCCCAGTGACGTGATCGAAATACTTCATTTTGGATCAGTCGCATCTGAGAGACGCACTTCTTCACGTCTAATTTCATCAGAGCCGATCGATAAACTTATTTATCGTGAGATTTTGCCTCTAAATTATATGGAGAGGAAATATCGGATGCGACGTTATATGATCTAGATAAGTCAGGAGGCTAATAAATTGACAACCAAGAGGATAAGAAGCGGGTAGAGGGAACATTAATGATTTTTTCGGCAGAGTCAAGTCTGGCGAATTTCAGTTTTTTGTTGATATTTTGTTACATGGAACGGAAAGCAACCGCATTTTCACTTCAATTTTTTTGTTCTCCCGCTTTTTTACAAGCACTGTTCAGATATTTTATTTTTTCTCCTCTGAACTTGGTAGAGCCGTCGAGCACGTCTCAATCGGTTTAAACGCGTAGAAAGCTACTTTATCATCGTGAAACAGGCTGGCGAGGAAGGTTCTGAATTGAGAAAGGGATATCTAAATTTTTAAATTCCCCTTTCTGTTAAATACGTTTACTCTCTTCTTGGTATAATTTCTGAATTTTTTACATTTTTTTTTTAGTTTAAAATACAGTTTTTGCATTTAGCTTGAGGTGATCTAATTTTAATTCAAACAATGTATCTACTTTGTGAAGTCGTCCCATGGAACAAAACTTGGGCTGTTTTGTTTGCTTGTCAGCGGCACGACAGCACAAATAATTTCATCCACAGGAAAAAAACGGTCAGCTATTTTTAGCCTACAGTTAGATATTACATGTATTTATCGCAATCTAGAGGGATCTGATCTCTGGCTACCGCGCGGTGGAGATTTTGACCGGAGTGGCCGAGTATTTGCAGCTGTGGATAAAAAGAATCCATTATTTCTTAACGCATTTTCTAACGCATTATTTCTTATCCATTATTTCAATAATATTTTAAATCAAAATCAACATTTCTACTTTTCTACTGACAAAAATGTTCCCGCTGTCTTCGAAAAAAAGTTATAGAACGGCGCTCTTTCGTCACGTATATTGCCATATCGCGTTATTGAAGGCGAAACTAAGGCGAAATCGAATACTAGTCTGACCTATGGACGCTGAAAGTAAGGTCATTAGTGTGACTGATCCGTGCATAGTCAAAGAGCAGAATGTTGTAATTACTGTTGAGTTATTAGTTACTCTAACTACTATTTATAATTCTGCAAAAATCCACCGATATTTTCTGAGATGCATTCGATTGGAGATTTAAATGTGTGGTCATGTTGATGGACTTGGCAAATACCGGATAGTTGAAATTTTATCCATGGATGAGAGCAATCCTTACAAGAAAAATCCGAGAGAGGGAGGTTAAACAAGAAACAGTTAGAAACTGAGAGCTTTGAGTTCCCAGAAGTATAAAATGATTTCTTCAGTCTAATAGCCCGTTCCCGCTATCACACCGAATGGTTCCTTGAGACAACCTCATCGGTCTCAATCTGCCAGGCCGTGGGCCATTTTTGAGAGGATTTGGACCCAAATCCCTGACACCTCTCTCGCGTCGTCAATCATCCGGTTTGGCAGACAACCCCTGCAAAAAGCTTGGAGGATGGGTCTGATATCATCTTTTATTTAATTCGATGGACGATAGTAATTCCCGGGAGACGCGTGGGCCGCCAGATACCGTCGTTTTCCGAATGAAAGAACGTAACTACATTTTAACGCTGCAAGGTTTCCAATCACAAGTTTTATTTTTCAAGGATATTTTTGGGCGCGTCTACCTGAAATATTTGCTAATTTTCTCTGAACGCAAGAGAAAATCAAGGAAATTTGTGTCAGCTATTGCCCAGTAGTTTTTCTCGTAAAGTAAATTAGTCGCTCTACTTATTACTGAAACCTTGGAAATGGAGTTATATTCATTTCTCTTGAAAATTACAGTTTACTTACATAATATGGATCGCATCTAGCAAAAAGGAATTCATTATCGATAAAAGATATCGATTACGGTATTTTCAAAATCGAATATTTTTCTATGAAAAATACTTAATATATGTACAGTATTAAAATTTGCACCATTATTTCCCTTTAAAATTAGCTAATTATTGGTGGGAAGTAAAATTCTGCCATTCTGTGGGATTTGTTTAGATAATTATGAAGAAGCAACATTTTTAAAACACTGTGATCGCGGGGGAAATTACATAGGGTCAATACATACGAGCTTCAGATATAGGCGTACAGATACATCCTAAAAAAAAAATAAGCCGTCTAATTGAAAAGATGCCAGAGTCAACACAGCTCAAGATACGGGAGACGTATGTAGGCCTCGTTTTTAACTTTTCTCCCAAATCTGAACGACAGCTCATCAGCAGCGTAGATTGAAGCACTGCGAGTTCACGCCTCGCTCCATAGCGCCTTCAACTTTGCAGATGCGACACGGACATCCATCAAGTACGAATAGTTGTATCTCTGCGCCGTCTCAACGCACCTCCATTCCCTTGCCCTATTTTCATGTTATATTGGTTCCGTTTGTTCTGTATTTTGTGGTGGTGTTTCAAGGGCTGCGTGAGCAACACAGCCGAAGATAGGAGAGACGTAAGTGAAAGAAAAAAGAGAAAAAAGAAGAAGGGGCAGAACATGAACGAAAACAAGATGACGGAGAAGAAGTGGAGATAGAGAAAAAGAGGATTATGTCGATTTTGTTGATGTTGATGATGATGATGAGAAGAATGTGGAGATGGAGAAAAAGAGGATTATGTCGATTTTGTTGATGTCGATGATGATGATAATAATGATGATCATGTTGACGATACCTAATGATGATGACGAAGACGATGCGATGGAGAAGAAAAACGATTTTGTTGAGATTAGTTAAGGAATGACATCTTGTGTTTTCAACACAGAGATCAGCGCGCGCCGATTAAAACGACATCTGGAAGTCTGAGCTACTAAAATTCAATCGAGAAAAATTGCTTGGAGGCGCAAAAAGTTGTAGATTGAGATTTCGGGTGTAAATTTCCCGTGCGGGGACAAAAATGAACTATATTAGTCCGTTCGAGGAATGTTCAAAAGTTGTTATCTGCCGCTCATTTATCACGGGCCGTCGAGCTCTCCCACCCCCCCACCCACTCCCCAGGAAAGTCGAAACTCTTTAAGAAAGATTCTGGGGGAAACCTTTTCTGGTCGCTGCTCCGGCTGAACCCTTTCCGCGCGAAGGCGATTTGTCAAAAGCTCGTCTATCTCAATCGGACTTCGGAGGCGGAAAATCGGTGAAATGTGAAAACTTTTCTACCACCCTTTTCCTCTCTTCGGGCGATACTCCAGCTTCCTCCGTCGCCTCCGACCCTCCCTCTAAAATTCCCTTCCCTCGCTCACTCGAGGGTGTTTGAACTCTCGAGCCGCAAAATTAGTGCATTTTCGGGGTGAAACCTAATGTTCCTCCTTCCTTTCTGATGAATGGGCGGTGTTTAGCAAATTAGATACAGAGAGAAATTTCAACACACAAGTTTGGTTATTACGGGAAGTGAAAGACAAGATAGCTCTAGCCTTTGGTTGACAATTTCCAGAGAAAATGCCAGATAGTTTTTTGAGGAAATTTTATAAAAAACGAGTGGTGAATACCAACATCACAGTCGGAGGAATGTATTTTCCCAGTCTCTCCATTGTCCTCTGTGCTAAATTCACCGCAAACTGTACCAAAATCAACAAAAAATTGGTGTTGGTTTGCATTCCACTTCCTATATTATTCAAAATTAACACAAGAATACAAATATTTTTATCGGTGTAACCATTTGATGCTTGGGCGGTGTTTAGCAAATGAAAGTTAGATTCCTCGTAAGGAAAAAGGTCTGTTCTTTTAAATGGTGGGCAAAAATATGTATGGGCTGCATTTTGCAATTAGGAACTACAATTTCTAGCTCAATTGAGAAACCACGTATGTACCATTAGTTTCCTCATACACAAAGGTGTTTTTATAAGCTACACATTGTATTTCCTAATTGTAAAATAAAGTCCATACCTGCGGTAAAACTACAGGAACGCGCAACTTGTTTGCGGTGTTTTAAAACATCCGATCTCATTTTTTTTTTTTTTTTTTTTTTTTTTTATCACGTTTTTGCATGACATTTTTACAGAATATTCTTAACTCAGAGACGGAAACAAGGGATGTTGTAAAAACATGACAATCATCAAGTACTTCTCCATTGAAATAAATGAAGATAATGGTTGTAGTTTCACCGTCGACCCTTATTCTCATACGGAACTCATTTAAGTTTTCTATAGAGACGACGTACAATATTTGCATAACTTCTCAGTCCATGCAATGACTTTCACAAAACGTAGGAAAATAATGAAAGGCACTATTATTTCTCCCGCACAACTAAAAATGAAAGGGGGCCAAACCTCCTCTTTTCGCTGAGTTCTGCTCTTACAGAGCGGATCAAATTTTTTTCAGGGGTTAATTCTTATCTTACGGAACAGATTTGGACCGCGTTAAACAGAAAGGAACCAAGCCACATCAGCTATTGCCAAATTTAACAGGGAAATTACATTTTTTACGAAAAAACGCCTGTGCAGATTCCTTTGCAAATTTTAAGGAATTTGCTTTGTATTATGGAAAAAATTCACTGAGATTTGCACAGAAATCCGCACAACCGTTTTCATGTAAAAAATTAAATCGCCCGATTAAATTTGGCAATAGCTGATGTGGCTTGGTTCCTTTCTGTTTAACGCGGTCCATTTCACTTTTAATTCATATTTCTCAAACTTTTTGGTGGCTAAATAAGCTCTAGCTTCTGGAGATTTTCAACAGTGTATATCAAATCACTCGCTTGTAACGTGCAATACCTGTACTGTCGTGCTAAGGAAAAACGCCATATGAACCTTTAGGCATTGCCACATTTCCTTTGATAAAACACAAATTTCTTGGTGAACTTATGAATTATTCTCCCGATTTTGTACATAATTAATTTTTGGAATTTCACGTAAAGATTCCGAAAATTTAAAGGAAAAATGTGCATAATCTTCCTCGAAAATAAACATTTTATCGAAGAAAATGCGGCAACTCCCGAATGTTCATTCGGCGTTTTTCCTTAGCACGGCAGTGTAACTTTTTAATCATGACAAGTCGTTCCGTGTAAAACTATAATCCGCACTAGCTATTATGGGCTCCGAGAGTGACAAAAGGTCTGACTATGGAATGTTGTGACGCTTCTATTGATCGGTGTTGAGTGCGCGGGAAAAGATAAGGTTGAGAGCTGAAAAATTGCAGCCTGAACGTCTTGGGTGTGGGCGCGCCATACAAAATTTACAACCGGAGCGTCAGCTACCAATCGAATTTACGAGCACTCAAAGGTCGTAGGTTAAAGAGACGTGCGCTTGAGAACGTACGTTTCATATTGCAGGTGAGTAACACACCGACCGGTCAAAAAGACGTTTAAGAAGCAAAAGTGCTGCTTGAATTTTTCTAAGAATTTTCAGAATAGTCTCGATTGTATATTCATAGAAATGGACCGAGTTCATCAGAAAAGAACCAACCCACATTTTCGAAAAATTGAGTTAAGAATGTCCTTGAGCTTCACTAGCTGTATATTTTCCTCTGCCAAAAACTGAAAGTCTAAAAACAAATTTTTTTTGTGAAAAGAGGGGTGCACGTTTATTTTTTTACATTGAGCCTCATGCAGGAATAAAACTTTAAACCTATTTTTCTCAGTTTCAATTCAATAAGGGTTGGCTCCTTTCTGATGAACTCGGTCCAAATTATTCAACAAATTTTCCCTAAAATATGTTTTCTTTTTTTAAAAAATTACTATCATTTATGATATTTTACATCTTTGTGATCTTTATACGCATAGATGCTGTTGACTGGGACAACAGATGTTTGTCAATAAAGTTTGAACATTAAAAAAAGAAAATGAAGCATTTGTTCATAAAAACGACGTAGAAGATTTCCACAACTGTATTTTCAGACTGTGAAGTAGCTCATACGAAGCGTAGCAAGACCATTGAACACTCACGCTGATTATTTTTCAAATTACCTAGCCATGCAGCTGCGAATAAATCATGAAGTTACAACATCTGAGGAACACTGCAACGTTTATACGACGTTTCTAGAAAAAACCGCTTCATGTGCATGTGCGAAATTGAGAAGACAGACAATGCAACTTGTCAAAAAATTAGTTCTCCTTCAATCTGCTCGGTAGGCAATGCGGTAGCTACAGAGCAAGTTTAGTGGTATCATTCAGAACGTCACGGCGCGCGGCGGTTGCTATCATTTCTCGTGAAGCAAGGGGCCGGTATTTTTCCAACATTGATACGTTGGAAGTAAGGAGCATATTAAATTAATCCTGATCAAACAATCCAATCTCTTCAACTTGTAAAACTGCTTTTCTCAATCTGCTTCAAACCGGAAAGGTCCCTAATTTTAAATTGGCCTTGAGGGGTACTCAAAATTATCCCACCAAAAAACTTTTTCAAAACGCTTAGTCATCCTGATTCACGAGAAAATCAATTGTTTCCCCTGTAAAATTTGGATTTAGGAACCTTTGCCCTACAACCAGAAACTGATTATGGTGTTAGTGCGATATAGTGAGTGAAAACCAATTAAAACAAGGACCCAGCATCGCAAAATAGTCTTGAAATGGGCTCTGGAATAGTATGTTGAAGACAGTTTTGTGTGAGGATCAGTTTTCGATTTCCAAATGAGATTCAGTGCGCCTGTGAAAGCGAGAAAATAGACCCGGTAGGAAGTCCTACCGTACTGATGGATTTCCCGACTATCTAAAAACCAGGATAATCAAACGGCAACTATCGTTATTCAAAGCTCATCGATGCGCTTATATTACTGGTATTTAAATGCCAGTAAAAAAGTAACGACTGATGGCGCAACCCATTTTGATCGTGTGAGGGAGAGCTAAGCCAAAAGCGTGCGGAATTATGGTTTTTACGACGGTTTTCTGGGTACGGAGGTTATGGAACGAACATAAAAACAAAGAGGGAAGAAGGAGGATGAAGCAGGGAATGCAGAGACGAAGAGTAAGAGCGAAAAATCGTAAAGAGCAGCGACCCCTATTTCAACCATGTGGCAAAAGCTCACTGGTAGCTCTGGGCACTAAAATCTGACGCTATTTTACGAACGAGATAAAGTAACACATCGACTAACTAAAAATGTTTTTTTAAAATCATCTAGGAAGCATCCAGTGCCAAATGGCAAGACACTTTTGACAAATTCGACCTGTTCTTGAAATGTTCCATGAAATCTTAAGAGGCTCTCGAAGCATGAAAAATATAAACACTCATTCTGGGTGCGAGGGTTGCAACCCGTGCAAAATAACCTAAGCTTTAAAAAAAACTTTTCTGATTTTGTTTTCCCAAAGTGAAACATGGGTAATAAACATTCGTAAAAGAATGCCTTTAAAAAAATACTGGCAGGATAACTATTTACTGTTGGTTGGATAACTGTTCCGTTCTCCGGGTTTTTAGGAATGTAGAACATTAACGCATGTTATTGCAGCTACAGCTCGAGAGAGGCCATTGGTGACTTGGTGAGGCGTGAATGATCGATTATCGATATCTGCCCATTTGAACCTATGGTAAAGAATCGATTGTTAAAGGTGTTCGTTGTGAACACCCTGTAGCGAACACCCTGCTTATTGATTTTCCATTGGTTTAAATGGCAGATCAATCGAAAAATCGCAAAGCATATATTTGATTACATATAATAAATATATTATAATAAATTAATATAATATTTGATTCCAGTGCTCTATCTTGCGGCCCTGACTTTTGCCGCTATAATTGCTTTGTATTAATTAGTTGAAAACTTGGACAAGATTTGGAGTAGCATTGAGACGTGGATGCTGGATCTTTATATCGAATCATATTGGTATTAAGATATTTCACCAATAGTTCAACATAGTTCTAGTATTTCATTTCAACCCCTTCGTTGGTAAAGTTGTAGTCTTCGTCATTTTCCGCAGTTATGAGTTGAAATCCGATTAGAAGAAAAAGTGCGCTTGATTTTTATAATGACCGATAAAACTAAACTCTTTTGATTTAAAACTTCGGAATAAGAATTTGAAACTTATCCTAGGATCAATTTTAGTTAGGTTTGGAGCCATCAAAAATCTGCTGGATATAAATCTTGCACTTCATATACACATTCTCACATACTATAACGTCACATTTTTCAGTATTTTCGTTCTTTCATATTAAGTGAGGAAGTTAAACGCCACCAATTCGATTTATAAACGTAAAACTTAGATTCTCTACTTACGGCAATTGCCGGACGAGAGCTCAATCCTGTCACAACGTTCACCAAGAAGTTTTGATGATTGGGTGACCTTAACATTTCAGTTCATACTAGGAGTTTTCGTACTTCAACAGAGGACTGTAGAGCGTCGGAAAAAAAGAACACCAACAATGCTGCCACACAGTGCAGACAATTACTGATGCACGACTAAAATTATTGTACATTAAACGAAGCCCGGCAACAGAGCGACCTTTCAGGGTAGTGAAATCACAGCGAGGTGCCTCGTATACCCCCTAGTTTCCTTGCACTTCCGGTAGGAGAAGCAAATAATCTCACTTCCGTTTCTGCTCGGCGCTTTTCCATTTCCTGACACAGCGTTCCTCAAGAAGTTTCACAGTGGTTTTTGTCCGGAGATAAAACGTGTTAAGAGACGTATGAGCGGAGGGTCAAGTGATCTTTTCATACGTTAAGACCATGACAAAAGATCTTACAGTGAATGACGAAGCCTTTTAATTTCTCTTATTTCATAAAGTCCGTAAGTAATGAGCGAATGAAATTGTTAGTAATAGACATCGTGGCTGCTTTATCATAGATACATGACATGGATCCAAAAATAATACATGTGATTAATTTGAGGCATTAATTCGTGCATTCTTAAAAAGACATTTATCTTCTTTGTTTTTAAATTTGTAAGAGCTTAGTGAAACTAGACAAATTATTTTTGGATAACTAATAATTTTGCTGAGTTCCGCTCATTTTATTCAGCTGATGGTGATTTTTCATAACCACCTGTTTCAGGATTCAATTCTAAGGACGAAAGAATTAAGGGACACGAAGACTAATGCACGATTAAAATTATGAAACAGAGGGAGAATGGAAAGGGTGAAGAGAATAAAGAGGAGGAGAAAAGTGAGTTTAAATTATCAAATGACTTACCACCGGGTGTCAGGTTCCTGTTTTGTGGCGTTCCACTGCCTGCGGCACCTGAAGACCGCCTTGATCTGAAAGAAGAATTTCGATCCAAATAATCATACACTGCTTAGGAATATATTTTATTCACTAAAAATATCGCTCCAAAACCGAATTTTTTAAGGATTGCGAGAGAGGGGCTTTTGGAAAGCATATACTTGAAAGGATAAAATGTACGCCAGCTAAGGAAAATATTTCAGACTTTCTTAACCTGCACAGCGTGATTTTCGTGTGATTTTACGCGTAAACAGTATATTTATTTGGCTGTATCTCGTGCGTGCAACCGACCCATCTTGAGTGGGAAAAGTTTAAGCAGTGAGTTTGATATTCTGGCTGGTTCAAAAGCCATTTGGCGGAAAGACAAGACACAATATATTATCTCACCATATTTTTATGACAATATTTCCAATTCTTTTCAGTTATAACAGTCTCAAGAGATCCTGAACTTTTTGCAACATTTGCAATTGACGATTTTTTCCCGCCATTAGCATTATAATTGGCTGTTCCAATTGAGGCACTGGATGCGAAAAGGGCACTTCTCGGTTGCAGTGTTTCATAGTCTCCTCTATCGTTTAAAATATTGTAAAGAAAGGGAATGCATCCATTTCTTTGGAATTGTTCCTACAATTTTCTTTCAGTTCTACAATTTTCCACAGAAAGAATTCTGGAATAACCACCCATTAAAGTCTCCTCCGAGGGATTAATTACCAGTAGAGATTCTGAAACACCGCAATCGAGAAGTGCCCTTTTCGCATCTAGTGCCTCAATTATACTGTATTTATGGAGTATTGTAAATATTTTATTTTTGAACAGAATATTGAAGAATAATGATAATGGACCACTAGACAAGGTACGAATTTCAGCATTCTGATACATGTTACCTAACCAAAATTTCACGTAGAACACGATGCACACAACGAAAATGACCGAAATTAACTCCTTACGAAGATATTTAATGATTCTTGATGCGTGAATTGAAACCACCCGCTCATGAAAACTCAATGCTCTACGTGATTCACATCGCGCGCTAAACATTATCATGATAGTCTCTGCGATATAAAAATCTGGCAACCTCAGTCTTGACGCTTTGGCTCAGCTACAGCAAATTGCTCATAAATTGAACAACACGTGGTGGGAAATGAACATAGCTCGATTGAGAAGCTTGCTGAAACCATTGTAGTGCGTGATATGACTCACGTAGAGCTTTGAGTTTCTTGTCAGCGGGCAGTTCAAATTCTTCGAGACCAATGTGAAATAAAGACGTTAATATCTTCCTTAGGAGTTGGTTTCAGTCATTTTCGTTGCGCGAATCGTATTTTGCGTGAAATTTTGGTTAAGAAACATGTATCAGAATCCTTTAATTCGTACCTTGTCTAATGGTCCATTGTTACTTAAAATTATTGATAGGCTATATAATACCACGTAAGTAGGTAATTAACCTCTCAAGTGCTGCTATACTCTCTCAAACGTTAGAGCACGTATTTTCAACACAGTATATGACTACCAGCTTGTTTTTTTCTGTCTCTTTCTTACAGCACTTCTACACCAAACTTGCGAGTACATTTTTTTTTTTAATTTCAATAAAGTTTATTTATAGAATAGACGCGTTTCACGAGAGAATTGGCAAAGAGGCCCACAGCAAAATCGTCGCTCCTCTGACGTAAGGGCGTATCTCGATTTGGACGTGAGCCCCGTTCTCCATATAACTCCATGATTTACGGGGCTCATAAGGGAATCAAGATACGCCCTTACGCCAGAAGAGCGACGAAATATCAATTAGAGCACACCAATCAAACGCGGCGCGCGAAACAAAGAGATCTCTAATGACGTCACAAATTGAATTTACAACGAGAACCAGGCATCGCACAATTGCGTTTCATTTTTTACACCGATCGCACCTGCCTCCCTTCCCCCTGCTCGTCTCTCCGTTTGAACTATTAAGCTGCATTCAAAAAAGAGGATTGGAAAGGTAGATTTGAAAGGAAGAGGTCGCCTGCATTGCAAAATTTAGCATAGGGATTTCTATGGACTCTCGTCTAAAAAAAAGCCGTCATAACAGATAAAAATGCCAAAAGTAGGTGATACATTTGGATTACATTTTGCAATTAGGAACCACTATCTCTAGCTCTCCCATAAAAGCGCATATCTGCATAAGAAAACTAATAGCATGTATGTTGTTTCTAAAAAGGCCCAGAAATAGTGGTTCCTTCTTGCAAAATGTAATCCATTTAATAGTATCATTGGACTAAGTAGTGTTATTTTGGATGAGAAATTTAAAGTTATAAACGATTGTGTATTTCATGAGATCAAACTTGTTGGAAGGTTATCTCGCATTACTAAGCTTCGACCAAATTTTATCGAAATTCCTCCGCAAATTATAGTTTTAGAAAAGTTATGCAGTACTCTCTCGCTATGACGAATCGACAAGGGACCGGGCGATTCCTTCGCAAGAGAGATTTTCGTTATAATGAGTGTCGTTATAGCGGGAGAATACTATATATAAAATTCCTCGACATTTTTAGATATCAGATACACTACATTAAATTAAAGAACTCATCCGAAAACTTCTGAGCGAAAATTCATTGAGCTCTTTCGAAAACTTTGAATATCTCTGGATAAATCTGGCAACATCCAATTAAGGGTTCATACGACCCGCGGCGTCTTCTCTAAGTACGGCAGCGGAGCGAAAAAGTTTATAAAGCACTTGGCGCAGTGCATGCGGCTCTGTTCCTCAAGATTAATCCCACTTACGAGGCAACTTCAGCTCGAACCGCTAAAATCTGAGAAATAAGGTATTTGTTCATTAATATTGTGCTCCATTTACATCGGTCTAACCTCATTTTTTCCCCCACTTGATCTCCTTAAAAGCTCCGGGTGTATTGTTGAATACGCTTCAAGGATTAGGCCAATAACGCATAAGTTACTATCCTGAAACTGAGTAAAAAGGATCGATTGGAGTCGGATCCGAAGAAGTCGGATAGACTCATATTGCCGTGCTACGGGAGTAAGTCGTATGAGCGATCAGTGGTTGCCAAATTTTCTCCGATAAGGTATGAGGGGCTTGGAGGATGAGGCGCATAAGTGAAGTTTTTTTTTAAAAAAATTGCGATATTGATGAATTCAAGTAAAACTAGTCTTATTGCATACTTGCATATTCTGTGAAAAATTCAAAACCTCAAACACGTATTTCTCGAGATAGCAAAAATTGCAACTTATGTGCCTTGTCCTCCAAGCCCCTTAGATATACTTGTTGAGAAAGTCCAAAATGTATTTTTTTGAAATTTTCGGACACACTAAGTTAAGTTGCAAATAAATACTCCGAAAAATTGGAGGAAGTTCAGTAGACCCCATTTGTAAACTTTGAAATTTTTAAAAAACAAGGATTTCAGTTGACAGATCACAAGATTAAAAAATTCCAATCACTCGACTGATTCTAAAAAACGTCTGACACGATTTTTAGGGCTTCGGGTAAACTTCCGTTGCGTCGAAGCTGATCTTAAAACTTCACCTCAAAACTTTAAAATCGCGTCAATCGTACTTTCTCTAAAATCAGCTGAATGATAGGGATTGCTTCGCCTGAAACCTTATTTAAAACCTGAAATTTCAAAGGGTTCGTCGAGGATCTACTGAAAACTTAAGTTCTCCAAAGTAATGAGAATATACTCCTGTTGGAGAGGAATATTTAATGTCCGGCTTTTCATGTGCCAATCGTCTGTGACCCTTCAAAGTGTAAGTTATTAAGAATCATCCGAAAGTGGTCGGATACCCAACGGTAGCTCACACCACCCGTGCGATAGAGATAAGTCAAGCTGAGGTGGATAAGAAAAAGTATATAGGAGTATTATGAATAATGATACTTACTTGGCAGTCGGCACATTGGTGAGACAAAGGAAATTGTTGCGGACACTGCGCAAGCTAGCCAAAATTTGCGCAAAAGGTGTGACAATGAGGTCCTCGCCATGACTGAAACAAAAAAAAATTACCATCTTCATTAGACTTTACACTTAATTTATACACATGAATCACAGTTTTACTTTTGATAGCTAGTATAGTATTTCTTCAACACATTTACCTCTTCTTCCAATAAAAACCCGTTTTCTGTGCGACCTTCCGGTGATATATATTGAAAAAATAAATAAATTAAGGCTTTACGTATGTAATTCTGAAGAGGAGGTGATACAGGCTTTTCAAAACTCAGTATTTATCCGAGGAAAGAACTCTTTCACTCGTGAGTTGAAGTAATTTGATTCCAAAAAAGTAATTTAATTGGAGTGCCCATGAATTGAGGAATAAAGAGGCCGAAAGAAATAAATCAAGACGGTACAAGATGAAGAAGCGCACTTTTGTAGCTGAAACGGTATCGACCGGAAATTTCTCAACTTCGGTGCAAAATAAGTGCTAGCAACGAGAGGCTAGAGGAGTAAGAGAGAATGCACACCCAACTGAGTGCAGATGGGGGGGAGGGGGAGGTTCGATACGCAGTGGGTGAGTATTTTAGATCTGGTTGGAAAATGCGACGTAAAAAAGAGTTTCACTCATATTTATCCTGCTTCTGCGGTTTGCAGTAAGTGTACCGTTGTAGTATGTCATTTTCACTATGAAACTTTGGCCAGCCACTTTTAGTTAGTTACAGTACCGAGTCATCTCCTGTTATTTGACTGTTGACTTTCACATAAATAAAACAAATTCAGTTCGAGAAATTTATAGTGCGAACACCAGGTATACATGTGCATACTTTAATTTGACACACGTTACTAAATTTGGTTGCAAATAGCGTAGAAACAACCAAATTTTGGAGATCAAGTTTCCTTTAAAATTATATTACAGTTACTCTTTAAGAAAGCTAATTTCCTCGGCTATAATGGCAAAATTATGTGCTCATTTTGTAAAAAAAAAAGAATAGTTAAAAGAAAGCAAGAAGTGGGTGAAACTGATATCATGTTAAACAGAACAGCAGTAAATTCACATTTTTCCGCTAAAGAACGCAGTATTTTCTGCTGTCTAGGATAAATCATCACCCTTTTCTGCAAATTTCTAACCGTACAATGTTTTGTTGTTAGTCCAAAACATAACCACAGCATTAAAAAAATAGTACATCCTACCGTCTTGTCTAATACGAGATGAATGAGTCTCTCTTTGAACAGTCAAATGTAAAATTCGAGAATTGTTGAGCATTTATGAATCAAAAAGATTGACTCTTATCTCTAGGAGCCATTTGAATGATAATTAATATTTTCATAGAGGACGCAGGATTTATATCATAACATTGTTCATTCGGGCGCTGCTATAGGTCTATTTTCTCAAAATCTCATTACTGGAGTTACTGCTTTCTTCAGCAACAAAGGCAGGCGCGGAGGGTATACCGATGATTCTCTTCTCAAAATTTTGTTTTAAAACGTGTTTGAATCTAAGTGATACGGGTTTTTTTTTTCAATTTTAG
This sequence comes from Bemisia tabaci, assembly GCF_001854935.1. Lineage (NCBI taxonomy): Eukaryota > Metazoa > Arthropoda > Insecta > Hemiptera > Aleyrodidae > Bemisia > Bemisia tabaci. The sequence goes on from NW_017566728.1 coordinate 4,222,144, forward strand.
AGCTTCTCTTAGGATTAGATTGGTCTTGGGTGGTTTTTTCTAATTAAATTAGATTCTATTCAGTGCCAGGAAAAGCAAGACGGTGGTTTCCTCTTTCTTTTCCTTCTTTTTTTTTTTGCTTACTGCTCGGCGGATTGGCATTTTTCCAGTCTGTCTCTTGAGTAATTGCTGCAAGGGCCGAGTTGGGCGGGAATGGAGTTAGAAGACCTGACGGTACACAATTTAGGCGGGGGAAAAGCATTTTCATCAACACCGCAAAAAAGAGGCGAGTGATCGATTGAACAACTTTCAATGACCTCCACTTCGGTGTATCCGATAAAATCAGGAAATGCTCACGGCGCCATTTAGCTCGAAAATTCCCGATCCGTGGGATTTTTTCAAGAATTCTCGAACACAAACGAAAGTATTCGTGCTAAAAGTAACTGCATGCGAATGAGATAAATCAAAAGGAATTATGGAATATGGAAATTCTAGACGTGCATGCCTCTTTGTGGTTTAATTCGGTTGAATAAGATCTATTACAGCATATATATGCTCGAGTGAAAACTTCATAAAAATGGGGAATACTCTTCAATCAACCTGAAGGGGATATGGTATGGTGCAGTATATGATATGGTGCATAGTACAGAATATGGTATGGTATATGGTACATGATATGATATCCTTTATTGTATATGCTCCCCTCTATCCAGAAAGAAAAACTAATATGCCGCTACTCTCACAGTCAGGGCCGGATTAAGGGGGTGCTCACATGGGCCGCGGCCCATTGCGGCAAATCTAAGGGGCGGCAAATGTTTGCAATTTTTTAAAGAGTATAGGTATAAAAAAAATCGGATTTATAAAAACAAAATTACAAACGATAAAATGCGACAAAATCTCTCATTTCCTGAGAGTATAGTAATTTCTAATTTTATCGTCTCTTACAATCTCATACAAGAGACAGCACCCACAATAAGTCGAGTTACGAGAGAAACCATTTACACGCAATTTGGCCTAAAACGGCACAACTTAGAAAGAAATGATAACGAGGACTTGAGATGAAAAGCAGAAGCCCTCGGCGCGGCGATCGGCATGTAACACATATTAGCGCCTACAAGACTGCACGAATACTTCACGCATTGCATCACAGTGCGGTCATTGCGGTCAGCGTGAAACGCATAGCGCCTACAAGACTACGTGAGTACTTCACGCATTGCGCCACACAAGGTGCGGTCTGCGCGGCGCGGCGGTGGAAGTTAAAATCATTGATTTATGTTTGTACTTTTATGTACAACATAATGTTTGTTCTTTCATAATTATTTCGTTCATTTCTCATGAATAGAAGACCTTGTCCACACAGAGATAGGCTTACAGAACTTAACTTTCTCTCAAAGTTCCGTGAACTTTTGCTAGTAGTGTTGACAGAGCTTTCCCAAAAAATGTGTTCAAGACGAGTAAATGCGTGTTATGCACCCCTCCCCCGCTGACACGTTCATTTGATGGTTTTTATCGAGTTTCAAAACGACTCAGGAGGGGGCGGCAAAATACAGGCAAGTAGGTGAATCCGGCCATGCTCACCGTCATACTTAATCAATCACTTAATTGATTAAAAAATACAGGGCGTCATACCTAGTTCACCCTTTGGATTCAATCGAGTACGCGGCAATTTCTGACGTGTTTTTTCATCACATTATTTTCTGGGGCGTAGGCGTCCCACGCGTATTCTGGGAGCTTTTGTTTCTATAAAACGACGCTGATTCTGCAAATTTGAGATTCTATGCACGTTAAAATTTACACAATTATTTTCCTTTAAAATCAACAATTTTTTGGTGGGAAGTGAAAACTGTTTGCCATTTTGGGAGATATTTCAGATCATTATGAAGAAGCAACATTTTTCCCACACTGTAATTGCGCTGGTTCCTTCTTGTTAGATGCGACCCATTTGGAAGAGATATAGAGAAATAGAGAAAATCACTGGGCGCACTTGCGCAGTGCTAAAAAAAATGAAAAATCCCCGTTGAAATAATGGACAACCAGTCAACAGGTGGCTTGTTTTCTCAGTGTGAGTGGCGGAGAAATGATAAATTGGTAGCGTTTCGTGTGTGATGAGACGCTTGAATTGAGTGGAACGTTGATCAAATAGGTAAGAAAAACAAAGGGGCCTTACTCGCAAACGAAAAATTTCATCGACTTGCGTTTCTCGAAGGGCGGTTTCGGTTTCATCGCTCAGGGTGGAGGAAAAGACGGGAGAGAAGTCACTTGGGAGAGTCAGCGGCGACCAACAAACACAGAGTGCACATTTCCGCGGAGACCGCGCCACGGGAGGAGACGGGGGGAGGCGCGGTTTTGTGAAAAATTCCCGGAAAATTCCTCGGGGACGGGAAACCTGGACGCAGATTTAATCCGAACGGACGGCCGATAAAAAAACACTGATTTGTTTTGCTTCCAGCTTCTACCGAGCCGGTGACACTTTGACGGCGGCTGTTGCCATGTTGCACACCAAAACAGGCTATTCCTTCCCGGTGATCACAGAAACTACATCGTCCTCTTTATTTTTGAAATCGATTTAAGCCTCCCCATTAAAAAGGGGGAAAGAATATACTGCAAACAACAAACAAGGGTATTTTTTATTACTGTCACCTATGTTATTTTAAATTTACAAAAAAACTACGCAGCAACACAAACATCATCAAATTGTGGCCTTTTTGGCCTCATCTGGGAGCACTGGGTCTCGCGGACGCACGTAAAAGATAAGACTTGCCGGTGTCTACTTATTGATTATAATTATCTGAATCTTCACGCAATCACTGTCGAAGCACCACTTTAAACATACGAATGCTTCACAAACTTGCAACGGAATTTAAAGAGCCGAGATAATCGGTGCAAAGGATACGGCGACGGGACTGGATTGAAACGTGCGCCTCCAGTAGTTTGTCGAGGGCTGGTGAGCGATGCGTTTCCGCGGGGTGTCTTGGGATGTTCGAACGAGCATCGATAAGTGCGCATATCTTAATGTTTGTTGATAACTGTTGGTTCCCGAATATTCTGGAAGATTCCAATCGTGGTTGGTCAGTGCACAGTCGTGTAAGGTAATGTAGCTCCACGTCTGTGGAGTTGGACTCTATGATCACCCNGGGGGGGGGGGGGGGAAGAAGAAGAAAAAATCTATCTCTTTAAAATTACTGAGCGTAAGGAATTTTTGAAATCTAAAAAAAATGTCTCAAACTTACGGCGAGCATAATAGCGTTCAAATATTTACTAGCAATAAGTCAATTTTGCTTAAACCAAAACGAAAATAATAGGGCCTCATGACAATTACAGCCTCCGTGAGGTTAAGTTGGGTTGGACTACGTTAGATTAAGTTAGGTTAGGTTAGGTAAGTGTAGATTACGTTGCGCAAGGCCGGGGTATTTGGACCGCGTTAAGCAGAAAGGAACCAACCCACATCATTTTTTGCCAAACTTAACTGGGGATTCAATGTTTTACAAGAGAACTTTTGTGCGGATTCCTTTGGAAATGTCAAGGAATCCTCTTCGTTCTTTTTTGCAATTAGAAACTACGGTTTCTGGTACTCGTGTTAGGAACAGCATAAGTGAGATAGGTAATTTTTTGGATGAGCCTGAAATTGTAGTGCCGAATTGCAAAATTTAGTCGAATTATTGGTGTCCATACTCAATGAAAGAAGCTAAATATTGATAAATTATTGAAAAATTATATTGATAGTAATGAGATGATAGAAAAGCTGATAAAATTGTACAACTGGGATCTGGAACATTTTCTAAAATTTCTACACATTGGACTTGTCAACTATCCGTACTTCATACTGTAAAAATCGTTTTCTACAGAAAATATTGACGTACTTTTCCAGTTCAGGTCTTGTCAAGTGGTCCATTGCAAATTAGTATTTTATCAAAACCCTCAATGTATAGAAATGATGATAAGTTTTCTCAAAGCTATATCTGATCCGCATACATCAAAGTTATACTCCCGAGCTTAAGAAAAAAAGGAAAAAAAAGAGAGAAAGAGAAAAAATGAAAAAAAAAAGAAAAAATGAAACTACCAAGCAAAGAAGACCATCGAGGGCTGTTTCTCTTGATCGTGAGGGTATCGTGCATGGCGGGGTTACATAACATCGTCAGGGGAAGAGGAGTGGACGGGAGTTGTAAACAAAGGAAATCAATGAATTATTACGGAAAGTTGGAGGGCACGAGAAACCATCGAATTCCCCTCGGCACTCCCCATACGAAACTCATCGCACACGTTTCGTTGAGTTACATCTGGAGTGTGGCCGGGGCTCAACTTCCTTCCCTCCCAAAGTTTCGAATAAAATGGAAGAAATCAAAAGCAACTCAGCTGCGTGGCTGTTTACCGAACAAGAAATCATGGGAGTCGTTCGTAAAACACGTCCAGGATTTTTTATTCCCTTTCTCGCCTCCTCGCCAGTGGTGAGGCGTAAATTATCGATCATCGATCAAGCCATGATAAAAGATTGTTAGGGTGTTCGCTGCGAACACCATGTTTATTGATCCTTTTCCATAGGTTGAAATAGCGGCTCAATCGATATATCGCAAAGCACGCCGCGCCACTGCTCCTCGTAGCCCACTCGAAACGTACCCCTCAAAAAAAGTGACCTTTCCCCCTCAAATTTAGGGAAAACTAGATAAAACTCGGTAAATCCCTTCTAATTATTACCAATGAGACGAATGAGGTGAAAGTAAAAGAGGGCTAAAACGAGTGAACCGAGCAGTTTTAACTCTTAACATTCAAAGTAAAATGGAGAATGATGAATTAAAAGAGAAATTAATATACAAGTGTACAGCTGCAGACTTTCAATTGGCCCAAAAATGGACTAAAACTTATTTTCGGGAGGCCAGAAAAACAGTTTCATCAAAAACTAAAATTTTGATTTTTCGAACCATTTTGTTTGCAACTTCATGCCTCAAAGCACATTTTCCTGATGAAGGTTGTATACGATTCTAAGAGTTGTTTTTACTGATTAAAATTGAACGAAGAAAAATAGTTTTTCAAATCCGAAAAACAGTTTTTACTCTCTTAACCTTGAAAGGAATTACTCCTTAAATTGCTATTTGACACTGGCGATAATTTTATAATTATGTCGATTCTCTCTGATTCATGATCGTATACATACAGTCCACGTGTTTTTCCACATGAATAATTGCAATGATACTAAATTACGTAAAAAATTTGGTATGGTATGGTATGGTATGGTATATGCATTAAGTATTACAAAATTATGCGAAAAATATCAAACCCTCTTAATCTAAAATTTCAATGATAATCCGACCCATAAAAAATGGACAAATTCGTCAAAATGCCTACATTTTATTTTCGTAAGTCAAAACAATTTCATGTTCTCAGGGCTATACAAAAAGCTACGAGAGTTTAGCCTCCGAATATCTTTGCTGTGGATTTAAAACCGATTAAGCCATTTATTTTCATTAGTTTTGTGTTTCACTAATCGACCCTCATTGTCATGCAGTTTCTTACTCGGTAACAGTTCAAGAGGGTTTGAACTTTTTTATTTAAATTGGCACAGACGTTCAAGTCACATGCATGCCAAATATGCGTGTTGTATTGCGCAGTGTTGTACGTCGCTAATTAAAATGGATCTTTAGACGAGGAAAATTTCAGAAAACAACATACAGCCCAATATAATTCTTTCGTAAATACGCCTTTTTAAAAGATTTCTTTTATAGATAGGTACCTAGATACCGTTCTATTCTACTTATAAACGTCCGTTTGGAACGCCAGCTATCCAGGTTATATCTACGAACGTGCATTGAGTCTGTGCTGGTTCTCTCATGAAACTCGCGGTTTACCTACGTTAAGAAAGAGGAGAATAAAACAACAGGCGAGGAAACGGATTAATCTTTTGAATACTGAAGATAAGACTGAGCTCGTAATGATTCAAAATAGAATGCCATTTTTTTCACTCGCCACTCTGTGTGCACTTAGGTTGGATAGCACATCATAGTTGACATATTTTCCGATTTCTATAAAGTGAAGCGGAATACAAAGTTCTGAGGGACATCTCCTCGACTACGATTGAATCAATACCACATAAGGCCAAGTGTAACCAAACCAAGTGTAAACCAATGTTTGCCTGATTATTGATTTTAGATTTAGACTGTATATTTATACACTCATTTGATCCAATTAGTTTTTATTTTTTTAACAAAACTTCTAAAGTATTTTCAACAGTATTAACGGGATTTTTTATTTTATTTTTTATTTTTTGTTCAACAGATTGTCACTATGGTTAACTATCTGTGACTATGTTTGAAATCGAATCAACGGCACAAGTATAAATCATTCTTTCACAGAAATTTTAGGAAAATTTCGACGATTCTTTGACAAAAAAGCATAGTCATGATTTCCCATTTTTCCTCCGATAACAGTGCAATAGTACTCATAATCTCAACAGCATTGCATAAAGTAAACGTGGTTATTCAAAATTACTACTCAGTTACAAGTAGACCCGGTTTCGTGAAGCAGGCTTACCGGTAAATCATTCTACGAAACGGTAAAACATGGATTTTTCCGGTCGACTCGACAACACGGCATCGCACCGCTCCGGCGCTTCAGTACTGATTGTTGACAGTGAGCTTATTTTTAATGCGTACCTGTACTCATTAAACTGAAGTGTAGTGAATGGTGAGCAAAGAGTGGGCAGATACACGGAAGCGCGAAACTAGACCAAATGCAGCGGCAGGGTTGTCAAGTTCACATCGATTTAGCCGATATGGTTGCGGTAACAGACATCATCAGCCATGACGCCATTATTATAGATCCTTTGTTTTTATCAAATGGATCTGAAGCAAACTTTTTCTGGAACGAAGAGGAAAGTTACTTCTTACGAGACATGACTCAAAGAAGAGCTCACTTGAAAGTCTAAAATTTTCTTGAAACTTCACAATCGGCGAAATTTTTGAACAGTGCAACTTTCTTTCTCTTTTCATTCTCCTTGATTTATTAATTATGGAGGCGTGAAGGGTCAACGATACTATGGAACCGACAACCTTTGCGATATACCATTGTCATATAGCAAGAAGAAGAAAGAAATAACGAAAACATTAACGTATGTTGGGAAAAATATAAAGCACGAGCAAGCAACAGCACTGATGAGAAATACTTCTCTTGCTATTTTTCCAATAGAAACTCAGTGATAGGTCCAATTTCTAAATAAAGAGGATGGAGGAAAAATTGTACGCCTATTTAAGATACCCACATGACACAATGTTTATTCTTCCGTAGATGCTCCTTCCATTAAGGGGCCTCGCTTGATTAACATTGTAAATGTGGGTGGTTGAGGAAGCCATTACTATAGCATCATGAAGAGGGAAATTTTTATAAACTAGCGGTGAAATTCATTAGAATAGCTTTGGAATTTGTCTTTGCAAGGGGGAAATATTTTTCACTACAGTAATTACGATGCACAAAATAAATAATATTCTAGGTTAATACAATGATTGCCGTAGGTCTGCGGGTCTTGCAAAATCCTAGAATATTCTCTTTTGTGTTTTTTACGTTTTGAGGGGTCATTATTATGATGTTACGTTGAAGGTCTCCTTAAACCTCCTTAAATCGCAGTGTAAACCAGATGCGGTTTCCTGATGACAGTTGCTGCTTAATGAATGACAATAAATATGGTCCTTGGTGTCCACTGCAAAAATTGAGAATAATCAGTGCGAGTGGCAACAGGGGTGTGGTGTCTGTTGCCCTGTAACGAGCTTGAAGGCTTTTGTTATGATTTCGGCCGGGAACGGAAATTTAATCGGTAACCACCGCGCCGAAGCGTCAATCCCGCGTCAAGCGGGATTGAAGGCGACCCCGTTTGTTTCATTTCACTTTAGTCTCTTAACACTGATTGCAAGACATTCCGTGTTGTTTATTAGCCTTAAACGCAGATTTACTGGTGGGCGTTTGAAGTTCCCGACTGGTTTCGAACTAACTTTGAGTATTTTAAGTAGCAGAGGATCATGTGACCACCAAAGATAAAATATAATAAAACACCAATATCTTCATGATTAGTTGAAAAAGCTTAAACTTTCATGTATTATGAATAGTTGCGATCCTATTGGTTGAAATGGGTGGTTCTTATCGACTAAGGGGGTAAATGATGGACTAACTATCGGGTCTCTCGTGAGGTGCCGTTAGTCAGTCTATCGCTACGTCCTTTCTCCATTGCAACCGCCCGCTTCCACCAATATCACTGAAGAAAAAGATTGGTTGAATTTACCATTCCTTCGAGCTGTATTTCACACGGCGTCAATTCAGAGTCAATTCTACCAGAAGAAAGGTAAACGTTACTTTTTACCGGTACAGGTAACCACTCCTCTGGCAGAATCGACTTGAAGATTGGTAGAATTTACCATTCCTTGTAAATTCTATCAATCTTTTTTTTCAGTGTAGGATCTCTCCATATCCTTTTTGCCTTCTTTGTCTGTTTCTCTGTCTATCAATTTCAACAGTCAGCTCGCTGTTTGGGTAAGTGCTCCGAGTGTGGGAAATGGGTTGGAAGGTATAGAGAGCGCATACGAACGATTTCGTCGAGGCCCGTTGGTGGCAACTTCGAGACCTCCGTAAAATCGCGGCACCGTTGATAAGATTGATAAATATCCGGAAGTTAGGGAAATTGTCATTTGCATAGCCCATGGGTGGTTGCGCAGCGCATTTCCACCATATTTCTTCCGCCTCCTACCCCCTCCCCCGGGAGGATCCGTCATGCCTGGATTCTTTCTGATGAATGACTGTCGTGAACGGCGCCGCGGAAGCTAGTCGACTCAAGACGACGACGACGCACAGAGGATCGACTCAACGAAAAAGGTCGGACAAAATTTGGGAACTTCGAAAGCTTATAACTCAATTTAAAAAACAATTTGAGGTTTTATAAGTGGTTCCAGTGGTTTTTTTGTAAAATTTTCTTCTAGAAGTACACCTCAAAATTTAAAATGTGACGAAAAAACCATGAAAATTTAGAGTTTACGTCAAAAATTGTATGTCCGACCGCTCTGGTTAACTCAATCCACTGTGCCACGACGCGACGGGGAGAAATGTTGATGGCGAGGGAGAGGAGGCGAGAAAATTGAAGCCAGGGGAGAAGGACCAGGTGGCGAGGATTTATGAGCGGCTAAATTGCGATGACGGCCTCGGTTTGGGTCGATTGATTTCGACATGTTCTATAAAAGATGGGGTGCTCACAATTCAACAATGATTACATGGCAGAGAAGTCGGAATTCACAAACGCGTCGAAAGTGCGGGAGGGAGTCGGAATATCGGAATGGGTGCATTTCACTCCACTACCCACTCCCTCTCGAAAACCCGAGCGATATGGACGAGAAGTAGATAATTAAATTAGACGAGAGGGTACGGATATGTCGAAATGTAAAGCTACCGTGATAGAGACAGTATGGCCACAGGGCCCCATGGAGGAATTTAGGACCCAAAAATGGCGGTTCTTTTTTTTTAGTTTTTCAGAATGGGAGGGGGAGGGGTCATTGCCAACTTTTAATGGTTATCACCAACCACACTTGCTGCCAACCTTACTACACCTAAGATGATTTTTCTCGAAAATTGCACACAATTAGCCGTAACACAATTTAAATAATTCAAAATAGTGCATTCGAGTATATTTCTCATCGCGATAAGCAAAGACAACTACATCTTGAGTCATTTTATATTACATTTACTTATAGCGCTCGCCATTTTGGGTCGTAGAAGGCTCCATCCAGCCTAAGACGGCTGGAGTCAATTAGAGGTGGAAACCGAAGTGGCCTCTCCCTATTAGGGTTCTCCACCCAAAAAGGCAGCCAATAACTTGTCAAATCAAATTAACCATAATTCTTTATTTTTACGATTGATACGACACGTCATTTGTAACGCCCTAGTTTGACTTAGTTTTACAGACATTTACTAATTTTTACAGAAGGACGCTCATTTATGTACATTCTTGGTCATCTTGGTTTGATATTGGATATCGCAAAGCGCACGCCACGCGACTGTATCCTAATGTTTTTCGTGCGAGATGATCGGCTACTCTTTTGGGCACTAACACAGCTCCATATTTCGACATGTCCGCGCTCTCTCCATGTAGGTACGCTAAGATGGATGAGGAGTGAATTTCCGTTTGGCACAACTTTATTCTTCTTATTGTAATCTGCTGTCGCACTTCTAAGGCGCAATGATACAACTATTTGAACTCTCCGGAATGCGTGAGGAATCACGCCGCATTTGAAGGCGTTTTCAAAACAGCCAAGTTCCGATACCCGGATTATCGTTTTGCATAGTTCATATTCTTTTGTTTTGTTCCGTACCACTTGTTTATTTTTAATCCTCGTATAAAAACCACCCATTTGCTAAATACAATTCTGGCTGGAGCGCACTTCAGCTATTCATTCACCACTACTAAAATGTCCAAGGAAATCGACAAGACGAGCGTGAATGAAGGCTATTTCAATTGTAATCTGCCGTCGCACTTCTAAGGCGCAATGATACAACTATTTGAACTCTCCGGCATGCGTGAGGTATCACGCCGCATTTGAAGGCGTTTTTAAAACAGCCAAGTTTCGATATCAGGTTTGTAGTTTCGCAAGAAATTGGAGCACAAAATCAATAGAATGACTGATTTTACGAGCTAATGCAACTCAATTAATTTCTCTTTTATTTGACGGAAGCGTTAGAAAACAGTTCGGTCAGAAATTTAAATCAACCTACGGTCCATTATATAGTTCTTGTTCTTTTGTTTTGTTCCGTACCACTTGTTTATCATTAATCCTCGTATAAAAATTACCCATTTGCTAAGTACAATTCTAGCTGGAGCGCACTTCAGCTATGCATTCACCACTGCAAAAATGTAAAAGGAAATCGACAAGCCCAGCGTGTATGGAGGCTATTTCAATTGAGGACACCGCACCAAGAACTGGAAACCGCGTTTTGAGAAAAACGCATTTAAAGTATTGTTTTGGATGTACTGCGCAGACTTTTCTATGCAGGTACCCAGTTTTGGTGTTTTTGGGTGACCTAACCCTTCTATTGAAGGATGCCGGGTAGATTTTGCGATACATTTTGGGTTTATACTCTCATGTATTTAATTTAAAAAAGCGGTTTATAGGCCATTATTATGCCCAACAGTCATTTTGGTGGCAATATGAAGTATAAATCATTTTAATCAAGCATGATTAACGCAAAATGAAAGAATATCGATAGTGAGTAAAGGAAGGGGTAACTAGCACCTTATAGGCCCGTTTATAGGTCGTTCTTGCACCTATCGATCCAGAGGCCTGACTTAACTCGGAAAAAAAAGGTTTTTCGACCTCGAGCCGTTACCTATCTATATTCTATCGCTACCACAGCATAGTCCAGGGTACGTAGAATCCGAAAAGCAGATGGGCTTAATAACGACCTATACGCCTATAGGCTGTTCTTGGTGCGGTGTCCTCAATTTAAATGCGCTGTAAGGATCACTCCTCAAAGTTTAAACTTTCTTTTCTGAATAAATTCTCTCTTTTTTCGTTCTCTAAATTATTTTAATTGTTGAATAAGATTTCCGCCCTCTTCTCTCTTGAAGAGGTTCCGGAAGAATATTTTTTCTCGGGCTAATTTAATTAATAGAGAAGAATCAAACACCGGGGACTGAAAAAAAGCCACGCGTAAGTACCAACTGGGTGAGAGGGGAGGGGGGGGGGTATAAAAAATCTCCAGCCTTCCAACTCCACCGCGTGCTATTTTTGTAAGGATCTTTCCTCACGCCCGGGACCAATTAGAATGCTCCATTGCTGACGGTTCATGTGATAAATCCTACATTTCTTTGAAGGAATAATTGAAATTAATATACTGACGGTAGAAATATAAGGTTATATCACACGAAAAAAGCATGTTTGTGGCTACTAGATTCCTGGGCATCATCTTCAGAAAATCCAGTAGCCATTATTATGTTTCTCACGATGACTATCCTTCGGTTAGGTAACGGAACTAGGTGTCTAATTGGACTACATTTTGCAATTAACCACTATTTACATTCAAAAATTTCTTGAGCACAGTTCCGGAATATTTATTTTCTATCTGAGATAAGTTAAAAAGTATTCTGGCACTGGAAAGCAGACACGTACAACAGATTGCCCTGGTAGTCTTTTTCAGACATATATTTTACGGTACATATCGGCCAAGTTGGAGTCATTTTGATGGAAGTGATCTGTATTTTTTGGATTACACGTGCCTTTTTCCACGAAGCCTAAGGTGAGAATATCGACCACTCTAACGTGCAATCTGACGACCATTAAACTTTCCTGCAGTGTCATTTACGCGCCTGACGGACAGTACGCACAGCTACCAAATTACGGTCGAACCCGAGGATTCTCTCCGAGAGAGAAGGGGAGTCTCAATGTTACTACGATAAAAAAAAAATATCCATCGCAGTCGGGCAACCTGGACCAAACGATGACCCTTCCCGATATTTCGTTTCAATTAGACTCGAAGAGGAAGGGAAAAAACTTCGAAAAAAATTAATCGACGTTCGTGCTCTCGTTTTTTTCCCATCTCGCTCACTCGCCCCCTCCCCCCATTTCCACAGGAAGTTTTCCTCCGATTTTTTCCGAAAGGCCTTACCTCCAATCCCACCACAGTTCTGCCCGTCTCAAAAAACTCACCGTAGCTTGCCGCAAAGGCTATTCAACAGTAAATGCAGGGGCCGTATTTGGAGTCGTTTCTTGGAAAGTTCCTTTCCTGAGGAGGTCCCTCATGGTGTTCATTGTAATTAGGAAGTATTTATGCTAAATGAAACTATATACAAGTGGAAACATGGGGAGCGGTCGTTAATTCTCGGGTCATAAGAATGAATGGGAAATATAAAGCGCCAGCGGCGAGCAACAACTTACAGATATTGATGACTATTTTGTGACTATTCTGAAATTAAGATCTTTTATATTGAATGAGTAGCTAGATCAAAGAAGTATTTAGATAAATCATCTGTGGGTTGCTGGTCGGTGGGGCCTTTGCTGGGAGACTGGTTTTGTGTCTTTTGGGTTGCCGTGTAAATGAACACTAATACCTCATATCCCTATTATATGTAAATATGTACATGATATAATTCATCTACGCAGCTTAGCCAGCCAAAAGCAATATAATATATCAATAAACAATATGTAATTTTGATGATAATTGCAATGGAAATATGATGAAAATTTGAAGATAATAGTAATGTAACGAAGAAATCTCCCATTGATCTGTCGATGGAATGATGATATTCTGTCAAATCATGTAACTTGAGGGGGAGGGGGAATGAAGGGGGTGTCAAAAATAATTTAATTAAACGGAAAAGCAACTAACTTCATTTCGTCAACTTTCCACAACTTTAGGAACAACCTAGAGAGCATGTGACAGCTGTTCAGAGACCATAGACGTACTTCTTCAGCGTGACAGTTGCTGTGCGTTTTCAAAAACGTTAAAACCAACAAATATGTCACATTTTTACGACCATGAGAGAGTAGTGCCGAGATGTAACGTTCGAAATCCTGTAACAATTTCGGCAACGAGTTTGAAACGTTGTCCAAGCAGCACGTTCCATCTGTCGAGCATCAAATTGTTACGACAGCGCGGTCAGATTGAGCTTAATATTTTTGAATAAAATAGCCCCCTCACTATTCCACTATCTCTTAACAGCAGCTGTGATTGTTACGTGCCATCGTAAATTTTTGCCAAATGTTACGGCAAATAAAGTAGTCTAAGGGTACAAACAGTGGTGGAAATTTAATTAAGGAAGTTTGACTGAGAATACGGCACTGAGTGCCCCAGTCGCACTATCTTTATTTTTGTCAATGTAAGAAATGACCGAATGGCGAGTCCATCGTGTATCTTTCACGGAGAAAAAAACCTCGTGCGTGAGACCCGAAGTTTAGGTCATATGGATCTCTGAGGTTTTCATATTGATCATCTGAACACTTCAGGTCTAGCTGTCGAGGTTCGGATCACACATCTGAAACTTCAGTTCTTACATCTGTAGTACTTCGGTTTTCATATCCGAAAAAATTCGGTTCTCACATCTGAAGTATTTCCGATGTAAGAACTGAAGTTTCAGATGTCTGACCTGAACTTCGGCAGCTAGACCGTAAGTGTTCAGATGCTCAATCCGAAAACTTCAGAGATCCATAAGACCTAAACTTCAGGTCCCACGCACGAAGTTTTTTTCTCCGTGTTGCGTGGGTTAATTTACTAAAAACAGAACGTCTTGATTAGAGAAAAACTGCAAAGTTTCAAAATTTCAATGAAATTTTATTTTTCCTGTAGGGAAAAATCGGCCATCTGATTAGCATCCACGAGCTTTTCCTTTCTCTTTTCATGAATGAATGAAGTCCATTCTCCATCGAATTATTAACATTTTCCGCAGCGAATGAATAACTATTTACGTTCAGCGAGTCCGTAAACAATTCATCAAAAAATTAATTAACCTGCGTCTCGCTCCTCTGTATAAAACTGTCCCTTCCATTTGTGAAAGCATGTTATTCCTAGTTTGATTTAAAACTCAAAGCGCTGCTACCGCAGGCAGCGCGGATACGACCTGTTTGTTTAAAAGCGTTTGGATTTATTAGTTCAGCAACAAATTGTGCAGTTCGCTCCACTGTACCTAGTATATGAACTGTGTGTGGAATGAGGTTCCCGGAGGATGGTCGGGCTGGGAGTGCGGTACGTATTCAGACATAGACCGCAAAACACTAATTACTTGCCACGCGTGGCTCATTGTTCTTCAGTCATGAATAAAGGGGGAAAGGGAAGTAGAAGCGTGCTGCACGCAGTCAAAGTCTTCGCATAATCCGCAAGAATTGTTCATTTCCGCATCTCCCTGTAACCCTCCCGGGACGTTTCATGGATTGGTTAATTTATAAAGCGTCGCGGCGCGGGTAATTGATCTCCTGGGATATTTTGCACTAAAATATCTCCTCGCAAATTGTATTCTTACGAGGAAACTGTCGGGTACTTTCAGCTGGGAACTTCACTGATCTACCTTCATTTCACACCCAGTGATCAGCGAACTTTCAGACAAAAGTTTCAGAGTCACATTCTTTGATATTGCATGTTTATATTAATTTTGTGACCTTGAGTAACGCTCTTGCGTCTTGAAAACGTAGTATCTAGATGAACGCTACCTGCCGGTGCAAACAGTGGCGAGGCGTGAATGATCGATTATCGATATTTCTCCATTTGAAGCTGTGGTGAAGAATCGATTATTAAGGTGTTAGTTCTGAACCCTCTGTTTATCGATCCCTTTCCATAGGTTTAAATGACAGATCAATCGATACATCGCAAAGCATGCCACGCCACTGGGTACAAATTCGTAACAAGATACTTATTGCTCCGGAGAGCAAAAAAAAAATAAAAATCGTGCATCTTACCACCTCAGGATATATTTGTCACGTTTTGGTACTTACCTGAAACAAAAATTAAAATAAAATTAACATGGTTGCAACAAATATAATAATTATATTAAATACTATTTTCATTTTTGAATAATCACGCATGTATTCCATTAAACTTGTACGATCATTTCGCCGCGGGCAAAACTAGGGGGGGGAGGGGGTGGCCAGAAATCTTCTTGGCTCCTCCTAAGGCACGTGAGAAATAATTTTGCTGTATAAGTGCGGGACGCACCTTTCATCTTTGAATTTGTAAATCGATCACTTTCTCGGCTAGAAGAGCCCAAAATTAATGGCTCTTGGGAAAAGTCCATTTTTTAAAACTTTCCCGAGGAGGCCATCGGACTCTGCTCTGGAACTGAGGGAGTCCTCCTTTGAGCTGAGAAGGTCGCATGGATCTGTACTCCTTGATATGATACTTTATTGCCCCTCCCCCCCCGGCTCATGAATTATGGTTATATGAGCGAAAAATAGAATATTGACCTTCAAAATTCACTTTTGCCTCGCCCGATTTCATTGCTTAAGATCGTTGGTGTGGGGTCTCTAACAATACGTTGTCTCTGTATATCTATCCGACACCGACGAGCATTTACTGACTCCTGTATCTATAATAGGGATTTATCGGACGAGTTTCTTAGCACCGATTCGAAAGAGATCGCCCCGTGGATGATTCAGATTAATTGACTTATTCCCACGATCTCCATAATTATACGGCACGACTGACTATGAGCGTGGTTATTGCGAAATATGAGCGAGATGAATACCGATCGGGGGCGTCAAAATCATATTCAGAATTGGACAACGAAGAGCATACCTATACACTTCGTGTAATGTCATTTGGAGCCGGAGGGGGGGGGAGGGGGGCACGCGACGCCCACGAAGATGCAAGGACCGAGGTTCCGACGCCATCCTCCGTGCTAAAGAAGAACCGCGGATGTACCGAGGGTTTCCCTGGGAGTTTCACCGGCAGATACGCGGTTTTTGCCCTGGAGGCAGCATCTCTCCGCTGCGTCACACAACCGTGGAGAACCGCACCCTTCCGCACGGCGTTGTTAGATTCATCGTTTAAAAATAGAATATTTCGATATTTCGACTGAAATAAACCCATGTTTGATTCATTATCCGACAGCGTCGTTGCTATGGCGATACAAGGTTGGGCGGCTGCTACCGAGCATGCGACTGCTTGTGACGTAAAAACTGAAATTGCTACTTGAAGAGTGGACAATCAAAGCATCCGGACCGCCATAAAATGTTCTGACGAGCTGGGAAAAATGCCACTTGGATATTCGAATGTTCCATCTCTACGACAAAACACGTATTTTCAAATATTTTTTATTAAATTTTCACGCAACATACAATTTTTGGTAACATTCCGTTACTTCAGGGGAAAATATATATAAAAATTTCGAAGGTAACTTTTAAATACTTGTTTTGAACGCTAGGTTTTACATCGGAGTCTTTATGGAGACCATAATACATGGAAGCCTCCCTGGAGAAAGGAACTGTTTAACGTACACCTTTGATCACGTCTCTTTTAGGCGTAAATTTTAAACACCTTTGATATGCTTAACGTTATTTTCTTGTAACTCTACCACTCAGTTTGCTGTACGTACCTCCTATGGGCAACTGACTCGCTGCGTGATCGGTTTATCACCCTCAACGTTTCTAATGTTTTCCACTCGAACAAAGAATTACAGATTTTTTACAGTTTCCTCACACATCACGTTCTTTTCGTTGTTTCAACGTCCGAATAAATCAATGCGTTGAAGAACAAATCTACAGGGTGATGCAAAAGTACCGCACCACCTCTGCCAAGCACCATCTTAACAACTTGTAAAAAAACTGAAATAGAGACTTGAAATTTTGTGAATGCTTCTAGGTCAGAGGAGACGACTCTTGTGACCCCCCAAAATTTTAGAGGAACTACCCTAAAGGGGAAGAACTCCAAAGTTAGCAGGGGTGGGACGGGACTTTTGTATCATCCTGTATGGGGGTAAAGCGAACAGGCACGTGCCGTTAGGCCCTCGTGCGTGAGGACTGACGAGCGTAAATCAAAGACGTGCGACGTGCTGGGGCAATCGTTTCATCCGACCTAACACTGGTCCCACTGTGAAAAGTATTGTTAAAATATCATTTTGGTATTGTTATATTGGTGGTTGAAGTCCGAAACGTTCATTGTAACGTCTCAAAATCTCTAATTATATCTCCTACTTTAGGACTGATCTGACAGTCTCAAGTTGTTTAGATCCAATAAATGTCTCAAAACTGGAGAAAAGGACAAAGAAAAAGTGAAAGGAGAAGGTAAAAGAGAAAGAATAAAAAGAAACGGAAGAAAATACGGAGAAAATACATTATTCTCCTCCTTTTAGTTCCTTCCTTATTTCCTTCTATTTCTTCCTTCCCTCCTTCTCATTCCCCTTCTTCTTCTTATTTTTTATTCTCCGATTTCTCATATGCTCTCACCTGGTATACCATGTTAGGGGTGCTGAGACCCAAGTCTGTTAAACAAGGGTTGAAGAGAAAATACCGGAAAATCTCCCCGACATTTTTTGTAAATATTTCAATGAGGTTACTGCCTACGTAATTTTTTGTTTTGCAGGGTGCAGAGAGTAATAATATCATTGTTTGATATGCGCCACCAGGGAGTTCATCATCACGATGCAGGACATCAAGCCGTAAAAGAGCCTTCAAATGGTTGGATACTTCACGCACATCCGCAGGGTTAAAATAGATGTATCATGCCAGTAATAGGACATTTCGTCAACGATTTTTTGTCCGCGCACTTGTTTTTTCCAGTAATTTACGTCCACGCGTTTTTTCGGCACGGGAGTTTTGGTCCACGTGCCAGTTGAGACCTAAAGTTAATTGACCCACATGTAAATACAAACGACAATTGCTCAGGACGTTTTTGGATGAAAATGTATAATGTCTTGGAAAAATGAGGGTTTGCTTGTTTTTTTGTTTTGTCTATTTGGGCCAACGGAGAATAATATATAGTTGACAGTTTTGGTAAAAATGGGGGAGCGTCAATTCCATGAGACAAAATTCCCTAAAACTCTCTACACCTCTTTGGTGTAACAAAACTTAATTATCTATCCAAAAATTCCCACCTTGTTATACCTGAACTGGATAAACCTCTATATTTGCCTCAGCTAAAGGCTTTTAGATTTTTTCCTGTGTACGATAAGTATCTTAATTTATTTTGCGAGGAAAGATCTGTACTTTTAAAGGATGCCTGTCATTCTTAATATGTTCAATTTTGTATAATACACGTACTGTGCAACACTGTTGTGAAATAGTTGCTTCAGGCGCCGCCGCACGGCGGGCGGTCGGCCAGCGCAAAACGCGCATTGGCGCCTACAAACCTAAGTGGATACTTCAAGCATTGTGCAATGTGTGAAGTATCCACTTAGGTTTGTAGGCGCTAGTGAGCCTCCCGCGCTGGCAGCACGCCGCTCCGCTCTGTTAGGCTTTAATATTTATACTCGCATAGTCAGCGATTTTTAAATCATGATACAGAAATGTTTGCACACTCTGCATTGATTATTCTCATTTAAAATGATGGGGGAAAAAATATGTTTCAATTTATCAAAGAAGAATAATAATATAATGTGTGTTTCTTTAAATATTGGTGTTCCCGTGTCAAATGTAATGATTTCCAAAGCACTTCAATTTTTTCTTTTACATTTTGTGCTTTTATTGTGTTGCAGCGAGGTGCACGCGCAACCAAACGCTCAAAATTTGACGTATTTGACTCTGAAATATCGATAGTTTCCTTAGATGATGAAACAACATTATAGCGTTAAGTTGCGACGATACACTTAATGATACACGTTTTTTGGCTTTAGTCATTATGATGAATTCCTTCGCTCAAGAAATCGGCGGATAATCTCGAAGTAAAACAGCTCATTTTTTTAAAATGAGCAATAACACGAGAAACTTGACACCAAGAGGTCTCGTGACTTGCTAATGATAGATTTACAAAGTAGTGCGGGGAACCAGAATATGAATTCATGATTAATGACGAATGGAAAATGTTATTCTATTATACTTTTTTTCAATTTTTTTGTGTACTGATAGAGGAGGAAAATGATCATTTATAAAACCGAATTCTCATTAAATAATAATGCGCATGAAGAGGAAGAAGTTCCGCTACTAAAAAGAATTCGAAATTAGTTTGAATTAATGACTCTTCGAGACCATACACAGAAATAGCATTTAAAACTAGACAAGCTAACAGAGCTAGGAAGTGTACTCTTGGCTTCCATGCACTCTTGGCCATCGTGAGAGCGTGATACAAGAAAGTCGATCTTTATTGAAACAACTCCTTTGATGCCTGTGAGTTTGGTATATCTATCGATTATGGATTAGAAATCAATTAATCGATTAATTGGCATCTTTCAATTATGATCATCGATTAAATTACTTTGCTCTCCAGCAATCGAAATTAGACAAATGAGAAAAAAAAAAAAACTCGATTCATCGTAAAAATCAATCGAAATCAATCGATGCTTTTGAAAAAAAAAAATGAAAAAAAAAACAATTGTTGGAACCCGCTCCAACAAACTTAAATTACTGCTAATTTGGTATGCAATATTCCTTTGATAATAAAGGAATGTACAGACAATTTAAAGGGGTCGTGCAATAAATGTCTCTCAAGGGGGAAAAAAGAGGATATTAGGTGAGAGAAAATCAGTTAGACTAGTTCTAATTTAATCTGCCCAATACACACCTCGATTTTTTATGAATTCGATTACTTCGCGAAAATAATTATTGAAATTGAGAACATTTCGATGTCAGTGCCGCTAATTCCTTCATGTAAATAAAATTAAAACGAACTATTTACCTCGGATATATTTCATGAAGTGTAAAAAATGGGGTTCCCCGGCCTCTGACCCCCGAACACCACACTCACATGGAAGCCAGTGGTAAGGATCCCAGCTCAGCGCATTCATCCCGAAGGAAGGCAGCCGTGAACCGAGGACCGTAGCAGCTGAGCTCCTCTAATTTCCCATCCCCAGGGACGCTCCCCCTTCCCTCCTCCCCCGCCCCCCCCCCCCTACCCCAGGGCCACACCGTATTCCGATCTGTCACAGCAACGAGCAACATTCATTATCGCGCGTAGTGGCCGGACCGAATACTCAACCGCGGAAAAACACCGTATCTCCAATTGAAACCTTACACACATACGAGGTTCTTCCTGAGCATGGCCCGGTTTTTCACCGGGAAAAGAACTATCCGGCAACAAGACCCTGCGTGTTCTCCGTTCAGCGTTGCCAAATATGTGGATTTCCCTGATTAATATCGTTCCGAGAGAGTGAAAGGGATTTTTCCACCGCGGTTTGACGGCTTCGCTGCGTGCAGGGTCTTCGCTATGTGTTTGGTGAATGTGTTCGGTCTTTACTATGTCATCAATTACCTGCTCCTGTGGCGGATCTGGAAATCGTTCTACCCCTTTAACCGCAAACTGTATATTGTCAGATTGGACAACGAAATTCACTTATTGCTTTGGAATTCTGAATTTTCACTTACATTCCCTGGAAACGAAAGTTATTGAGTTAGGGAGCTAAGCCTCCCCTGGCAGAAAAGATTGGGATAACTTGCGCTTTGATCGGAAAATGTACCGCGATTTTATAGACGTCGATTTATTGCAACACTATAATCCTCTCGAAATTACACTCGAACTACTACAATTTCGAGTGAAATGCGTTTCCAAGCTTACTGCTCAATATTTCAGCCTTTGTTGAGACTAAGCCAGAAACTGCAGCAAAGGCGAACAAGGAAGCAATAAGTGCGATTTTTCAAAAAAGAGCCATGCACAAATTCGCCCGTTTTTGGGCCCTCGAAATTGGGGTCGGTGTGAGGTTTTTTTTCATCTATAGGGTGACCCTTTACACATAATAAAATTTCAGATTGAGTATACGCACCGTTTTTGAGATATGGGGGGGCAAAGTCCCCGATTTTTACTCATATTTGCAGGTATTTTATAGTCGAACTTCGGCTGCTACAAGGTACCGGATGTAGATATTGAAGCGCGGTTTGCGGTGATTTGTCAAGCTATTTCTGGATTATTTTTTCACATCTTTTACAAACCCGCAAAT
>NW_017566728.1:4244089-4275260 GCF_001854935.1 Bemisia tabaci
AAAGGGGGAGACAACATTAGAATTGGTCAAATATAAAGAAGAAGAAAGATTCCTAACAGAAAATACCATCATGATTACGGCGTGGAGAGGAGTCGAGAACGAAGCAATTAATGCCAGTAAGACGTATACGAACGGTCATGATAGTATGAATAAAGCTCCCCCCCCCCCCCCCGAAAAACCATTTGCGGGTTTGTAAAAGATGTGAAAAAATAATCCAGAAATAGCTTGACAAATCACCGCAAACCGCGCTTCAATATCTACATCCGGTACCTTGTAGCAGCCGAAGTTCGACTATAAAATACCTGCAAATATGAGTAAAAATCGGGGACTTTGCCCCCCCATATTTCAAAAACGGTGCGTATACTCAATCTGAAATTTTATTATGTGTAAAGGGTCACCCTATAGATGAAAAAATACCTCACACCGACCCCAATTTCGAGGGCCCGAAAACGGGCGAATTTTAGCCCTTTTTGTGCAAGGCTCTTTACAGTATGAATGAATGCGGAGTTTAATTCATTTCATAATATCAATAATTAAAATAATCAGCTCAGCTGAAAGTCACACAAGATGGGTGGTTTGATGCGTTTCACAATCATTTCTGTAGACGACAAGAGAGGCGGAAAAACGGGAAAATGCACCAAGCAGCAAACACAATATTATGAAACACAAGGGTGGGCGTCCACCATGCAAAGGCGTAAAATTTACTGTTGAACGCTCGACATGAAATATCATATTCTAGGGGCATAGTACTTATTCTTTTTTAAATCCATCTGCATGCACATTTTTAAAGTATTAACAGTTATCTTCCTTACAATGACAGAGAAATTGGCCTCCGAGAATTCCAATTAAAGAGATAATTTATGGATGAATGTATAAACGTTATGACTGGGAAGAGATTTGACAACATTGATATGTTAATGAGCGTTTTTCCTGAGCGTGGGTCTACGAACATCAGGCGCATCTAGGCTTACGGCAGATTATTCAATGTGCGCAGTCACAACGTTAAAATCATCATTACACTCAATCCAAACAATGGGCAAATTGACAAGGTATGATTTAAAGCACCAACGTTTGGGTTACCTTTCCATAATTTTACCGATGGACCAATTTGTGAACAGAGAGCTCTAGAATCAACCCCTAGGTTGGATAAAACATAGGCGTACATTCAATACTGATAAAATGGAACTCACGTCTTAAAAATGAGGTTTTGTGTGTTCTTGCAATTTAATCGATGTTAATTAAATTCCGAGATTATCATAAACCGAAATTTGTATTGTTTCAGTCTTTTTCTGCGTAAAAATCTGAAGTGATACAATGTCTCGGGTTTTCTTCACAGGACGTATTTAAATCAGAGGGGACAATCTCCATTGTGACCTGGATCCCGAGATTCATAAAAATGTAAGCGTGCGGGCCACATGTTACAGTGAGGAAAGTTCCTTTTTAATCTGATTAATCAAATCTTTGCGTTTTTGTCTAGTGCCTTTATTATTACCGGAAACTAGTTTTTTTCAAATTCCAACGCTTAAATCTATCCACATCTCCACTCCTCCCTGAATTTCACCTTTCACTGACATGGACGTCCATTCCATATCTGCCAACCTTTGCGCATTACACTGAAAAAAAAGTAGCTTGGATCAAGCACAATGATTCTTGAATTTGCCGCCAAGACTTTTTTTTATCTTGCTATAGGCTGACTTTTTCTTGATACAAGATAAATAATGTTCGAGTTTAGCAAAGAAGTAGCCTATATTAAACAGAAAAATTCTTGATTTAAGAAGAAATACTTCTTAGCGGCAAATTTAAGATTCTATTTTTTTCAGATGCCGTAAAGAGATACATATCAAAAACACAGGGATACGGCAACATTGTGCCCTGACAGCAAATGCGCTATCAAAAGGGAATCGCGCACCGGATTACATTTAACACGCCGACGGTTGAAATGTGTAAAAAGTCCACGAGATTTTCCCCGAAAAAGTACTTTCCTCGGATGGTGAGTCCCTGCGGACTGACGGGATCTGACCCGAGTAGCAGAACGGCGTAATTCCAATGGGATCCCTGTGTAGATACGTGCTTTGGTGTACGATGCGCCACGCCCTGGGGACGTAGGCAAACTCGCTAACAACCCCGGTCGTGGATCAAATCTGGTCCCTATTCGAACGCAAGGGCGTGTCTCCATATTCACATGAGCTCTGGAAAACGAGGAGTTCTGGGAATGGAATGACTACATCTTGCAATTCGGGACTGAAATTTCTAGCTCATCCATAAAAGCACGTACCTACCTGCAAAGGGAAATTGATGGAACGCGCTGTTCTTAACAAAAGTAGAGATTTCTAACCGCAAATTGCAGTCCGAGAACACCCTAAAATCAGCAAAATTTTGGGCAAAAATTTCAATGTAATATTTTTGTGATATTTCTGTATTTTTGCAATATTTTTGAATTAGTTTTGGGTTAGTCAATCTTGTAACCTTTGAATAAATTAAGTTCCTTCGTCTAGGAAACGATGATTTATTTTTTTAACTCTCTCCTTGTCTATCTTACTTTTGTCTATTTATCACGCCTTCAATTTTTGCTGCGAAATCGATTTTTAAAACCTCCGAAAATCTAATTTCACTTTGAACGAGGGAAATCGGAACGGTATACGTATCCCTCAAAAAAGTTAATTTGTGCGTTGCACACATTGGCAACATTGCCGTGAGTGATGAGTGGTCCGAAACGGGTGCTCGTGGGATCCGGGGCTGATTTTAAAAATGCACGAGAGCTCACCGCCGCTCGAACGTTTACGGGTGCATGATCAAAGCGCCAAGACGCGAACTTTTAAGGCGTGGAGGAGACCCAAGCTTTAATCTCCCGTTTCAACCCCGCTTTCAACCCTTTCCCGCACCTAAAAGCTCCCGTTTTACATTTTTTCCTCAAAGGAGCTTCCGCTGATTTACGTGCTCTCAACTTTCGCGCTTCCGGATCTGCGCTTCACGTAATTTAATACTGGGACAGTTAGTTGCCCCTGCATTGAGCCGCGTATGCAAAGCGCACGACGGTACGCGTTCCCTCTGGATAGAATGATTAATGAAATTTCGTATTGATGCACAGAAGCTCGTATTTTTCAACTCATGCGACGGCTGTTTCTATTTTGATACTTCGAAAAGGACACATCTGCCGTGATAGCGAAGAGAGCAGTAAGTGCAAAAATGAAGTTTTGAAAAATGAGCTCAGAAGCGTCTAATCGGAAAATTGCATCGAAAGGAACCTCCGTTCTTTGTCAAATTGCCACTAATCGTCCGAAAGACTCCCAGAAATGAGGATGATTAAAAATTGACCGATTTTCTGTCAATTACAAAAAATGGGTATTTTTCATTTTTATACTAGGTTATTGTTAGACAAGACAGCCGTAAGTACTATCTTCTGCATGCTTTCGTGGTTGCGTTTTGGACACACAACAAACGCATTTTCGGGTTATTAATTTACAGAAGAGGGCGGCACTTTACTTGAAAACACTGTTTTCATTGACTCTTTGAAGGAATATTGTCACTAATTGCTGTCATGCCTAAAACTACGTCATTTTTTGCGGACTTACAGCTTCCTCATATGTGTCATTTTCATACAATTAAGACGAATTTTGCTGTTTTAGCTATTTCGGTAATTTCATCTAAAAGAGTTTAGACGAATTTTGAAATAAACTCGATTTCGACAATTTGACACTTACTGTTCTTTTCGCTTTCACAACAGTGTACAGAAGCGCGTTTTTTTTTTTTTTTTTTTTTTTTTTTTTTTTTTTTTTTTTTTTAACTCATGCGATGGCTGTTTTTATGTAAATACTTCGGATAGTCTCAGGAACATATCGTGCCTTTTTGAAAAGTGTATGGTGTAAACGGCTGGTGGCTCATGCGCATTTACCTGTTCGTCAAGTCCTTGGTTCATACCCACGCTTAGGCGCACGCTTGTTGTGGGTTGTGCCGCAAGCACGCGTTCGTCCCTCACAACACCGATAGACAAAATACGTTTTCCATCATTCATCTCTCAGCTTCCATCTACGTCAACCAATATTTCTCAAATCGTCCCTCACATGTGCCTCTTAAGATAGCATCCGCTCAATTTGTGCGTCTAACTAAGGTTAAATAATGCCTACACCACACCGTCTTGCCTTCGGAATCAATAGCTCGTCACCTTCCAGGCAAAGTATCACAAGCGCCATGCGACGTTTAAAAATTTCCGCCGCCATTATATTTTTTTACAGAGAAATTGTTCAACGAACATGTCCGAAAATTACGCCGAATTTAGTGAAATTTTCGAACAGATTCAACCAACAATTTCTCAGTAAAAAAATAAAATGGTGGCGGAAATTTTTAAACGTCGCATGGCGCTTGTGATACTTTGCCTGGAAGGTGACGAGCTCTACCTTTCGAAAGAAAACGATCGGTTTCTGCTCATTATAGCTACGGCTCGTACTGCCGTGCTAAGGGAAAACGCCGTATGAGCCTTTAGGCGTTGCCAAATTTCCATTAGTGTATTAAAAATTTTCCGGAACATTTTTGAATATTTTTCCTTCAATTTTTCAGTTTGCAATTTCACCTTCAATTCCTGAAAATTCGAGGAAAAATACCCACATTTTTCTTCCAAAATGAACATTTTACTGTGGGAAATTTGGTGAGTGGTGTGGGACTTTTGGATCATCCTGTATGCTTCCAAAGCGCCATAACTCCTTGCATTTAGCTTGGAATTTTCGGAAGTTTTCGTCCATCACTTTGAGTTCTTGTCGACCGTACAGTCCCTTTCTCCGTGGAGGTCCACACGTTATTTTTACGAACCATAGACTTTTGGCAGGAGAAAATGGATCGCGTGCAGCAAAAAGGAACCAAGTCACATCAGCCGTAGCCAAATTTAATAGGGCAATTTAATTTTTTACAAAAGAACGTTTGTGCGGATCCCTTTGAAAAGTTTAGGGAATTTTCTTCGTACTATGCAGAAAATTCACTGAGATTCGCACAAAAATCCGCACAACCGTTCTCATGTAAAAAATTAAACCACCCGATTGAAATTAACAATAGCTGATGTGGCTTGGTTCCTTTCTGCGTAATGAGGTCCGAATATGCTTCTTGGCAGGCTCAAGACTAGATGTCACACAGTGAGTCGAGTCAATTAGAGAGGTCGGACATGAAATTTTTGACTAAAATTGCAAATCTTGATGTTTATTTCGTCACAGTTTAAATTTCATAGGGTGATTGTGAAAGAAAATTTCACGAGAAAACTAATGGAACCACTTTTAGAACCTCAAAGTTTTGTATGAATGGAGTTATAATCTTTTAAAGTTTCAACATTTGGTCCGACATCTCCTACTGACTCGACCCACTGAGTGTCAGGCCCGATCGGGCAACGCACGGAAAGCAAAAATAAATCCGTAACCAGCAAAGCTCGGGCTGAAACACTCTAGTTACGGACCACGAGCGGACGACCGGAGGCTTATTGCCAAAAGAAACATTCGAGCCATGTCGAAAACATGTTCGCGTACGATAGCACCATCGCGCGTCCGCGTTTAGCTCTGATTAACATACGCGCAAACGGGGAATCCACTTAATTACCAATTACTACTGATAAACACTCGAAGAAACGGCTGCAATGCTCGTTTAGACCATTCGCTTTTTCAACAAGTACCACTTTTTGAAATTTATTTGTTTCCCGCTGTTTTAAGGATGCGATGAAAATCATTGGAATGCCTGCTTCAGCGAATCACTTTCGATCTGATGAAAATATTATCTCTGATTTTGAGCTTTACAAATGGAAAAGGATGTAAAAGAACAGCTGTGTTAATCAAAGACCGAACACGAGAAGATAGTAATTGAAGCATTTTTTGGTGAAAGGGCGTATGTGGCTTCCATATATACTAAGATTATGTGCATTGATTTATTATAGGGGTTTAGGGTAGATGACATTCGCTCCGAGTCGAATTACTTGTTATATATAGTGACGAAAAACTCGGAAAAGATTCAGGGCGAAATTCATAGCAGAACTATGGGATAATTTACATTAAAGTAAAGTGTGCAACTGTGTTGCACAATCTTAGCAGGATTGGAAGTCTCCTACGCCTTTTTACTGAAAAATACCTCAATTATAGTTTGGTCAGTTCTCAGCAGGAGCCGAATTCCATGGTTCCGCACTCAGCCTTACGTTTTTTCTCACACGCCGGACAGAGAAAAGTTCGGTTCACTTTGGACCTGACCACCTCGGACTGAAATCTTTGTTTACCTGAATCGGAAAATTTTAATTTTTCGTATGAATGGAGTTCAGTTCCTGTGACGAATATTTTTTTTTTTTTTCAGTGTAAGCCGAAGTTTGTAGCTAAACTTCATGTAGGAAAGCACTTATCAGAGGCATTTCCAAAACATTCTCGGGTCGATATCCCTTATCACCATTCAGACTGCACATAGGCGCACATCCCGACGTAGAATCAAATTAAGTAGCTCCGGCCCCGTATCGCGTATCGAGTGGTGAGAAAACAAGGCCCGCTTACGTAAGCTCGCTCCCTTCCGCTGTTCGGTTTAATTTCGGCTCGAAATTAACATTTTTGGCTTTCACGATCATCGAAAGCGCTCGGGAACGATGCATTTCAAGTTTAATTAATTAGTTGGGCTTCGTCTACGTGATTCATTTCACGTACGTGCCTCGCAACACCACCCTCCCCCCCCCTCTCCGAACAAGGTTACGATACTTTTTCAGTCCGTTGAAGTTGAGAACCGCCTCTTGTCTGGTCCCGCTAACATACACAGAAGGATCGTTAAGTTACTGAGAAGGGGGACGCATGAAGTTTCTCTACACACAAACATATCTAGCCAGAATATCATTTCCTCACCCTTTTACCCATGATTTTACCGATTGCACCTTGTGCATTCTTCAATATGGGGCTGTTCAGGAATCACGTCAGGAATTTTGGCCGCCTTACATTCGCTTCTCTCTTTACATTAAGGCAGCCAAGACAACCTCTCAACCCCCTCCCCTTCTTTTAATTACATAAGACAGGCGCGATCCTCTCTCCAAATTTTGAGAAATTATAGGAGAAAGCTTGAAAATTATGGCACAGGTGAACATTCTGTAACAGGGTGTCGTTCCATTCAATCTTTGCGCACTAAGATGCTATGCAGAACATTCAAAATCGCCTCTTAAGAAGCATAGTTAATCTTAAGAAGCATAGTTAAAGCAAAATGGTACGAGAGGAACGCAGATATTCGCGCTGACCTCAACATTGATTCTGTGGAGGATTACATCACCAAGATGTACTCTGCATACGAAATGAGATTGCACCGTCACCCCAACCAGGAAGCACTTACACTCCTGGAATGGGATCGGTGTAGTCGCAGGCTGAAAAGACGTAAGCCCTACGAGCTTGGAATTCAGGGCTTCACAAAATTTTTCCCATAAAACAAGTGTGCCTCCCCATACCTTCGGATGGATCAGGGGTTCCTGGGTCTTTGACCGGTGACGGTCGACCGTAGTCTCAATAAAATAAATTAAAATAGAAGACGACAATCGATAAGACAAAAAGACATTTTTATTTACAGAAATAATAGTGTACTTTTCTCATCTCCTCACTGTAAAGAGGCAGTATGTTTTACTTAAGATAAAATGTAAAAATATTATAGTTAAGTTAATCTTACAGTTATACTAAGCTTTAAAAGACATTTTAACATGTCTACAAGTGTATACTGTACAAACTTTGATTATTGTGCAAATAAAAAAAAAAAAAAAAAAAAAAAAAAAAAAAAAAAATTTCAAAATCGCCGAAGCCAACTTTCCAAAACGTACGTGACGAGACGAGATTTTATCAACCAGCTTGTTTCGCGTTGACATTTTCCTTACGTTGAGGAAGACCATGGTGGTCGGTGGTGCTTCCTCACGATTTACACGTGGAAATGTCAGCCATGTTGAATATTTGTAGCATCCTGGTGCGCAAGGGATGGATAGAACGACCTCTCTTACGAAATGTTCACTTGTGCCGTCGTAAAATATCGTTTTTGAATCGGGAAGCTTGAAAAATCACATATTAATTTTGCAGATTGTAAAGTGAGGAGTGTATTTCAGACCTATTCGATGCGCTCATCATAATTTTTGAGCCATTTTCCTGAAGAGGCAGCTACCCCCTCCCCCCATGCTTTAACTGAATTTTGCAACAGGTAAATTTAACATAAATCGGTACAAGTGTGGAGAAATGATACTGGTGGGAGTAGATACCTATAAGGCAAGGATAGGGAACTCAAAGCGATGAAAGGCAACATTGACGGAGATTGTGGCCAGGAGGAGATGACGGGGACTTGAATGCGGTGCCTTTGATGGAAGTTCACGAACCGAGATAGGAGGAGGTTAGCAATCACGTGCCAAAGGAGCAGGAGGTGAGCAGAGGAAGGGGGGGGGAGACAGGAAAAGTTTACAGCTTTTCATTTCGGGAATGAGTGACAGAGACTTGCCACCAGAGAACTCAATTCTATCTTTCCGCAGATTTCGTCCCCCTTGCTCTCCTTCCCCGCGGCCAATTCCGCGCTGTTTCGCATTGTTCCTGCCGGCGCGACTAGACTCAATCAAGGGAGCGGGGGCGGGGAGGGTGTCTGATTTTATTCGCCGCGGATTTCGGAATGTAATCACGATGCGCGGCAAGCTTCCTGGGTTGCCGGAAACCAGCGTCTGTTCCGTCGTTGCCGGGGATCTCGGGAAATTATGGCGCGTGAAAATGAAACGTATCACAGTTCATATTCTTCATAGGGGAAGTTGCAAGAAAAATGGAAGCAAATTCTTATTGGCTCCTGCTATTTTCCAGTCGCTGGTTGGCACCATGGTGGCACGAATGTTTCACGAAGACGGTTGCGTAGTCAGGAGTAGGGGGTCAAGAGGCTCTGGATTCCCCCTCACCCCGTTTTCCCAAAAATTCATTTTTAGTGATTCTCAGGGATGTTTAACACAATAATCCTCCACGAGACGTTTTTGACACCCCCCCCCCCCTCCTTTATAAAAAAATTTTGGCTATACTACTTTACGGTAGGAAAAATGATTCGGACTTCGGTAGAGCAGAGATGACCAGAATACATCGCAAACTTGGTTACCTTTGCGACCGTTTATGAGGACTCGTGATGATTTAACTCTCCCTGTACTGCCAAGCTAAGGAAGAACGCCGTATGAACATTCGAGAGTTGCTAAATTCTCCCGAATAAATCATTTATTTTTTTAGGAAAGTTATGTTTATTTCCCCTTGAAATTAACAGACATTTCGGATTAAATTGAGAACTAAGTTGTATAAAAAATACTCACAATTTTCCCAGTAAATTCGTTTTGTATTGGAGGAAATGCGGCAACGTCTAGAGGCTCATACGGCGTTCTGCCTTAGCACGGTTGTATAAGAAGACTCTATGTCAGCGATACGACAACATCCTATATATTAAAATGCAAAGTTCCGAATCTTGGGGCATTAACTTTAAGAGAACCANATACTCACAATTTTCCCAGTAAATTCGTTTTGTATTGGAGGAAATGCGGCAACGTCTAGAGGCTCATACGGCGTTCTGCCATAGCACGGTTGTATAAGAAGAGTCTATGTCAGCGATACGACAACATTGTTGTTAAAATTGCCCACGGGGCGCTCAAACGCGGGAGCTGTTGAGGGATTTACTGTGTGCACTTGTAAGAGCTTCTGATCCCTCGCGCATGATTGCTAAACTGTTGCCTGCGGCGTGAGATACCACGGATTCCCTCTCCGTGATGACCTGGAAGAGAATACGTCGATTGCTTTTGAGTCCCCTTGTAGAGCGGGTTAAGACATATGGAATCCATCTCTGACTGGCTCCTGTGTTTACAGCTCAAATGCGGCAGCGAATTGTTACAAATATGAAGTTTTCAACGGTTGTATATGTGGACCGCGTTAAGCAGAAAGGAACCAAGCCACATCAGCTACTGCCAAAAATTGGGAAATTTGATTTTTTACAAGAGAACGTTTTTGCGGATTCATTTGAAAATTTTGAGGAATTTGCTACGTACTATTCAGAAAATTCACTGAAATTTGCACAAGAATCCGCACAGCCGTTTTCATGTAAAAAATAAATTGCCCGATTAAATTTGGCAATAGCTGATGTGGCTTGGTTCCTTTTTGCTAAACGCAGTCCACATATTTTAAAGATCCCAAGGCACTATTTTCTCTACAGCAAAAAAACAATGCTCCGATTTGCCTAGTGACTGATGAACAAAAAGTTAGACCATTGAAGAGAGAGAATGGACGTAAGTAGTGTTGCACCAAACAGCATATCTCTTTGAGGGGAAACTGTGCTCGGATGAGTTTTTCCCTCTGTAATGAGAATTTCAGCTTGACGTTGAATTTTAACGCACATGGCGAAAAAAAACTACAACACACTCACGACCCGTGCGTCCACCGCAATCAGTTTGTGAATAAAAAAGACGACGATCAATCTACCTTATTAATGTAATATACGCCTCGTGAAAGTTGATCAACGAATATTATCATTCAGCCTCGCAAACTTTTTCTGCGTCCTCTTCCCTTCTGTTTAAAACTTCAAAGACTGAAGTAACGTTAAATTAGCGGAGAGCATGTCTCGTCTCGAATTAAAATTAGATACAAATTGCACGGTTCTCGGCCTAATGCTGCCGATTAAAACGCAGTCATTTATCATTTGTCTCGGAGTTGTGCCAAAAATGTTTTGTTACACGCTCGCCTATTGTTTAAGCGAAACTACAATTAAATTTATACCAGCAGTAATTGGTGTATGTGAGCTGTAGTCTTTTGTCTATTTTCATCTTAATTTTAATCCATGCAATGAAAAAGTACATAAAACTGAGATATAATAGAACGAAAAAGGTCAAAATAAGATAGTTTAGGATATAGAGAATGGTCGGCAGGTAGGGCTCCAATTTTTCGTAGCTACTAGTTTTGTTATATCAAAGCATTAAACAGTAAAAGCAGCTGCCAAAAATTGTTGTCTAAAAAACAAAATATAGTACCCAAAGGAATAAAAAGCATTAAACATACGGGAAAATTGTCAGTCAATAGTCGCATGTTTACAGTTCCCTCATCAAAACGTGTTAATGTGGCAAATTCTCCTTGGATTTAGATGCAATAAGGACTAGAAAAAAGAATCCAAAAAGTTTGACGAAGAAGCTTCACATCTCTCAAAACGGTGGAAATCAGAAGAGGTGCGAAGTGTTCAAATAAACGCGGAAGATAAATAAAAAGAAAGTTTCCAGCACGTGCACGAGTAATTTTCAGCACTTGCCGGGAAATTCTTGAAAGTTCAAAGTTTGGAGAGAAACGACTAGAAGAAATGCGTTTCAAAGAAGGACCACTTTGTTTTGAAAGTAGTTCCGCGTTTATTCACGACTGCACACTAAAAAAGAAACTCTTTGAACCCTATCTATTCATTTCTGCCGAGATCCTTCCCAAGTATCCGGTGTTTTCCAAGAAATGAATTATAACTTAAGAACCCTACTTCAGAGTGCAAAGTCATGAAATCATGTCGCCAGTACCTTTTTTTAAGCACCACCTCTGTGTGGTTTAAAGTTAAAAATATTTGAATCAACTGTGGATATTAAATGCGGACGACTCCTCTGATTTGAAACTTTGTCTGCAAATATGGACTATGTAATTTACTATAATAATTCCAAGATAACTGGCCGAAAGGCAGAGCGAATCTTTGGGAATTCAAAATGAACATAAAAAATGTATTTGTATTTCACAAATTTCAAGTTATATGTAGAAATACTAATAGTCAATTTTTGCACTCTCGTAAATGAAAATGTATTCAACTTCTTTAAATACGCGCAAAACAGTCCAGATGGCGACCTTTTGTGTAAGAATATATTGACATTTAAAAAAAATGAAGATCCTATTAGAAAAAAAGAGAAAAAAAGTGCAAATTAATACGACGAAAATTCAAATCAGTCACAAATCATGTTGTGAATTTTGAAATTTTTAAAAACTTCTCCTGTCAAATGAACCCAAACAAACTTTATTTTTACTCATTAAGGGCCGTCTATGAACGACGGTGGGGTCTGGAAAAAGACGTTATGAAGTATATTCCTGACACCTGACATGTACCTGAAGATACGGGATCAAGTGAACCCCAAGGTCAGTCTTGAATCAGCGTGAGCAGCTCAAATTAAATAAAATTCTGATCAAAAATCGCGCGAATCACTGTTTTTTTGTGGGGTTGACCTGAATCTGCAGTGATTTTTATTTTGCCCGATGGCACGAATCGCCAATGTTTGTAGGTTTAATGGAGTGTGTTGGTCGACCCAAATCTGCAGTGATTTTTACGCTATCTGATGTGCTTACATGAGGAGGGTAGGGGGTTAAAATGACTGAAAAAAATTCTGACGTTATTAATTGGACTGCATTTTGCAATTTGGAATTATAAATCCTGGCTCAGTTTAAAAACAACGTATGCGCCATTAGTTTCCCTACGCACATGAAAGTTTCTTCAGATGAGCCAGAATTTATGGTTCCAAATTGCAAAATGTAGTCCAATTAGCGACTTTTTACTTATCTCCTACATAGTGAATATACATTTTATTTGTAATTACTGACAAATGGCTTAAAATTGTTCTGACACTCGGAAAGGAACGATGGTAGTTTCCAATCAACCGAATCGAACAAAAATGAATTAAAACCGATTTCAGTGTAAAGAGCTTTGTGAAGCTGCGCTTCATTCCAAAATGTGACAACGGAGACGAAAACCCAGAACACATCAAATGCGAGCTCTTTTTGTCATCCATGGAGGGTCGGGAAATGCCCTTATGATAATAATTGGTGAATGAAGCTTTCGGTCGCAAATTTTTCCACGGACTTGAGCCCCCAACGACGCGGCAAAGATCATCCCGGGCGCCACACCCAGTGTCACCCGGGACGTGAAAGGGGTTCGAGGAGGAGGGAAGCAGGGCGCTTTAATAGAAATCCCCCGGCCTGAAATTTTCAGCGATGCGGGAGAAAGTTGTTGACGGAAATCATTGATTTCACACGGTGTGGGGGGAGGGGGGACGGGGACGGGGCTGCCGGTAAAGGAGGGCGCGGGGTGTCAAATGAGGAGTAGGGTAGTTGAACAGTTGAAAGCTTCCCTGAATACCGATTACACCTAAACATACATTTCACTCCCGCTCTGAGCCTCCCTCCCAACCAGTGGCGTGGCGTGAATTGCGATGTATCGATTGTTATGCCATTTAAACCTATGGCAAAGAATCGATTATTAAGGTATATAGGTTTAAATGGCATAACAATCGATACATCGCAATTCACGCCACGCCACTAACTTTCATTCCGGTTTCCCGATTCTCATGACCCCCTCCCCGCCTTCCCGTACAGTTTGACTGCGGCTGTGACTCTTGAACTGGCACGTTAACTGTAACAAGTTGTCAAATCAGACAGAACAATTCGTCATTTTCACGCATGTAATGCTCTGCCGTGCTAAGGAAAAACGCCGTATGAGCCTTCTGGCGTTGCAAAATATCCTGAGACAATCTTTAATTTTCAGGAGAATTTGTGAATGCTTTTCCTCCAATTGCTTCGATAATTTTGTTTGTAATTTGATTCAAAGTGTCTGCAAATTTTAAGGATATAAACTTTTCTAAAAAATAAACATCTTATCGGAGGAAATTTGGCAACTCTCGAATGTTCATACGGCGGTCTTCCTTAGCACACGGTATTGCTGCTTTACTGAGGAAAGAAATCGGTAAAAGATGATGAGCTTTGGTTCAAATTCGTTAATACAGTACGGAGCTTTCCCGGTTACAGAGGCAAAAAAGTCCAGTGAACCGAAAGAGTTCGGTGTTCAATATAGACCGATGCTCAGTATCTGTTGACGAGATTTTTTCCTCATTGTCAGTGTATTAACTTCAGGAAGTATTGTACCAAAACTTTGACGTAATTCTCTCCAATTGCGTGATTTGCCACAAAAACAATTCTGAAGCCACTACCTATCTTGCAATTTCAGTTTCTTTTCATGAATCTTGCTACGCAATGAATGCTCTGACCTAATTTTTAAAGCTTTTGGGCTAAAACACGATTTTATTCTAGTTTGCATTACAAATCTACGATTGGAACTTCTAAATTAGCACAAATTCCCTTTAATTAGAATTCTTATCGTATTTATATGTTTGTATATTAAGAACGTACTTTGCATCCAAATATACTGAAAATGAAATGGACATTTGTTTTATTGAAAGGAAACGTTGTGTGTCACTTGCTTCTACTTTTAAAAAAACCGAAATTGATAACTTTAGTATCAGAGCTGCAAGTTCATAATTTATTAGACCCTTTAACGTTTAAAGTTTTTTTCAAAGCACGCATATTTCATTAAAAAATGATAGCACACAGCACGCTTTAATACGATTCCTTGTTTCATGAATTTAAATTGTCCAAGTTTTCAACTTATAAAATTATATTAAAGACGCCACGGGGACAAGCATTGCTCTGAGGCCTCCAGATTTTCACTAATATCGTACCCCAAAACTCCGGAAATTGGTGAGAATCCGAGGGTGTTAGAAGGGGAGGTGAAAAATGGGATGTTTCCCCAAACACCCCGACGACCTTTTTCCGCGCATGAGAGACTAATATTGCATTTTAACTTTTATATTTCCGCGCTCGGCATGAATAAGTGCGTTTTGCGGTCTTGAGGTGTATATTTTGTCGTTATCGTGCTAACGCCACGTTTGAACCAATAATACTCCCCGCATACAAATCCTCGTAAAATCTCATATTCCCCCGAGTTCCCTAATCGGGGCCAGGACCCCTGGCTTGGTACCACTACGTGCGAGGATTGATGTAAAAGCTAAAACACAGTTTTCCGGGGTTCGCCATAAAGCTGCTGCCATGTCTACACCCTTCGTCTCGCACCATATTTCAGAATCCAGAACATTTTGCTGTGCGCGGAGCTGGCAACACCGTAAACAATGCAGCCATATCACTTGGAAAATTCGCGGAGAACAGAAGGTCGATTGTTGAATCGTTATGAGACGAGCTCTATCGACGGATTCCTATCCAAACGATATATATCGATCGATAGCGATTCGATAATCAACCCGAGAGCTCCGTGAGTGATGTTGCAATTAGGTCCGAGTCGCCCGAGAAGAATTCTTGAGGCCGGATGAAGGGGGTTTTGAGCCAGCGTTGCCATTTTCAGGTGAAGTCCTTCATAATTGAACATGGTTCCTCGCGGGGAAATTTGAAGATATGGCGGCAGTGCGCGAGTTGGGATCGGAATGAGGGAATGACGATATTGGGGCTAAGCCTGGGATTTGCCGCTCGGTGGCTGTTCAGGGGTTGTTGTTGAACTTCGTCCGAAAGAGGGCTCACGCATTATACTCGCTCTTATATGAGTTATTATACATCGAAGTTCGAGAGTTTTTGTCCTTGGTGAAATGTAAGGCTCCCAGGGAAATTAGTTGTCAACGTCGGGATTAAAGGGAGAGAAGGGGGAATACAGTAGGGGGAACCTAACGTCTCACTTTAATTGGTACCTAATGATCAAATACACGATTTTTTTATACTTCCGACCATAAACCCTCTTTTTTATTATTGAATTGCGCCAAATCAAAAAAGTTAGTCCTTATGCAAGCAACTGGTTATGATCCGATCATTAAGTTCTTGCAACTATGCCAACTTGCGACTAACTCTGCTGCCAACCTTGCGATTGCATTGAGAAACATGTACTCATTTCGCAAAGGAAATATAAGTGAGGAATCAAGCTCTAATTTTCTTTGCTAACGTATGAGTTGATTTTAATACTAAGTGACCTACTTCGATAATGGTTTTTTGGCGAGTGGGAAATGTGAATTGACTGTTTATAATGTAAACTAAGGAAGTTTATTTTTTACTTATGTTCCCGTATTTAGTGATCTAATCAGCTAAGCAGTGCAATTGACATGTCTGAATGAATTTTATGATTGAATTTCAAGGATATAGTTTCAAAACCTTCTAAAATTAAAGATTTACTTGCTCTGAGGATGGTAGTTCGAAATTTGATCGCAGCTGTTTAGCACTTAGCGTCAAAGTATATGCAATTAACAAGTGTCCAGGGAAAAATTCAAAACGCCTTCAATTTTTCGTGTATGCAACATGGACATCCATCCAGCTCGAATAGTTGCAACCAAACGTTGAACCAAACGGACTTCCTTTCGCAACTTAGATCTACCATTTCTGGCTTCCAATCGGAAGCAAGTATCTGCATAGACATATGAATGAAGCATATGTTGTTTCTGAAATGTGCCGGAAATCGTGGTTCCTCATTGCAAAATTGTGGCTCGCCGTCAGAACATTCAGAGTGGAGCTTGGCTGAGCTCGTCCCACGCACTCAGCCGGGAAGGAAATTCGAAGCGAAACGGCGGAAAGTAAATAGAGGGGACTGCCATGCCATCATCCCTTTCCTCGCCCCTCCCACATGACGGGAACGGCCGTTATGGAGAATACTTTGACCTTTGATCTCGAGAGCCTCGCCTTCGAGTTCGGCAAGAGAGCTTGTTAGACTGCCTGGCGGCGATTTTTGGTTCGGAAAATATGGCTTTTAAAGTAGAAATTCGTCCGATTTGAGAGTGAACTGTCATTCGATCAGAAAATTGCTCCATGTTATCGGGTGGATCGTTGGCCTGGCCACTGTGTTGCCAAGTGAAAAACGATTCAACGGTTATAAAAGTTGACGTCGTTTCCAACAAAATAAGAGTAAGTCCTCGTCATTCCACCAGAGAGCAGTGAACTGCCGTATGCAAATTAGCACATTTTCAGCCGGTTAATACAAATAAGGGAGGCGTGCAGAACATGGCATTGATAATATAAATGTCTCGAGTGACATGATAGGTAATGAAGTCAGACAAAAAGGATCCATGTAGTTAATCCAACTGCAATATCTTTTCATAAGTATGTTCTAAACTTATTTAGTAATCCTAATGGGAAACCTTCGATAATTGAAAATAATTATAACTTATACTGAAGATGTCAGCTCGAGCATAAATTCTGAAGCTGATATTTCAAGCGTTGCGCGTCAAAACTGCGTGCGATTGAACATGAAAAGCGTCCGGGGACGAAAGTCAAAACGCCTTCAATTTTTCGGGTATGCAACACGGGCATCAATCGTGCTCGAATAGTTGCATCCAGACGTTGAACCAAACGGATTACATTTTGCTACTGAGAGTCACTTTTCTGACTCGGATAAAAAATGCAGTTATCCAACTGCGATAACTTAAGAACTATGATCCAGACTAATTCATACATTTTTATCACACGTCGTATTAAAAACTTAGTTTTTGTGAACTAGGGATCATACTTCCACCGATTAAATTTGGGAAAGACATGCAAAGGAAGAAAGAAAGACCAAAAAGGTCAGAATTAGAAATGTTATTCGCCAGTCACAGCGATCTATCACTGATACTGGCATCGAGTTCAGCAGGAAGGAACCAAACCACATTAGCTACTGCCAAATTTAATTGGGCAATGTAATGTTTTACACTCAAATTTAACAAAGCACATAATACAACCGAACAATTACATTTTTGTGCAAATGTCAGTGAATTTTCTGCATGGTACGAAGCAAATTCCTTAAAATATTCAAAGGAATCCGCACAACGTTCTATTATAAAAAATTACATCGCCCGATTGATCACTGTTATACGGACCGAGTTAAACAGGAAGGAACCCAACCGCATTAGTTACTGCCAAATTTAACTGGGCAATTTAATTTTTAATACGAAAATTTAACAAGATACACATTACAGCAGAATAATTAAATTTTTGTGCAAATGTCAGTGAATTGTCTGCATGGTACGAAGTAAATTCCTTAAAATGTTCAAAGGAATCCGTACAAACGTTCTGTTGTAAAAACTTAAATTTGGCAAAGGCTGATGTGGTTTGGTTCCTTTATCTAAACGCGTCCACTTGGAAATCGGGGATTTTTCACTGATATTGCGATCGTGGTCACATCCCTTGACTCTATACAGCACCACGCGCTTTTCTCTTGCGAAGTTCGACGAGGTGAGGTGGAGGCGAGCGTTGCGAGGCCTTACCGGCGCCTGTGAGGCCGTTTCCTTGAGGAGGCGAGCTCAATTAGCCCGTGGATACACGGCTCCATAACTCGCCCCGACAATCGGACCGGCGAATAAACAGACCCGACAACTGACAATAATTACAGAGAGCTCGGTGCACAATTCGCATCGATTCATTATGCTAAACAAGACACCGCGCCGCGCCACCGCCGTCTTGGGCAACCGTTACCCCTCCCCCGGATTCTCCCTCGCCAGTCATACTATGCGAAAACGCCTTATGAGCATTCAGACGTTGTCAAATTTCTGCTCGTTAAACGTCACATTCCTGGAGAATAAAACACGCGTTTTCTTTGAATTTGTCATAGAATATTCTCCAGGATACATTTTGCAATACCTGAAAATTTCAAAGCAATATATCCTTAACTTCCCTCGGGGAAAAATATTTTCAGAGCGGAAATGTGGCAACTTTCAAATGCCGATATGACGTTTCTCCTCGGGCGAATTAGGTGTGCACGCTTTCAAAGGCGAGAATACGATTTTAAGTGGAGTGGATTGAAACGTCACCCGGTTTGGTTATCGATTAGTCGTTGTCGCCTATTGTTTCGCGAGGCCGCTGTTTACGGAGGCGTGGATGAATGGTGAGCGCCGATAATTATGTGCTCATCATGCACGATTCCACCGGGCGATGAAAAAACGCCTATGGACTTCAGAATGCTCACAATATTCGCTCGAAAAATTATTTGTTTTGGAAAAAGGATGATTAAATGTATAGCTCTAAGAATCTGATATTTTAACCCCCCACCCCCCAGGGGCGGTTCCAGCAATTTGACAACACAACACAAGATTTCCAATTCATTTAAACCTATGTTGAATAATTAAAAGGAGGCTGTGTAGGGGGTATAATTGGTTTCAATAATTTACAAATCTATTATGGTAATTTGCATTTATATGAAGAGCAAATAGCTTGTGTGGAAGTAATGATTACATTTGATTTCGAGCAATTAAGCTTGTAGGTCTTAAAATATTCTCGAATTTAAATTGCTTCATCTGGCGAAAGAACATGGACTCTGATTAGAATTCGGTCATACATGAGGAAACATACGAGTTTCTAGATAAAGGTGCAGAGTACTTGACTTGTCAGCTAAGCTATAAATAAAGAACATGCGACTTAAGTTTGGAACCGTACATCGGAATGACTCACGCTTTCAGTCAACTACAGTAAATCAAACTCGACGGCTTTAAAGCTTTTTGCCCAGTGGCGTGGCGTGTTTTCCGATAAATCGATTGATCAACCATTTAAACTTACGGTAAATGATCGATATAGAGTGTTCGCAACTAACACCTTAATAATCGATTCTTCACCATAGGTTCAAATGGGGACGTATCGATAGTCGATCAGTTTCGCCTCACCACTATTCATGCCTTGTTTGCAGAGATTAGTTACCGAATCGGCAACCAAATACTCTTTCAAGTAATCATTGAGTACTTATGAGCTCTGAGCTCATGCTACTCTTTATAGAAAATTAGGCAATGTAAAGATGGACTGCTCTTGTTGAATCTGTCCAATTGCTTTTTTAGTTTCATCTATCATCATCGACACATATTAAAAACACCAGAATATGCGTGATATCATTATTCTATCCTCGGAGCATCACCTGTTGCTTGATCTATGAGATGAAGGCTGTTTGAACCCTTCGAAGCGGAATATTCATACGCGCTGGGCACCTGTAGTCCGCACAGAAAATGAGGAAACGTAAAATGCAGTTAGATTCTGATTAAATCCGTCCAATTTCTATTATAACTATTGTGCTATCGGTGTAGCTATCACCACCGTTATATGTATATTGAAAATACCAGAGAATATAAGGTGCCACCATTTCAACTTCAGAGCATCTCTTGCTGCCTACTCTCTTAGATGAATGTGATGGAAGTCGAATTCGAACTGGACCTTTATTTGATCGAAAGGGACAATATTGCAAAATTTGATTGAGTTAAAGCGATTCTAACGAGAGCTATCGTGAACGAAAGGAATGCTCAGACGGAGAGCAGTTAATTATTATAGTGGGGATTGAAAATACCAGAGAATGCACATTGCACGGTGCCACTATTTCGACTTCAGAGTATCTCTTGCTGCCTACTCTCTTAGATGAAGGTAATTGAACACGAAATCGAACTGGACCTTTATTTGACCGAAAGGGAGAATATTGCAAAATTTGAACGAGCCAAAGCGATTCCAACGAAAGGAATGTTTAGAGGGAGAGCAGCTAACTACATATATTATGGTGGGGATTGAAAATAACAGAAAATGCGCGGTGTCACTATTTCAACTTCGGAGTATCTCTTGCTGCCTACTTTCTTAGACGATGGCGGCTCGAAGCTCCGAAGTGGAATATTCACAAGTGCTTGGCTCCTGTTACTTGTTACTTTGCATCGATTTCTTGGCTCCCGCGCAGGCCCTCAAGAATATTAATCTATTTGCAAAGCGAGTATTGTTTCACGGGTTGCCTTGTGCTCTAGCTGCGGGAAACGGGAGTCTCTGATCTTGTCGATCGGTGACTGTTGAAACGTTGTTGGACGTCGGAGGAGGGTGAGAGAGAAGGAGTAAACAAATCGCTCATTCATCACTTCTCGAGTTGCACGCGTTGACGTGAAAACAAGATTCGGGGATCGGCAGCCCGGCTCTGGTGGGCGCTTCGGTGGAATCTACCGACGACTATACTACGCGTCGCGAAGGGCCGACATGGAAGGAACACCGCACACGGTAATAAGGATTCTAAAATC
The DNA here is from genome assembly GCF_001854935.1 of Bemisia tabaci. Taxonomy (NCBI): domain Eukaryota; kingdom Metazoa; phylum Arthropoda; class Insecta; order Hemiptera; family Aleyrodidae; genus Bemisia; species Bemisia tabaci. The sequence continues at coordinate 4,264,875 of NW_017566728.1, forward strand.
ATGTTGCCATGTGTGGGAAACTCGATACGGTAATGGATAGAGTACCATATCGGAGGGTTGGGGCCTTACACGTGCTTTGATAAAAATATTCGTGTTCTTGTGTTCCTATTGTGATTAAAGGAAATGAAACACAAAGTAACACAAAGTAACACAAATTTTGTGTTGATTTTGGTACAGTCTGCGGTGAATTTAGCGCGGAAAGCAATAGAGGGCCGGGAAAATTTCATTCCTCTGACTGAGACGTTGATACTCACCGCTCGTTCTTCATTCAATTTCTTCAAGAAAATTAGCATGGCATTTTCTCTTGCTATTGCCAACCAAAGGCTAGGTTGGGGCAGAGAGTTGGTTCTCAAGGGAGTTCGCTTAAAAGTAACAATGAACGCATTAGGAATACCCTTTGGCTACGCCATTGTAACCCGCAAGAAGAATACGCCGTTTTGGTTTAACATAGTGGCTACACAGAAACTTTTATATTTGACATGATGACTGGTTTTTTGCCTTGTTAAAGCAAAGTGCATATACTAGGTTTGTTTTAAGTCTCAAAAATCTTTAGATTTTAACGTATTGTGGATGAGACTGAATCCGAAATGAAATATTACTATTGTTAGTATCCCATTATTGCAACACTTTTTTAACAGAAGAATTTGTCTCTGGTACATGCAATGCAGTTTTGCCTTATGTGGCAAGTACGTCTAAAATAATCTGCATTTATTCTTTACAGCGGTAATTCCATTGAACCAAACTTTGGCGCATTTCAAAATGAGTTAACTCTGTCCCTGTCAACGCATATATCTAAGCTTTATTCATTCTACAGCAACAACGCTGATGTCAAATTTAAAGTGAGGGATGGATGAAAAAGTTGTGATGGCTGATTAATATTTAAAAGCGTAAAATGTAAATAAGAAGTATATAAAAATACAATAATGTGAATTAATCAAAGACATAAAGACGGAGTGCTCGTATCTAAAAGCACGGGGAAAAAGTGAAGCCTGGTTTGGCGCTGGGTGCTTGTGTGAGTGTGTAAATGAGCGCGGGAATCCATGGCGGCAAACGGAAATTTGATTTGAACTTGTCCTCTTAATTTTTCCATATTTCTTCTTCGAAACGTATTTTAAATGCCTAAAACGAATATATTAAGAAAAGTTGGGACTGCGTCCTATTGTATTACACCTACTCTTGCTTGGTAATAGGCAGTAATCTCAGATAAAGTTAGTTTTTCTTCTGCTCATGGTGGTTCTGCAGGTTCAAACAGGTCGTTACAGTTCTAGATGACCGTTACTCCCAAATGAAATTAATCGGTCGACGACGGACCAAAGCTAACCTAAAGTTAAAGAAATATGAGTGGGTAAGTGAATTTGGGCAAAAATCAACCTAGAATACTTTGTTTCCGCAATTATTTTATTCAGTTCCCGCCCTACATTTGAATTCAAACTTGTCCCGATTTCGCCGCCAATCCTCTAGCCAATAGTAGAGGTGGTTGAAAAGAAGCTTCATTTTTTGCTTTTAGCCCTCCGTCTTTATGTCTTTGGAATTAATACATATAACTCCAAAACTTCACACGTTTAAAAAAAAAACCGATAAAATTCGGTAAGTAAACTTGAAACCTCACGACAGAAGGGCAAGAATTCACTTATAAAGAAATCGAACTGTCAGCTCGTAAATAATACGTACAACATTTTAAAATTCTCTGCAACACCAAAAATCTTTTGGAGCTTAAGTCTAAAACAAATTTTCTTGATGAGATAAAAAAACAAGTTCAACCCTTGTCATATTTGAAGAGTATTGTACCGGGGTCTGACCCGCCGTTTCAAAAATGCCCCAAAAATCATAAATCGAGAAAAAAAACTTAGTTCAAAACAACAGAACCTCGATCCCACTAAACTTGACTCGATAACGCCCATTAAAATTTTCGGTTCGAATTGCCGACTTTTATGAATCCATCTTCTGATTAAGATTTGACAAACACTTTTACTACCTTATAGATTTTGATCAAAGGTTAATTTATTTAGATCCAAAGGTCCTGCTAGAATCAGAAGTATCAACGGGGACATCCCTGGTAAAAATTGGCGATAGGAGCTGTGTTTCAAAATACCATAGGAGTTCTTATAGCCGACTGAAGAGGGCGATAGAAAATCATATAAATGGCTGTAGAAAGTGGAAAAAATCATATGGCCGGGCTACACGAAGCGATAAAAAATTATACAGCCGGGCTATAGTTCCTATCGCCGGGCTTTACACTTTATCGCCTGGCTGATGCTTTTTCGCCATCGGCTATAAAAGGCTATAAGAAATTGTGTAGAAATTCTTGTGCTTTGTAAATCCTTAAGTTTGTACGGAATCACCTTAATATTTACAAAACGCACATTATATTTTTCTTTACTACACATTTTTTTTCATCAATTAAAATGAGAATAATCCATACAGAGTGTGCAAACATTTCAAAGTCATGAGTTGAAAAACGCTGACTCCGCGAGATTAAATATTAGAGCCTAACACAAAGCGGAGCGGCGGCGCACTGGCGCCTACAAACCTAACAGGGATACTTCACGCATTGCGCAATGCGTGAAGTATCCCTGTTAGGTTTGTAGGCGCCAGTGCGCGTTCAGCGCTGGCTGCTCGCCCGCCGCGCCGCGCGGCAGCGTACCGCGGCGCTTGAAGCAACTATTTCACACCACAGGTATTGCACAGTATCATACGAAATTAAAGGCGCTCCAACATATTAGGAATGGCAGGCATCCTTCAAAAGTACGGAGCTTTCCTCGCAAATTAAATATAGATACTGCGGCCCAAAAAGAGAGCGGTAGTCCAAAAACTCACGAAGTCCTAGCATCCGTTATTAGTAACGTTTAGCATACACTTTATCGCCAGGCTGTTGCTTAGTCGCCATCGGCTATAAAAGGCTATTAGAAATTGTGTTGCCGGCTATAGAAGCTATCGGAAATCTTACAGCCGGCTGTAGGTCTATGGTATTTTGGAACAGAGATTCTACTGCCAAATTTAACCAGGTATATGATGCATTAAAAAAGTAATAAATTCCACAAAAAACTGTTAAAAAGTTTTGCTTTGACAAAGAGATTAAATTTAACCGAGGTGATGAAACTAGACCGGAATCGTTTCAACAAACCTAATATGGTTCAGGCAACCAAAGCTTTTGCCATAAATTACGAGTAATTGATAAGTAGCGGTTCGACGATTGAAAACTTTGATTGCTTGAACGGAGGTTTGGTTTTTTTGACCATGAAGTCCAGTAACCTGAATTTAAAACTGATAGGCCTTTGTAACCGAGGTTCAATTGTTTACTTAACAATTTTTTTTCGAGGCGAGTTATTTTATCCGCAAAACTTGACACCCACGGAGGAACAAAACCGACACAAACTCGCCGAATCAGGAGCAGAGACGGACAGACAAATGAATGGGTAATTTAATAATGAATGCAGCTTCCGCGAGTGCCTCCCTTCTCCTCCCCTGTACTCCTCCCCCTCCCTTTCCTCCTCCACCACTCCTCCAGTCGACGACAACCCAACTTCGTGAGGGTCCGGCGCCCAGAATTTCATTTCGCGAATTTCACGTTCCCTTTAGCGGGAAAGACTTCGGAGTTGGCGAGAGGTGTGCACTGCGGGACGCTTCATCAGTTCAACGCGCTGAGGAAAGCAGGATTCATTATCACAAAAGAAAGTAAAACTAGGGTTCACGTATGTCGTTTTTGAAAAAAAACAATAGGTTTGTTTCAAAAAAATATCCTCAGTGCAGACGATTTTTCCCCCTTTTTTTTGAGAACTGAAGAGAGGCAATTCACTTAGAGTGTTTGGCACAAATGCAATCCACTCAGAGTGTTTGGTACAATCAGGCGAAATAACCGAGGGTAAAAATTTGGAAGAAAACTGGCGTATACTTCGTGAATATTATGCACCGCCTGTCATCATACCACCAGATGGTAAAATTCATGTTGGTAAAACGGAAGCCTTGCTAATTACTATCGGGCGTATCTTTGTGTAAATATATGCCAAAATACGGAGTAGATCCTCATTTAACGCGATAACAAAAAAGGATCACCAGGGATTCAACTTGAAAAGCTTTGAGAAGCGTGGGAGTGAATTTTGGAGTCCCGCGTGTAGTTGTGTCATGTTTTCTGCGAAATTTTCATTGATTTTTAACTTTAATCCCAGGCGAGACCTTGTAGCCACTCCGTTCTCCCAAATTCATGATCCGAATATCAAAACTTGACGACAGATCGTAAGCTCCCACAAGGGCTTAAAAGTTTATTGCCACAATGGTATTAAATTATTGCCGGATTTCATTCTTAATCTCAAATTGGGTTGAATACTGCCGTGCTAAGGAAAAATGCCATATGAACCATCAGGCTTTGCCAATTTTTTTTTTTTTTTTTGATAAAACAAGAATTCTCTGGTAAACTTATGAATATTTTTCCACCCATTTTTTAGAGAATTTTGTTCGTACTTTGATCTAAAGTTCCTGAAAATTTCAAGGAAAAATATACATAATTTTTATCGAAAATAGAAATTTCATGGAAGGAAATTCGGCAACTTTCGAATGTTCATACGGTGTTTTTCCTTAGCACGACAGAATAACAGCAGCCGTGCCATTTGCCTCCGATCCAGCATCCCTGCAAACTTATGTGGAGGGACCGTGACTGATGCATCGTTGCTAGATGATCTTTTAATTGGTCCCCGCTGAGTGCTATCTCCATTGTTGCCTCTTTTCTCCAAAATATTTACCCATTTTTCATTGGCTCTCGTGCCGGCATCGATAGCACTCTCCAGAGTTTTGCAACGCTGGTCGCTTCTTCGCTCAAACTCCCTTACGTCATCATTTCATTTACTTCGCAGTAACGGGCGAAGCAGCCAACAAACCACTCACTCTTTTGGGCGAGTATAACGTAAATTCGGATTGCCTGCCAGGAAATATCAGCCGAAATTGTTGGCAGAGTTCACTAGATACGAAATTTCGGAGAAAAAAAGAAAAAATAGAAAGAGGGCGGACTTATCAACTATTTTTTGAAAAACTGAAGTTTTTGAAGGTGCTTAAAGCAGAAAGCGCAGTAACTCCATGTTATTTACACGAATTGTTAAAACGAAGAATTCCTTTAGCACTTTGATGTGATTGTATTGCAAACGTATTTTTGATGATTTAGTTAGCTAAAATTAATAAGATCCCGTTCAAACAGCAACTTTCTACGTTTCATAATAACCGAGTTTTCTCCCTTTGAAAAGTGGGGTTTTGGACGTCATCCACTGCGGTAGTGACACCCTAGGTTTCTTCTACCTTCCTTTCATCGAAGTTTCAGGTTGAATAACCAGTGCAAATGTGCGTCACACCACTGATGAAACTAAGGAGGAAGAAACCAAGGGTGTCGCCACCGCGGTGGATGACATCATAAACCAATTTTTTCAAAGCGCAATATCTCGGTTAATATTGAGCGTAAAAAGTTACTACTTGGGTAGATGTCATTATTTTTAACTAATCTACAAGAATAATGCACCAAATCACGATTTTGTGCCAAGCGCAACTGACCCATCGAGACAACAAGAGTGACTGCAGAATCAAAGAGTGGGGAAAATATTAAAGGGACATTCATGTTTTAGAAAATTGATTATTGTGTTTGCCAAAAAAGGAACAGTAAAATGATCGCGCGTTTCCTGACAGAGCTTTTAATTCCCATTACACGTGTGAAATTTTTAATTCATTTTCACACACGTTTCGTTAAAAACGACTTATTTGATGCTAGGCTTGATGTAGCCTTAAAGGAAATCTCTGTATCAATAATATTTTGATTTATTTTTTATAGTAGCAGAATGTCAAACTGGACGGACGAACTGAGTCATGTTAAGGATAATTTCCTCGGAGAAAAAAATCAGGTGTTTTGCACAAGGGAAAGCGCTGGTGGGCGGGCCTGTTAACTTGTAAAAATTATTTTTTGTCGTTTGACTTCTACAGGTATGGTCACGAGGAAACGCGTTCAATTGATAAATTATGAAGTCAGAAAGTATCAGCCAAATCTCTTGCATGGATTTAAATGACCACTGAAACCGCCTTCAAACGCCACTGTCTACCTCCTTTGACCAAGGCTAATATTCAACTCTGTGACAAGGTTTAAACCGCGAGCTGTTAAGAAAATGTCCGAATCTAGAGTGTGTACCTTAAAAAACAAAGTAACATTAAACTCTAACATTTTTTTCAATATTTTTTGTAAGAAGTCGTGTTCATAAATAGCGTTCCAGAATTTATTACTATTGGAATTTATTTTAACTCTTTTTGATGTATTTTTTTACGTTTCTGAATTTACCTCAAATTGTGAAAATTATACTGAAAAAAAATTCAAAGTTAGGATGCTGCCTGGTTTTCTGCTAAAATAATAAAACACGAGCGGGTTTTAGGTAACATGTAACTGATAGGCATGCATATAATAATAATTTATGAGTTCTAAATATAATGATTTATGTAAGTACAAATATTTCTATCTAATTTATTTTCCATTTAATTTTAGCTCAATTGAGTTTTGAGTTACTAAAGTTTACTGTAAGATTGTCTTACTTATAATCTGTTTAAAAAATTTCGTAAAACTTGGATATTCTTATTATATGAGGCACTCCCTAAGAAGAGAATTTACATTCAGACTAAGGGGGATTGGGGCTGTTAGGCTGATATTATGGTTAAGTCCAGCCAAATAACACGCTATGAAAGAATCCTAGTTTTAGGCATGTAAATCTACAGTCCACTAATTCAAACGACGAAACACTCGAGTTTGCCACGGACTCGATTAGGACGTGTGAAAGGACCGCATTAAATTTCCACCACGAAATCTCCCTATCTGACAATTTTCGGTGCAGTCACTATGCACACAGGCAAGTGAGAAGGGTGGGGAAGGGGAGGGGGGCGCATCCGCGATGCGATGAGTAGTTTGACCCGGCGAAGGTCATTGGCTCCTGAAGTCATCACCACCGCCACCAATAAGGACTCAGCTAACTCACGGCGGTCTCAATTTAAGCCAACAATAAACTACCCTCCCCTCCTCGCCCCCGGCGTTCCCCACTTTACGGACTGCAATCACCTAGTGGTCTGATGCGGACTCGTTGGGGTAATTAAGTTAATACGCAGCTTCCGTGCGTCAACTTCGACGTGGAGAAAACACCAGTGGCGGCACCTGGATGCCAGTTTTGAACTGGATTATGGTTGATAATGAGATGAAAATTAAGGGCTGATGCTGTTTCAAACAAGATTGATACTATACCTCCCGAAGCGTACATACATTTGGCGAAAATGTCATTTAAAAAATGAAGATATTGACAATAATCAATTGCAACCAAACGGAGCTCTGATGACGTAATCAACAGATGCCACATTGATGTCATCAATTGATGTCCCGGTGATAACATTAGTCAGAGAAAGCCGTAAAAACGCGAGATTTTAATTCCGAAGAAAATATCAGGGTAAAAAGGAAATTCATATCTAATAAAGCGTGTATCTTGAAAACGGGAACGGATTACGTTAGAATGAAGTAGTTAAAATGACAAAACAAGTTTTAAACAAATAAAAAATAAAATACTTGGTAAATTTTAAACTTGGTCAATCATAGAATTGCGTTGTTTATTCAAAACAAGCTTTGATGAGCATACGAATTATTTGTTATAACTCCAGTAGCTGTTCATTGTGGAGATCAGTTAGCATGAGAGGCTTTGCGATTTTTCGATTGATCTGTCATTTAAACCTATGCAAAAGGATCGATGAACATGGTGTTCGCTACGAGCACCTTAATAATCGATTCTGTACAACAACTTCAAATAGGGAAATATCGATAAACGACCATTCCCGCCTCGCCTCCGGTAGAGATAGCGCACGTCATTTCATGAAAATTTGATTTAGATAATGGAATCTATTCCGTAATCAACCAAATGCATACAAAACAAATATTATATTTTCATCAGATATTTGCGCTGTTCGGTTTCAACATAATTGGAAAATAATTAGGTAATTAACGCGATGTAGGATTTGTAGACTTTTTTCAATAAAAAGTCACTTTTTCCAGTTCACCCAAAATCACATAATTATCATATGTGCAGAAACTGATGGCACTAATGTTGTCACTAACATGAATGAGAACTGGTGGAAAATAAAGATGAAAAATGAAGTTCTTTTGATTTAACACCTGAATGCAACTATTCGTGTACGATGGATGTCCATGTTGCATACACAAAATATTGAAGGGGTCTTGGATCATGTCCCTGGGCACAGTTCAGTCGAGTACACTTGGACGCATAGTTCCTCAAATATCAGCTGCGATTAAATTTTGAGTTTCAAAAACACATCTTCGGAGTAACTTAAATTTCAATTTTAAAAGATTTTTACAATCTAATTCTTAAATTTCACCAGTCGCATTGATATTATTAATTTAATTGCATTGCTTAGCTGAATTCTTTTCGACTAGGCAGTGGATACCGGCAATCCAAACTATCAGCGACGCTGTTTACTTACGAAGTCTAGGGGTGAATTTTATCATTTTTTTCTTCAACTTCTACAATGATTTCATGGGTTAAGTCTTTTCAGTCACGATGCGTACATTACATATGGGACATTTTCATTAAATTTTTTTGTTTCCAAGATGAATTTATTATTTGAAAACGTTGCTAAGAAGCGGTAACTACCAAGGAAAAGATTGAGGCCTAGAAAAATAGCTGCTTAGCTAGTATTCCAGTTAGCTCGTAGAAACTTGTTTTGATAGAGATCTGTCCAGTTTTTTTTACAGATTTGCAGGACTAAGTACACAAAGGAAAACTGGACTGCATTTTGCAATTAAGAACTGCAATTTCTGACTCTTTTGTAAAAACACTTATGTGCATAGGGAAACCAATGGTACATTCATTGTTTCTAGACTGAGCCAGGAATTGTAGTTCAAAATTGCAACATGTAGTCCAAGTATGCTTCATAGTATATAACGAGCATAATTTTGCAAAAATAGGCTGACCCCACGACGTTTCTTCTTTTTTTTCACGAAAAAAATGTAAAAGTAAACAAACTATACCTCAACAGCAATAAGTTCAACCCCACCAAATAAAGTTACACTTACCTGAAACAGAGAGAAAAGAGAACATTATAGTATTTGAGGAACCATTGAACAAAGTAAATTACACACATCAAGAATATAGGAGATCATGTTAGGAAAAAATACAGTAATAAAGTCCAGAAACAATCGCCGAGTTCAACCATGATTCATTAAACCATGCTCAAATCCTTAGGAGTCAAAGAGTATGGTTTAGAGTATTAGTGCTTCGATGGCACGCCAAAACAGGAAAAATAACTTTCTAATCTACTCATTACCAAGATTAATCGCCAGTCTTTCAAGAGTCATGTTATTTTCAGGATCCGAATTTGATAGCTAAGACTTCGTAAATTAAAACTGAAATTGACAAAATGCAATGCTAAACTGACTTTAGATTATTCTCGTCCTTTCACTGGAAAGGAGGAGGAGAAGACATGAGAAGGAGAAGGGTGAGTGGAGAAAGGGGAGAAAGGAAAAGAAGCGGATGAGGAACAGGAAGAAAAAGAAGAAGAACAAGAAGAAAGAGACAAAGAAGAGAAGGGATAATAAGAGGACGGAGGGAACGAACGAAGAAAGAGGATGAAGAAGAGGAAGATGCATTGAGTGAAGACGAATCGGATAAATAATGACAGGTTTGATGTTTAATACCAATCAAACACTTCGGTTGCTCAAACCTAAATTTTGGTTCGAGTAATTGAACGTTCTGTCTTGATGACTTTTAGATTTAGCCGGACTTACAATCCACTCTGACAAACCATTTAGTTTGACAATACTGCCGTGCTAAGGAAAAACGCCGTAGGAGCCTTTAGGCGTTGCCAAATGTTCCTTGATAAAACACGAATTTCTTGGTCAACGTATGAATATTTTTCTTCCAATTTTTCAGGCAGTATTGCTTGCAATTCCACCGCGAGAAGTCTTGAAAATTTCAAGGGAAAATATTCATAAATTTACTCGGAAAAGAACATTTTATCGAAGGAAATTTGGCAACTCTCGAATGCTCATACGGTGTTTTTCCTTAGCACGGCAGAATAATGCTCAATTCAGAGGGTCGAACTTTTCATCCGACAAGAGCGGAAGAGAAGTTAGACCGTCTGAATCGGGATTTACAGACTAGTAAATACGCGTGATCACACGACTAAACTTCTCCTCTTTTTAAAAACTTCTTTTCCTAGACAATGCTTTTCTCACCGTACACGAATCACTCAGAGATCCACGTTTGCGGCGACTGAACCCGGAATTCGGTCACGGCGTCTCGAGTCTGAAAAGCTTCTCGTGACGGCGGCGACGTCGAGGAAGCGCCCCATTTTCTCCACTCGGGCGGGGGCGGGGGG
>NW_017566728.1:4275282-4286362 GCF_001854935.1 Bemisia tabaci
AGGGGGGGGGGGGGGGGGAGGGTGCTGATGGATTTGATTCTGCCCCGGGGACGGCTTAAATCGATGCACCACGACGCTAACATGCAGGGACGACCAAGATCCGGCCGGATTATAATTTCGGCGCTGCGCTCGGCGGCTGGGGGGAGGGGGCGAGAGGAGGGGGGGAGCTGAAATGCGACGACCGAATTAAAGCCACTGAAACCGAGATCGACGCAAGATCGCGACTTAACGTTTCAGCACGTACAAGTCACGGGACGAATACCGGCAGTGATGCTGTTCTTCCGTCGGATATACGAAGCCCGGTCAGAACCGCGTAACGCCTGCCTGAGTGATTACGCAGATTCGCGGTTTTATTAAAAAGGGTTGATTCCGCGTGAGAAGGGGCAACACCGCGGGCCATAGGACCCCGATTTAGCCCCGTCAAGTCGTAAAGCCGTTGTCACACGGCCGCAGACGTCGCGTCGTGCCGCCCCGTGCCACCGGGCCCCTCCGTCGTGTTTAAGGAACGAGGCTGTATGAACCCTCAGACGTTGCCAATATTTGTCTGATAAACTGCAAAATTACGGGGAAGCTTTGGGTTCCTCCGCCATAGGTTTTTAAAAATATTTCACCCACGATTCGATCCGATTTCTGAAAATTTCAAGAAATAATGACCTACATTATTCTCGAAAATAATTCTTGAATGAGGGGAAATTTTGCGGCATTTGAGTTCTCATACAACGCCTTACTTGCCACGATATTGTTTTGAGCGTGGAGTGTTGAATGTTATAGGACATTTCGTCAACGATTTTTTGTCCGCGCACCTGTTTTTTCCAGTAATTTACGTCCACGCGTTTTTTCGGCACGGGAGTTTTGGTCCACGTGCCAGTTGAGATCCAAAGTTAATTGGCCCACATGTAAATAGAAACGACAATTGCTGTTTTCAAATGAAAATGTATAATGTCTTGGAAGAATGAGGGTTTGCTGGTTTTTTTGTTTTGTCTGTTTGGTCCAACGGAGAATAATATATAGTTGAGAGTTTTGGTAAAAATGGAGGAGCGTCAATTCCATGAGACAAAATTCACTAAAACTCTCTACACCTCTTTGGTGTAACAGGACTTAATTATCTTTCAAGATATTCCCAACTTGTTATACCTGAACCGGATAAACCTCTATATTTGCCTCAGCTAAAAGGCTCTTAGATTTTTCCTGTGTACGATAAGTATCTTAATTTATTTTGCGAGGAAAAATCTGTGCTTTTAAAAGATGCCTGTCATTCTTAATACGTTCAATTTCGTATAATACTGTGCAACACCTCTGTTGTGAAATAGTTGCTCCAGGCGCCGCCGCAAGGCGGGCGGGCGGCCAGCGCAAAACGCGCATTATGGCGCCTACAAACCTAAGTGGATACTTCAAGCATTGTGCAATGCGTGAAGTATCCACTTAGGTTTGTAGGCGCCAGTGAGCCTCTCGCGCTGGCAGTACGCCGCTCCGCTCTGTTAGGCTTTAATATTTATACTCTCATAGTCAGCGTATTTTAACTCATGATTTTGAAATGTTTGCACACTCTGCATTGATTATTCTCATTTAAATTGATGGGGAAAAATATGTATCAATTTATCAAAGGAGAATAATAATATAATGTGGGTTTTTTAAATATTGGTGGTTCCGTGTCAAATTTAATTATTTCCAAAGCACTTTAATTTTTTCTTTTACATTTTGTGCTCTTATTGTGCTGCAGCGAGGTGTACGCGCAATGAAACGCTCAAAATTTGACGTATTTCACTCTAAAAGATCGATGTACAAATGGGTTAAAACTAATGATTGCGTGCTTCTTGGTTTTTTCCCTCTTTTATTCATTTTTGCAGTTTCTGTCGGCACAACTGTGGCTTATTGAGATTAATGTCGCTTGGAAAAGGTTTTACAAATATTTGTCACGTTTTAAAAATATAAATATTTCAAAATGAAGTAATAATTTTCGTAAAGAAAAAATTAAAAAAAAGTAGCTAAACATATATAGAGCAAGTACTGTATCCAAAAATCTAAATGTCTTTTCTACCCTTTCAGTGGGGCTAGTTGAAAAACTATCATCAGAAAATATAATATTCGTGGTTATTGAAGGAATGTGCAATCATGATTTCTTGACACGTCTTAAACGCATTCCCATACTTAACAACTAATTTTTATGGGTCTTAGGGTCTAGATCACAATGGAGATGATTCCTTTGGATTTTATATAGTACATCCAATTTGCGGTTGTTGCACGTGCTCACTCCCCGCCCCCCGCCCCCCACGTCCAATTGCCGTTCGTTAGAACTGTTTCGGTTCCATGTGCAAATTAATAACAAAATGATAACACTTGACTAATAACAAAATGATAACAGCGGGAGGAAAGCGCTGTAGGAGGGCTTAAAGTTCCGAGGAGTGACTGAGCAGATTTTGGCTAGTTTTAACAATTTAACCACTTCCCCTCGACTGCAGGCGCTTCTATGAAGTGGTGCAATTAATCCAGCGCTTACTCACGATCAAGACTGCCAAATTGCAAAAAATCTTTCATTTGTAACGGACCACTAACAAGGTCCAAAGTCAAGCATTCTGATACATGTTTCAGAATCAAAATTTTACGTAGAACACGATTTGCGCAACGAAAATCACTGAAATCAACTCCTAACCAAGATATTTAATTTTTCTTGACGCGAGAATTCAAACCGCCCGCTCATGGAAACTCAATGGTCCACTAGGGTCAAATCGCACACTAAAAATTACCATGACACTCTCTGCGATATGAAAATCTGGCAACCTCAATCTTAACGCTTTGACTCAGCTATAGCAACTTGTAACATAGGGTGGGAAATGAACAGAGCTGGATTGTGAAGCCTGCCAAAACCGTTGTAGCACGCGATTGGACTCAAGTAGAGAATTGATTTCCTTGTGAACGAGCAATTCAAATTTCCCGTAACCAATGTAAAGTAAAAACGTTAATATCTTAGATAGGAAATGATCTCGGTAATTTTCGATGCAAGAAGCGTGTTCTACAAGAAATTCTGGTTAAGAAACATGTATCGGAATCAATAAATTCGTACCTTGTCTAGTGGTCCATTTTAATGCATGAAGAAAAACTGGAAAAATTGAATGAAAATTATTTTGAAGGGCTATTTCTTCGTAATGTGAAGGAGACAACGGACTTAGGTTTTAAAAAGAGTGAAAAAATTATAAACAAATGGGTGCCGCTTGAAGTATAGAAGATAGCATGAGGTTCTTCTGCTAAATGCAATCCAGATGTACACTGTATTAAATTTTGATTTTTCCAAAATGTATTAATTTTACCTTAGACTTTATACTTTATTTATTTCTTTTTATTTATTTATTTTTTTTATTTCTTTCATTTATTTATTTTTTAATTATTTATTTTTATTTATTTATTTATGTTTGAAACGCCTTTTAGATGTTGACTTTGATGACAAGATTCTTGCAAGATTTGACAACGCTCTCGGCTGCGTGCTCATTAGTTGGCGACCCTTCTACCACGGCGGCGCGGAAAACACAACGCAAAGTCACCCTTTGAAGTGTTTGAGTTTTAATGAGGACCATGGCTCTGAGAAAGTCGCGAAAATTAAGATGAATAATTCCAATTAGACCCAAAGCGTTCCACAAATACCCCTGCCTTCATCTCTCTCCACATAAAAGCTCTCGAAAAATAAATTTCCCAACTTCGCAGGGGCCTCAAGCACCTACCTGCTGCTCCGCCCTTCATGGGACCCGCTCGTCCACGTTTCAGTCTTTCGTACGTTTCGATGGGTCGATCGCAAATGAAGTTTATAGATGAGGATGTGTCAGAGCGATGCTATATATCGATTAGGGTCATTTTCGATAGTGATTCAATAATCGAGGCACAGGTGACCTTTGACCATTCGCGAGAAAAAGAGACCAACAAGTGCACGCAGACACATTTCTCTAATTAAAGTAGAGGTACGATCACTGAAATAAAAGTTTTAACCATTAGGTTGACTATTTAGGAGCAAATCAAAATTTTAGTCATTAGATCAACGAACAAAGGATTTTCATGCCAAAAGTAATCTTCCAAAGTCTTGAGATGAAGTTAAAGGTACGTCTTCAATCACAACCGACTAATATAAATGTATCGGCATCGATGACTATTATGATTAAAAACCGTACTTTTGAATTTATTTCGCAACTTTGGAGGATGATTTCTGGCACGAGCGTTTCTTAATGATTAATCTAGAGCAGTGGTAATTTCACGAAGTTGGCAATATTGTTTTTCCTCCATTTAAATGAATGCATAACAATCGGTTCTTGGTGAGGTCTTCAACAGTGTGCCTTGCTTAGAATCGATGTTTTTAATGGGTTTCAATGGAGGAAAAATAGTGTTGCCAACTTCCGAAATTCTCACTGATCTAATGATTAAAATTTCGAGCTTTCCAAATAATCCCCCTTAGGATTAAAATTTGAATTCTATAGACCTTACCCAGTATGCATTGCGCAAAAGCTGAGGGTCCAGGTAGCGCGAATAAACGTCATCAGGCGCTTTGAAGCACGAAAGCTCGAGTTAATTTTAGGCTGAAAAGCAACAGTAGAAAAGTCTGGAATAAAAGGAAAACTCATGAATTCCTATTTCATGCGAGGCATTTAGGACGATGCGCAAAGTTTACTGCCCTTTCTTTTTAATCATCTGTGGCCTGAATAGAGGATCCACATAGACGTTGCGATGAGACCATTGCTCTGGAAAACTAACCCATATTTTAGTCAGGCGAGAATGTGGTGACGGCATGAATTGGCAATTATGAAATGGCTCCGCAACCAGTGCAATGAGCTTTTAAAGCTTCGAAAACGATGGACTTGTGGTGCCAAGTTGGGGAACTGCAACCATTTTGTTGGTACCTACAAAGTCATTGCAGGGGCTTGAGGCTTTCGTGTCATTATAAACCCGAGGGTGCTCAGTAATATTCTTGGTTTTTTTCGAGCTTCTGCGCTTCTCAAAAAAACAAAAAAGAAAATTTACAAAAGTTTTCTTGGTAAACTACGCTCACAATGAGACCTTACGTTTAAAAAGGTATTTATATCTTAACAGTATGAGTGTCCACTTTATTCACACCTGCATTTATGTGCGAGGTAACGCTTGAATTTTTGGCCGATTTGAATATTTCTTGGATTGGATCTTGGGGTTGGAGCACAAAGTGGCCATGAGGTGCAATCCCAAGTAACGTGCAGTCGTAACTGTCGTAAAAATGACCAAGAATTTTTGAATTGAAAGCATCTTTTATTCTATTTCGAGTAGTTGAGATGACACGCACCATGATTTCTACGACCGTAGAAATGACCGGTCTAGCCTTTTAAATGAAAAATATTATTGCGTCGTAAGAGGAAAATGCTGAGCAAAGAATAAATTGCGAATGTACTTGAAAGGTATCTCATACCCATCTCCAGTTAAGCGGTGAATACCCTACAAACTCCTAAACATAGATCGACTGCAAAGGTTAGATGCTGGCGAAAAGGGGGCTTTTCTGCAGTGCTGCCATTTCCCGGTATTAATGCCGAATTTTGGAACTTTTCAAATAATCGGAACTTTCTCCAAATCTTCTGAATCCCCGGAATTTTCAGCTATTTTCGGAATTTCCTCGATATTTGCGGTTTTTGCCAGTTTAACCATTTTTTGGATTAAATTTAGGGACTTTTTGATCAAATTTGACGATCTTTGGAACTGAATCCGGGCGTACTTCGGAATTTTTCTCGGAACTTTGGCAAATCGAAAAATGTTTCCGGTAATTGGAATTATTTCGGAATCTTTTGATAAAATAAAATGGCAGCCTTGTTTCTTTGAGGGGATGAAGTTGTGACGACTCACTCTTTTGCCACCCTCAACCGCTGAGGCGTTTCACTTGGCACTTTAGCAATATCACCCTGATATCGTGCCCTGTAAATATTAGTCTTCATTCGCCGCCACCGTTGAGTGCTCGCAACACGGGAACATCCTTAATCAAAGCGAGGCAGCTACCTCAGTCTAATATCACTCGACATAAAAATTAATTCCAAACAATTTTCCCTCGGTCTCTTTCGCCACGTTAATCAATAAACCTTTCTCGACCCTCCTAAATTTCGGCTTCTTTCCCTCCCTCCTTTTTTTCGTGACCATGCTTCTAAACATTTGCATACAATTAAAGTAGACTGTGAACTCGAGAGTAAAAACAATCAAGAGCTACGCCCCCTGGCCGCTACGCGCAGGAGCTTCGAGCTCTGCAGGGCCCGCTTCGCGTGTTTTCACGAGTTATTCTAAATAGAACGGGCTTATCTATAGGGACTATCTCTATCGATAGCGGTAAAATCATGAAAATTAGCCCGGTAAATCTTCAGAACGAACTGAGGCACACAATAAACAGCTACATAGTTTAAATAGGATAATTCACAACTGGACCGCGTTTAGCAGAAAGGAACCAAGCCACATCAGCTATTGCCACATTTAACTGGGCGTTTTAACATTTTACAAGAGAACGTTAGAGCGGATTCCTTTGAAAATTTTAAGGAATTCGATTCGTACGACGCAGAAAATTTACTGAAATTTGCACAAAAATCTACACAGCTGTTTTCACGAAAAAATTAAATTGCCACATAAAATTTGGCAATAGCTGATGTGGCTTGGTTCCTTTCTGCTTAACGCGGTCCAACTCTATTACGTTATATAAAAAACCTAGGTCATATCGACAGTTCTTGGACGAAGGAACGTAACTTCATCCTAAGGTTGCAAAATTGACGCGATTTATTCCATTTTCTACAAGGACGTCCCTGAGCAATTTTGTCCAAAATTTGTCTGATTTTCGCGTACGATCATAAGAAAAATCAGTGAAATTTTCAGTCAGAAATTCCCAAGATTATCCTGGTAAACATACAATTTGCTTAGGGAAATTTGACAACATTGAAACGTTTTTCCGCCGAGGAAACGACGATACGTGTCGATACGTCCAGAATATGAACACAGTAGGCTCATTCAGGGAGTATATTAACTGGACTATATTTTGCAATTAGGAACTATAAATTCCGGCCCGGTTCAAAAACAACGTATGTGCCATTCGTTTCCCATGCACATACGTGTTTTTTCAGATGAGACAGAATGTATAGCTCCAAATTGCAAAATGCAGTCCA
Organism: Bemisia tabaci; assembly: GCF_001854935.1. Taxonomy (NCBI): domain Eukaryota; kingdom Metazoa; phylum Arthropoda; class Insecta; order Hemiptera; family Aleyrodidae; genus Bemisia; species Bemisia tabaci. The sequence goes on from NW_017566728.1 coordinate 4,282,416, forward strand.
ACTTATTCTGATAACCGCAAAAATAATAATAATCGACCCAATAGAACGATAGGATGATCTGTGACAAAAAATGAAAATGTAGCGGGGTCAGAGAGCTTTATTGTGTTGATACCAAAGGTGATGTATTTACTTTTGTGTTTCAGTCAACTTCTAAGCGCGGACCCCTATTTGGGGCTTGACATCCCTCGCTATTGGCTTGGCACTTGGTGCAAACTCAATAGACGGCGGAACTGGAGGCCACGGCAGATTTCATTTATCTTGAAACAAATATGGGACAAAAGCCGGAAGAAACCCATTAACTAAATGAACAAACCTATCTCATGCAAACCCGTAGTGAGAATAGTAATGAGAGTGGATCTACTTTTTCCATTAAAGTTGTGCCTCACTCCAGGACATTGGATTCCTGAACATACCGGAGCCGAAACGATGGAATTGGAGTGAGTCGATGTGTTGTGGTTTTAGGAGTTTCCGATGCTGAATAACAATGAAAATTCACCAAACCACATGTATCCTTTTATCTTAGCACCGTTGTAGACTTCCTCTGATACTTTAATTTCCTGATGATGTATGATCAAATTTTTGCTCAACATTTCTTACAAAATTATTTTGTCCTTTCAAGAGTATTCCCTACCGACGCGTCCAAAAATTTCTATTCATCTTGCATACGTAAGAAAGAAGGAAATAAAAATAAACCGCAGTATTGTGATCTTGCTCTTGTACTTTCATTTTTAATGCGTTTCAATCACAGTTAAAATATTGCTTTCATTGTTAATTAAACTAGTTTAGAAGGTAAATTAGATAAGACGGAACTAGAGGATTTTTGTGTGGGGGGGGGGCAGAGGGGCACCCTATCAGGGAAGATACCTCATCTGGGGCCCAAAAATATATCCCACCGAACGAGATCTGAAGGACTTCACCAGCTCCAAAAGGGGGACTTCTTCAGCCTTAAGGAGGGGTTCAGGGAGTTCCTCAGGGCTAATTTTAAATAAACAAGTCTTGAAAGCAATTTTGAGCTTCTCTTACCGGGAAGATCCTTAATTTTCAATATTTCAAAGACGGTGGATAGGTCATACGCACTTATTAAGTAAAATCTCTCAAAAATTGTGGATGGGGATCAAGCAGATCTCTGAGAAGGAGAGGGCAAGCATCCCCCGTCTTTCCCCCGTTCCGCCCACGAGGAAATTTAGCAACATTCCGATGCTCATTCGATGTTTTTCCATATCACGGTGGCACACGAGGGCGCGAAAAATCTAAGCGCGGTGGTCGCGTAGCTGCGTTCAGTCGAGTGAACATTGAGAAGTATTGAAGTAAGTGGAGAGAGGGACAAGACTGGTGTTGGGAAGGCAGGAAAAGCTTTGATCCATGGCTACACTCCCCTTTCGCCTGAGGAGAAACGAATTTGAGTTGCCAAGTTGCAGAAATAGTATATAAATCAATATTTGGCCCTCTTCGATGAAAATGGAACCGCACAAACTCTCTTGTGATACTATTTTATTTGTCGTAAAAGACGAAAAGCTTTATTATTTCTGTGGGTGTGGAAAGAGAAAATGTAAGCACCCACATTGAATAGGAGAGAACCATAGCATCCTGGATTTCGCACGCTGACCAGTTAGCCAATCAGAACGAAACATTATAACCAAGATTTTTCCCCTCCTGGGAGTGTAGGGATCACAGGCAATCCTTCAGCATAACCTCATCTTTTTCTCACGATTTGCTTATGATATCGCCAACATAATTTTACACGTCATTTTTTGAAACTTCGCGTTTCTATTAATTGATATAATGAGCGATATCCGTCTTAGATTCTTCAAAATGAAAGGACATCTGGATTTCGAAAATCTTACTTTACGAAGTTTTTAAAGTAACTTGATAGTAAAAAACATGGGCCAAAGTTGAAGTTGAAAGAGAGTGAAATTTCAAAATGAACGATTGTTTTTTTTTTTTTTTTTTTTTTTTTTTTTTTTGAAACATTTGGTACCATCCATGGATAGAAAAAATTCTCGAAAGGAACTCATTTCTTTAATTTATTTATTTGTTTTTTATTTATTTACATTACAAATGTATTCATTTTAGATAAAAAACTGGTTTCAAGAAAAATACAGGCTGAATGAGGATGTCGATTTCTCGATAAATAATCCTTAAAGGCCGTTTATGAATTACGTGAGGGTAGGAGGGGAGGTTGTTTAACGTGTTCAAGGAAAAGGACCTACGCCACAAACGCGTTATCATAGGGGACATAAAATGAAGGGGGGAGGTTAAGAATTTGAAAGAGAGCGTTACGTAATTTCTGAGAGCTCCTTAAGGGACGAAAATCGTGGCTGACGTGTCTATGATCAGTTTCGCGAGACCCCTTTTGCCACGATCGTTTCCCGTATTGAATGCAAGCTAATATATTTTCTTTGATTTGGAGCCAAAGTAACTGCATCATTGAGCGACGTTCAATCATACGTTTATGTTTAGTAAGTTTTTGCTGTAAAAATCGGCTACCTTCGAACGGGAAGGATACCTCGGCATGTTTGAGATGGGAAGAGGGTGAGGAATCATTTTCGACGAGAAAAATATGATGTCCCATTTTCTCCAGGACTGCGAAGGGAGGCCAGCTCAGCTCGTAAGTAATGAAACCGGACGCCGGAAGGGGCGAGCAGGGGAAGAAAGGGAGGAGAACGGTGGGGGAGGAGAGTTGGAAGAGTCGAGGGCCTGAAAATGAAGTTTCTCGGCAACCTAACACGAATTTTCATCCTTATCGCAGAAAAGGGAGTCTCCAAACTATCGTTTGAGGTAGATTCCTAAAAATTTTCATGGATAAATATATATTTCGGGAAGAAAAAACGGGGAGGAAAGAGTGAGAATGGGTTTTTGAAATTGCTGGACCACTGGAAATACTCGATTGTGGTGAAGTAAAACTTAGAACTTGTTTCTTGATATGTTCGCACGATATTTGTGAAAAAAAAAAAAAATTAATAACGGAGCGAACCGTACAACCCCTTGCTGATAATGTAATATCAGTAATGGATCGTATTCAATACATCAAACAAGTGCGACTGTATCGATTTCGATTGGTTCAACATGTAAACATAGCCTCAAAAGTCAATTGAGTAATCTACAGGAACGGGTTTTTTGTTGATGGATTTTTGATACTGACGAGTACAAAATGGCATTGAAGAGTGAAATTGTTGGGAATTTTCTCATTTTTAGCTATTCAATTTAAGTCGTATAATTTTTGTTGGATGTTATATTCTATTGTTTTGAACCAAATAATACATCGAACCACTATCGAATACGATCTATGAGGAAAACATATCAAATTGAAGATCAAATCATGATTGTATTGGTTGATGTAAAATGCTGGATGCCATTTAATCAAGAGTGTCTGGATGGAGGAAAATACGGATAATTTCTTTTTTTTGTAAATTTTAAAAAGTTGATGACTAAAGTTGACGCAATTTCAGAACTTCTATCAAAAAATTAAGGTGCAATGGCTCCCAAAGATGACTGCCTAAGTTGAAAAAATCGTCAGAAAGAGATGTCGAGGACTTTGCAGCGATTTTGGATGTTTATTGAAAATTTTTATGCGATCCACTAACGGGCTCTAAACGGCGCCTTTAGTGCGAGGGCCCGAATAAAATGTAAAGCTCATTTTCTTTGTGCATGCATAAGGAGTAGGAGGGCGAAGCTCAAAGTTTAGAAAAGTTTTAAAAACGTCGTTCCCCGTCGTGGGTCTCGCACATCGCCTTGTGGGATTAGCCGCGGGCGAGGACAGAGCTGTCAAATCTTCCAACATTTCACAAATTTACTTCGAAAAATCATCGAGAGAAAAGGGGGTCAATACTCAGACTTCCAACACAGGATTAGGGGAGGGTGAATATAGGTCGTTGACGAAGCTCGGTTTCGGAGACAGTTTTGCAGGGGGCGACTCTATAGCGGGGTGTCAGTGTGGCGGGGGCGGG
>NW_017566728.1:4286370-4363844 GCF_001854935.1 Bemisia tabaci
TGATAAGGGGGGGGGGGGCGTTGGAGTGTGCTCCAGAAGTAGCATTGCTCTGAGTAGCTCTTGGTTGCTCTTTTGTTTCAAAGACGGAACGCGGTCTAAGCGACGGGTGAGGGGGTAGTTTTGCGGTGTTTGTGATGACACGCTTGCTCCGGCAAGTCATCATACAAATGGAAAATAGTCTGCACGTTGACGAAAAATTCTCGCACGATTAGGCAATATTGAAAGGGGGTGATACTAATATTCAATTTTTGATAACCTGCCCTCGAGGGGCGCGACTTCCATGTATGATAAGTAGCATGATGTGACTGCCGGTGTAGAAAGGAGGTGGCAAAATTAGAGCTCGAAAATTGAAAACTCGACTTCTTTTGATTCCTGAATGATGACTAAGATGTAAATTCACGAGGACTCAGTATTTCCCATTAAAGGGTCACAATTGGACGCATTTCTGCCAAACGGAACTAGGAACTTCTGTGCAGTTAGGAATGAGCCCCAAAACCCATAATAATACATACATAACATGGTTCCATGTCATAGTGAACATAGTTCTGTTTCGCAAAAATACGTCCCATTCGTCGTTTCTCTCAAGAAAGAACGTAACTATACTTCAATGCTGCCAAATTACCCCTGGCATATTGCATTTTCACTGAGAGGATTATAGGCATTTCTAACTGAAAATTTCCCTAATTATTATTCTGGTCCTACGCAAAAATCAGAAACATCTTGGCCAAAAATTTCAGAGGTAAAATACTCGTGAAAATTGAACTGTTCAAGCCACTCTAGCAACCTTGGATGGAGTTGCGTTCCTCCCTTTTGAACCGTGGAGACGGGGTTATGAGGGACTATTCCTTGCCAGTCCCTGAAATGGGGTTGGATGTATGGCAGCTTTGAAATATTTCTCTCGACTAAAATTTGATTCACCAAAACATCGAAAAATGCCGCTATTATTTTGTCCGCGTACTTTTCAAAAATGAATAAAGAAGAACAACTGTACAAGAAGCCCGGTGCGTGTTGAGTGACACAAGGATGCTCAAACTCAAACTGTGGACTCTGGGGCCGAATTTTGTTGATCCTTCCACCGTGCTTAAATATACGCGAGGTGAGTCTCGACTGTACTCAAGTCCGGCTCAGCGCTTCTGATTGGTTGGTGGTGCGGTTTGTTGTCTTCGATGGATGTTGCATCTCTATATGAAAAAACCGACGAAATTCGGCTCCTGAACATGAAAAAAGGACGCATTGGCTTCTTGATGTCCTTGGCTCATGGCTCACGCATGAGCGACTCCATTTCGCCGTGGCTCTACCCCTTCCGACGTCTGAGTCTTGCGATAGTCGCAACGCGACGAAAAGTTGTCCCATTTAAAAGAGACACTTTCCCACGCAGTGTGCGACGAGTCGACCGCGCGAACAAGTTCAATAATTTTAAATCTGGTCTTAAGATCTCGTTTTTTTGGTCGGACGAGGAGGAAAACGAAGAAGAGAAAGAAAAAGAAGGAGAAACGGATGAAGAGAAATACGAGAGAAAAGATAATTGTATTGTTTTTTCACCGAGCGAAACTTTGCGGTGACTTCATCTAGTCGTCAGATTGCCTTCAGTTTTTAGTATAGGCAACCCGAGCTCCCACGTGGCCGAATAGTGGTATCACTTTCAGGTGTCACGAATATTCGACGAGAAAAGCAGGAATAAGTCACCAAACGTCCAAACGGGACTTTTGGCGTTGAGCAGTGACTTAATAACGTATTTTTTTTTATTCTTTTGCAAGATATTTTGCTGCTTATCACTTTGAAGTTGCTCTGTGGGAAAATGTGTATTCTTGAATTGCTCTATTCGTACGGTTAAGCTACGATTTACACAGGACAAATGATGGTGTGGTTTTATTGGTGTCCTCGTGAAATTTTCTTCTAGACGCACCCCTTAAAATTTAAAATATGACAAAATAAACATCAAAATTTGCGGTTCTACTAAAACATTTCATGTCCGACCTCTCTACTTGACTCGATCCACGGTGAGTCGGCAGGGTATCGACTAAAACAGGCTGACGAAAAATCAGTACTTTTACAGTACTTTTTCAGTACATTCTCGAGAAATTCAGTACCTTCTCAACGGAAAAATTCAGTACTTTTTCAGTACCTCCATTTAACGAAATTCGAAAAATTTCAAAAATTTGAATTTATCTCTCAAATTGCGACACAAATGAAAAATTCCGTTCCTTCTAACAGAATTTCCGCACTTGTTCAGTGCTTCCGGAGCGCCCTTAAAAAATTAGTACTATTTCCGAACTCTCCGGAAATTCCGGACTTGCAGACACCCTGGTCGGGCTTAAAACCACCGCGACCGGTCGCGCATCGCCCTGACGCGCAGTCGACTTTGCGTCGCGCGCTGCCTGTGAGACCGGGGCTCCGCAAGACGGAGACGAAGAAGCCGATGCTCTGCTCCGTAGACGGCTGTCATAAACACGAGTGCGTTGGCGTCCCGTTCAGGTAGAGTTCCGAGCTGTCAGGAGACTTAATTAAAAAAGTTATCGGCGCGACGGCCTTGCTTCTTCGGTGCAGACGACCCGGCGAAATTGGAGGTTGGCCCACCGCGGATTCGGGCAGTTCCCGGCAAAAGCTTCCCACTGCCCACGGATCGCGCTCCGAATCGCACCCGCATTTCCTCCGCTGTGGAGTTGCCGACTTTATCGAGACAATGCCACACTTGTGCTAGTAACAAAATTATATTTTCATGATAAATTTGTGTAGATCAGCTAAAAATACGAGGATAGAGAATTTGCAGATGTCTGAAATTTGATGAATTTTGTGTTTAGATGGAAACTATTGAAGGAACTGAACACGAGGATACCCTTGCCACATAAATTGAACAATTATTGGAGATGTTATATGACAAAATGATCTAATCTGCTAGTGTACATGTGTTTAAATGAGAAATGCCGCCATATGACGTCACTAGGCGGTACATTTTCTTGCCTTTCAATCTATTTTTTTTTACTATTTCCCATGGCAGAAAAAAATTATAAAAAAACTGCGAAATCAGTTCCTCAAGCATATTCAGATGAAGCAATAAAAAATTTGCATGCTAATTCTCCATTGTCCAAACAGCAACTTTCTAAGTTCAATATTGACCGCGCTTTGAAAAATTCGGTTTGTAACGACAACCACCGCGGTAGCGACACTATTGGTTTCTTTCACCTTGCTTTCGTCAATTCACGTTGCGTATCTAATGCGAATGTGCATCTCACTGCCTGATGAAAGCAAGGTGGAAGAAACCAAGGTATACTAATATGAGTGGTGCCATACACGTTGCGATTTGTCAAAACGCGTTACTTCGGTTAATATCGAATGCAAAAAGTTTCTGTTTGGACAAACCTTTTAATTTTTAGCTGATCTACTAGAATCAACCATCAAAACACGATTCTTTGACCAGCGCGACCGACCCAGTTGCTGCAGCATTGCTGAGTGTGAAAGTTGCATTTTTTAACTCATTTTCTGCAGGTACTAAAAAGAAAAGATGATTCATGTTGAATCGTTTCTCGTTAAGTCTTTTCGATGAGGACTACGAAAAGACTGCGAAAAGTACTGCACTCGCAGCCGCAGCCCCACAGTGGATCGAGTCAATAAGAGAGGTCGGACAAAATGTGAAAACTTCGAACGCTTGTAACTCCGCATATACAAGACTTTGAGGTTCTAGTTCCATTAGTTTCCTCGTAAAATTTTCTCGCAGTAACACCCCTCAAAGTCTAGAATGTAAAGACATAAACATCAAAATTCGCAGTTTCAGTAAAAAATTTCATGTGCGACCTCTGTAATTGACTCGAACCACTGTGAGCCGGGTCACGAGACTGATTTTCGAGGCGCAGGCCACCGAAAGACCTCAACCCACGCCCTGTCGTCGGCGCAATTACAGATATGCGAGCAAAACTTCGTGATCTATTTATTTACGCTGGACGCAGAATAATAAAAAAAAGAAAAGAAACTATACGCGATAAGAATAATTATGAATGAACCGCTCAGTGTTCCCACGTTCCCCCCTCCCCCCGCCCCGGTGAGTTCAACCGATAACGGCAAGTGACGTAGTCACATACGTATGCCGTTTAAGTGTTGTCAGTTTTTCCTATGAATGTCTCTATTCAAAATTCGTGCGAGAACGAATGAAATGAGGTTTATTCGGAATAAAATTCTACGGAGTTGAATGCGGAGACAAAACGGAGAATCAAACCAAGGTTGATGTACTCTGGAGTTTTAACGCGTAGTAATTGTTCTTTTATGCTGTAAAAACAGTGTCGTGGTCAAATGTCAAATACCCTTGGACCTCCTCCTCCCCTCATGGCTGAAAAATTGTCCTCAAAAATCTCCTTCATTCCTGATTTCCAGGAGGTTTTTACCCTCGGTCCCACCTCCATGAGACACGTTCGACTGTTGATGACTAACCCCTCCCCCCCACCTGCCCTACAACGTTTTTTTGCTATGCAACTGTAATGAAGACGTTCCGTTGACAAAGTCATGTGTTCAGGTATGATAGAGGCAAAAAGTCGTGCCGAGTCACCAAGGCGTGTAAGATTATACAGATTTATTTACAAAATGTTTCATGTTGTTGCACCGAAAATGCATTCTGCCTGACGATAGGTAAGTGACCTGATAAGCTTCGTGTTTTCCATGCAAGCTATTTCCCTTGAGCCTTGAAGAGCTTGCGGGTTTATGCGAATGTTGGAGCTTATCTCAAAGACAGGTTACGCCCTTATGTCAATCGATCGAACGGAGCTGACGAAATTCAAAGCACATATTTCTTGCCTGCTTTTATTTACGGAGGACACACTTTCCTCTTGGACTTCCCTCCTCCTCGTGTAGGCGAAACAAAAAAGAAAAAGAAGACAAGTTATTTGTCACAGGCAGCTCGGGCGAAGCAATGCGACAATCCGATGATTGCATCTACGCATTAACCACTTACGTAACTTAAACTTCTGTATTACTCAACCCATTTTCGATAGGTGCTATTCTGATCCATCTCCCCTCCCCTCCTACACTGCTTTCACAGATAGCTCTGCCGTAGTAGATAATTTCCACGTCATTTTTGCTTACAAAATATTTCATTCGAGCTCACGTGGCTGCAGGCGGACTCCAATACACTACGGTTCATGGAAAAAATAGCCGCATGTTTATCAAGGCGACATTTTTTCAGTGGTTGTGCTGTCGTAATCCTGATGAGAGCGTTGCCGTATGTGACACAGAATTTTGGTTAGACTTGTCTTTTAGCGGTCGAGGAGGCTAGAACAGACCTCGACGGCGAAACTTGAAAAAAAAATGTTTAAATAACTAGTTTTGATCACTTATGGAAGAGTAAAAAATGTAAATGAATGAGAGCGCACATATTTTCGGTTATCAATAAGCGGATACATTTTTCATTGAATATATTTTAGGGTGCCCTACATATTCATACGTAAGGACACGCTTTTGATTTCGATTTGATGGTGAGTGTACAAACAGCCCTGTTTCTTATACTTCTCAATAGGTTTTGTGCAGAATCTTAACTACATTGAGTGATGTTATTCAACTTTTTCAGTTTAAATAAGTTCAGGTAATTTTGAAATGAAATGAGTGAAAATTTAGGAAATCCGGGTCTCGGTAGGATTATTTTGAACTTCACAACTTGGTGTTTTTGAATGATTTTAAGCCCTATGTGCACCATCTTCTGTTTACTTACCGTGCTAGCGAGAAGAATAGGGGCAAATTATAAAAAGCCGGTTGTTCGCTTGGTACCTTATATTAAAAGAATGCTTAGTTGAATGTTCATTCACATTAAATACGTCCTCGCAATAATTTTCTCATTTTTCTACTCGATGTTATATTTGACACAGGGGTCGTAAGGGGTCATGTATTTTTATCGTCAGATGCCGCTCGTGATCCGATGAGACTGCGCAAAATACCAGAGAGAGTGATATAAAGGAAGTCAGCGACAAATACCATACCATAATTGGAGTAATAATTTTATTTTAAGAACAAGTCGAGACGAGCTTGAGACAACACTACATGACGTTGAAGTCACTGCAGCTCGTTTTGAGTATATGTGCAGTAGGGTGCTAAGCTCCTTGACCGCTTCGCGGTCAACCCCCTCCCCGGCCCCAATCATCCCATCCTATAAATATCGGAAAATGTGCGATACGTAATTTATGAACGGTCCCCAACAATCATCAATTATAATAGAAATTCTGAGAAGTTTTGCACTCACCCCAAGACCAAATTCTACCGCTACAATTTTTTCCAAACATAAAAGAGTCAACTGTAATGAGACCCTTGACGCAAACACTGATTTTGATGACCTGTCTATTTTATTTCTGTCCATACGCCGGGTCTGTTTAGTTTTTAAAATACATTTTTAAAATCTAAAAACTTTTGCACTTACATTACTTGCGGAAGAAATTGAAACGGAGGAACAAAAAAAAGGAATATCGACGTTAAAACTCCCAAACCACGTATCTCGGTTTGCAACGTTGCAAACTTATGTCATGCTTTATTTATGACGTGGTTATTATTATTTTTTTATATGTATTTATTTATGACGTGCTACGTGGTTTACGTTTGGGAGTTTGAACTTCGATCTCGGATGTATGAGAGTACCTGTATACGGGAGAGTATTGCCAGCTCTGGGCCGCTCTCTGATTGGTTCATCAGTTTTGGGCTATCATGGAGCTCCAAAGATGGCCCAATGTAAACACACCCGGCCCAGAGGCACACGTATTATCGGCTGAGAAATGAATGATAATCACACTTAAAGCTTAGTTTTCGGTAAAAACATTCATCAAAGTTCGATCCGAACTCAATTCAGAAGTTGGATAAAAAAAAATTTCTATCACACCCAAAATCACGTCTGGAACTTTGCACAACTTTTCCGCGATCTTACTTTTTTACATTGGGTCAACCTAGGAGCAGAAGGGCTGGGGTTTGTTTACGTTGGGCCAACATTGGGGCTCCATGATAGCCGACCAATCAGAGAGGAGCTCACTTTTTCTGTAGTAAAAGGATTGAGATGACAATACTCTCCCGTAGGCCTTGTCTCCACAGGACGTTTTCATGGGATTTGTACCAAGTTCGAATCGCAAGAATGAAACTTCTGGGGTTTTTCCCAGTTACCGTCTCCACGGGACGGGGCTCATACGGTCCTGCGACTAGTTTGCGCGGGAAGATAAATTAGTTAAAGTTGAGTATTTAACCGGGAATAAAATAATAATTGCACTCAATTAACAATTAGACACATTATTCTGACTAAACAAACATGACCAATAAGTAATCAACAAAATATCGCACAGTTCCTTTACACTTCTTCTTCCACTCTCAGAGGGTCCTAGGGGTGCAAGGACCAAACTTGGTACTGGGAAAAATATTGATTAACTCAATATTTTTTCCAACTTCGTAAGTGGGATTTTCCCTGGGACAAATCCCATGAAACGGCCCGTGGAGACAAGGCCTTATATAGGTACTCCAGGATGTATAATTTTAAATGTTGAAAGAGTCTACTCACTAGTCTCGCTTGGACCTTTCCTCCCAGACCTTGTCCCAGAAGGAGGAGCGGGGCTTGATCCTGAGGACGCTGGTGCTGAGGGTGCGGGGGAGTTTCCCGGCGGCGGAGCCCCCGGTGGGGGACTCGACGGGGGCCCCCTCGGACATGGCCGACACCCCGGAGACGGAGGCGGAGGAGGTGATGCTGAGGACGCCGTAGGGGTGGGACTTGAAGCCCAGGCGCCCCTCCCCGCCCCCGCCCTCCCCCTCGGGCTCCTCGTCGGAGCCCGAGGAGTCGGCCAGCTTGAGGATGGATATCTTGACGCGGCTCAGGGTCGCGACGCCTGCCCCACCGGCTCCCCAACCGGACGACCCATCACTCCCGACGGCAGAGCACCCGGTATCAGGAGATGAGCATCACGCACTCAATCACTTGGATATAAACTTGGCGGATCAAGACGTTAGCATTACACCCCGAGAAGGACGAAGCTATCACAATCCGAGAGGATGGTCCGCGTCGAGGGTCCACAACACCAGGAAGTTAACATCACACACGGGATTTATTTTTAAACTCTCCCGGAGTTCGATCCGACAGTTCGGAAAATTGGATCCACGTCACGCCGCGGAGAACAATTCAAAATTGGTGGCTCCACGCCTGAAAGAAACGAATATTTTTAAGAAAAACTAACATCAAGCTGCTTCGGCACATCCAGAGATTAGCTTGTTGACGAGTGATATCTGACGCAAGCAAAGAAACGGGCCGGACTTGATGTTGATCTCAAGTACGCCTAAAATATAGTGATTTAATATCTAGATTGGAACTGACTTCTAAAACTCTCCCGCAGGCGAACCGCCTTCAATTTCTCCTGCACGCAACACGCACATCCATAAAGCATGTATAGTTGTATTCAGGCGCTGACTTAGGACACATGTCCATCCTCTGAGATGAATACCAAATGGTGCCTTTACTTTTTTTCTACATTGTGTTTGGTGCATACAATTCACAATCGGGCAATCTTATATTCACGCCAAAAAAAAAAAAAAAAAAAAAAAAAAAAAACTAAATCAAGGCAATCTTATAACTGTCTTGCCCCTTCCTGAAGGAAATCAATGAATCGAGGATTCGTTCATGAGAGTTCTTATTTACAGGTGCACTCCGTAAAAAGGATATTAATGTGTGTTTTACAGTCTTTAAGTCGTTGCAATTGAGCTGTGAGCGTTTGAATTTGCAAGCTTCGATCACATTGCGATCGAACAAAATACATCCACAAACGGTTATGTATATATCCTGCAAAATTCAGTAATATTTTTCCCCGCAACCAAAAAAAAACATTGATATTAGATTGTCTTTGAAAAATTTCGTACGTTAAATCTTTTTGAAGTAGACTAACAGATTCACAAGTGGAAATAAAGTGAGGCGCAGCGCTGCACCGTTTGTCATGGCATCTCAGCCGATAGACACGGCGCGACAGACTTGAATCAGCGCTTGAATACAAATATTCGTACTTTATGGATATGCGTGTTGCGTGTAGGAGGCTTTGAAGGCGTTTCAACTTTTCTATCTATTGGAAATACAGAACATAGCATCTCTTTGTCGTTTCAGGCTACTGGCAAGATTTTGCTCTGAGAATCAAATCTAAAGGTCGGTGAAGTGCAAGCTTAATGCATTTGCATTATTCTATCATTCGGAAAACTATTCAAAACTAGAGAGAAGAAAGGGATTGAATTAGGATGAAAAATGAGGACTAATTATTAAGCGATAGAGAGGTAAGCTGAGCCGAAATAATCGCTTAGCGATCCGAGATGAACACAGCCGCACAATCATACTGCTTCCGAATCAGATGGCTAAATAGCACCGGAGGCGAAAATCTATTGCGATTTCACGCACTTTGGGAGCTCTCAAGCCTGGGGCGCACAATCACTGAAATTAATCCTGGGGGCGAAGAGTGATAAAAGTGACCCTGCTAACACAGAGCGTTCACGTGGTCACAGGACAGTTCCGCGCGGCTTCCACACAGAGAGAGAACACAATTTCAGAGACGGAGAAGCATAGGAACGCTGGTGCACTTCATTCATTTGAGACCGATGGAAGAAATGTAAAAAAAAAGAGGAGGAGAGAAAAATAAACAACTCTTTTGCACGAGGGGTGAAAATAATAGAGGCCGAATCTCATTGAGACAGCAATTAATTTATGTTTCACTTGAGAATCACGTCTTTGAAGAATGTTAAAAAAACATTCGAGTACTAGTGATTAAAATTGAAAAGTTAAACCGAAAAAAAGATTGGAGCTGAAAAAAAAAAAAGATTCGAGAATAACATGTTTTTCGCATTACGGTCAGCCAAAGAACTCCGAGGGATACAGTATCAAAAAAGGAAGTAGCTGAAAGGAGTGACTAAAGTTGAACATCATTCATTAGCACGCAGAAATTAGGTGAACGCGTGAGTGGCTTTTTTCATACGACCACCAAGGGTCTAAACCTGACATTTTTACCATTCCTAACGGTAATTTTATTTCTCCTGTTCTTCCTCTTCTTTTTTTTTACAAGACTTCCATAGTCGAACTTACTCGTGGCCACAACACCTATGATTTACTTCACTCGGGACGCTGAGTGTTTGGCGTGAGCGACGCAAGAAGGAACACGACAAGGAGTGAACACGACGGGAACACGCGCCACGCGAGAGGACGAGAGCGACTGGCGTGCGCCCGCGCTCGTTGCCGGCGTGACGCCGCGTCGCGACGCCACGGCTTTTGCGCGACGCCGCTCTCAGCGCTATCTGCCCAGCACTCGTCGAGACCCGCGCGGACCCTTTAAAAAAACCGCGTCTTGCCTGGTTTTTGGCGCCAACTTGGCAATGGACCACCAATCTTATGGTCTATCAATAGCAATGATTATTGACATTGATAGACAAAGTTATATCTACTGCCGTGCTGAGGAAGAACGCCGTATGAGCCTTCAGACGTTGTCAAATTTCCTTGGATAAGATACGAACATATAGGGAAATTTTTGAAGATTCTTCATGTAATTGTTCAGAAAATTTCTTTCGCTACTTCACTAGAAAAAAAACACATTGGATCTAGAGTCCAGACTCTTGAAAACATTGACAAGAAAAAGGACTCTTGATTCAATCAGGTTTAAGCTTAAATCAAAAGGAAATCCGCTCAAATTAAGAGGCTTGGTTCTTGATTTAAACAAAAATCCGATTGAATCAAGAGTCATTTTTCTTATCGATGTTTTTAAGAGTCTGGACTATAGATCCAATGTGTTTTTTTCCCCAGTGTAGATCTAAATTATCTGAAAATCTCAAGAGAGAACATTCACAACTCTCCTTTAGCAACTTATTAGCAACTCTCGAATGTTCATATGGTGTTTTTCCTTAGCACGGCAGTATAGACAAAGAGATAGACAAAGCGATAGACAAAGCGATGGACAAAGCTATAGACAAAGTGATAGAAAAAGTGATTGACAAAGAAGACATAAGGAATATGGAGCTATCTTATTGGTTGAAATATAATGTATAATTCATCTATTCCTTGGGCAGTTTGATTCAGAAGCTCACAAAAAATCTTGTGATCACTTTAAAGGAGCTACCGCGCGTATCTCCGATGAATCAATACTAGGTACCAGTACTAGTTACTAGTTGAAACTCCGCCCATGAGAGTTCTCAGCAGTTATTTACCAAATGTCAAAGAGAGGATGCTTGGTATATTGCAAAATTATTCCGTCCTTTTAAACGGTTTATCTTACCACGGGCAACCTGCCGCTCAGTAATTTGCCATTTTTCTTTTTTTTTTCGCCGCCAGCCCCGCATCTATGACCTATGCTAATATCGACCCACTCACAGATGAGGCAAGCTCCAAAAGGCGTTCCAATGTCACGCTTTCCTTATTGGACGCGCGGGTATCAAAACACTCGTGCTAGTGATAATATTAATAACAGAGTAAGGCGATTAAAGTAATCGCTGCGGTAACCTCTAGTCGTAAAATTTTTGCGGCAGATATTCTTTGATCTCATTATGTTATTAGATTTGCCACAAGCCTAATCGGTATTAGAAGACACACCCTATGCTCCAATAAAAGCTATGTTGCTTTTTAAGGATTCCGTTTGCACGATGGCAAACTTAAGCTTCCACAATGGAGCTTTCTCACATAAAAGCCTTCTCAAAAAACTAAAAAAACACTTTTTTTTCTCTCCTCTTCTTTTAATTCGTGAATTTTATCCGAGCCAGCAACAAGCGCTATCCAAAAAATTTAGAGACTTCGTTTTCATCATAGGGCTTTCACATTTGCTGCTTTCCGAGACAGCTTTTTCGTCCACATTATTTTTTCAGACCCCCGAGGAGGACGGATTGATAGGCGGAGAGCACGGAGCCTTAAACAATGCATTACGTCACGAAATTCACTTAGGGTAAACGACTCTCCGCATCGAACAGGGTTGCCGAATTTTGCTCACATTATTCTCCACACTCTATTAACGCAATGGACCACTAGACAAGGTACGAATTTAAGCCATCTGATACATGTTTCTTAACCAGAATTTCACGTAATACACGATTCGCGCAATGAAAATTACTGAAACTAATTCCTAACGAAGATGTTATCGTTTTTATTTCACATTGGTTACGAGGAATTTGAACTGCCCGCTCTCAAGAAACTCAAAGCTCTACGTGAGTCAAATCGCTCACTTCAACGGTTTCAGAAAGCTTCTCAATCGAGCGATGTTAATTTCCCACCATGTGTTGTTCAAACTATAGGAAGCAATTTGATATAGCTGAGCCAAAGCGTCAAGATTGAGGTTGACAGATTTTTATATAGCAGAGACTGTCATAATAACATTCAGCGCGCGATGTGAATCACGTAGAGAATTGAGTTTTCATGAGCGGGTGGTTTGAATTCACGTATCAAGAATCGTTAAATATCTTTGGAAGGAGTTGAATTCGGTAATTTTCGTTGTGCGCGTCGTATTCTACGTTAAATTTTAGTTACGAATCATGTATCAGAATGCTGAAATTCGTACCTTGTCTAGTGGTCCATTTCCAAAAGTCTTAAATTTCCTTCACGAAGACAACAGTGTTTGGGTTCCCTTTGAGCGTCCGAGTGCAGGAGACGCTGGCCTGCGCCAGTGAGCCTCCGACAGAGGTGGACAATTGGACGTCCCGCAGGGACACGAAATCGACTTCCCTCCCCTCCCCGGATATGCCAGATCAGGCTCTACCTTACCCACCCACATCCGCGGTTTGAAAGTCCGGAAAAAACGCGCAAACGCTGGCAACGCTGTTGTCGCCTAATCCGTGCCAAAATTGACGCTCGGTGACATAATCATAAGGCCGTTGAATACATCTCCGAGGTTTATTCGGAAAAGTCACTAGCTGCACGTGACGAGCATTGGCCTTTCAAAGGTCTGTCGATATTTTCGGCGTTCTCATGGGATAAGGATTCATGGCGTGAGGAGACAGTTCAATTCAATAAGTGGCGTGGCGTCCTTTGCGATACAATCGATTGATCTGCCATTTAAGCCTAGGGAAAAGAATCCATGATCAGGGTGTCCGCAACGAACGTCTAGATAATCGATTCTTTACCATGACCTCGTATTCTCCAACTAAAATAATAAAAATAATGCTAACAGTTTCAATCACGATTTTTCCTACTAAACACAAGACGATAATTAGATTACATTTTGCAATAAGGAACCACTATCTCGGGCCCATTTTAGAAACAACTTAGGTACATGCCATTGGTTTCCCTATGCAGATATAAGCTTTTATGGGAGAGCCAGAGATAGTGGTTCCTTATTCCAAAATTTAATCCGATTATACTTCCTGAATAAAAAGCGGAGAATTCTGCAGGGCAGTTTATGTTACAAATATTACGACTCTGGTGTGAGCGGTGAAGTATCGCGCGGAACTGAAGGGGTTTTCGACTGGTGACAACAGGTTGATTTGATGTAGGTCACAACAACGCGTGACACGTAAACAGATCAAATAAACTCGCATCCCCCCATCATTTCTTTGAAGATGAGTCAGGATCCAACAAGCGACAATATATTTAAGGAGCTCGGAGAACAAGGTGCAGACGTGCAGTCTTTAGATTTCGAGAAAACGTGTTCAGAGTTTCGAAACTAAATGAATCCTTACGACGGAAAGAAAGTTCAAACTGACTTCTTGATGCTTAAAAACTGGAATTTGGAAGCGAATTTTGCACAGAATATGCATTCAGACTAGTTTTACTTGAAGTCATTAATACCTTAATTTTTTCAAAAAGTGTATACGCCGTGTCCGTCAAGCCTCTCATTCGAAAGGACATTTTCAAAATTAGTGCTGATAAAGCATTTCGATGGTCAAAATTGTGTCGCGTATCGGAGGTCTAAAAGTTGATTCAGGAACCTTCATGATTGATTCTGCATTCCCAGTATGTAAAAATGACTATTTAGTGGCTAAATCAGCATTTAGGCCTCGCCAGTCTCAACTTTGGCATCCAAACTTACATTTCAGAATGTTATTTTTTTCGGTGCGGCTATAAAGGGAATCCAGCCGCGACTCGTCGCAATGAGTCTTCGGTCTACGTGACATAACGAACATGGACGGTGTCTCCGAATTTGAATTTCAACAGAACCGTGTCCGAGCGATGAGAGAAAGAGCAGTATCAGGTGGGGGGCGGGAGGCCGAGGGGNGGGGGGGGGGGGGTCGGCGTCCACGCACAGACTCCGCCGGGCCGCGGTGCTCTTGCCATGATCGTGGGATGAATGATCGGTGACAGGCCACTATTGCTTTTTGCCAAATCGCAACAGAGGAAATATATTCGTAATCATTTTTGATCAGCTATTTTCCGTAAGAGGTCCAGGGCCGGATTAAGGGGATGGCCACATGGGCCGCGGCTCATGGTGGCAAATTGAGGGAGTGGCAAATTTTGCAATTTTTTTAAATGAAGTATAAAAAAAAATTACAAAAGAAAAAAGGCGACAAAAGCTGTCATTTCCTGAGAGTATAGTAATTTCTAATTTTGACGTTTTGCAGTGATACAAGAGACGGAACCTTCAATTAGTCGAGTTATGAGAGAGACCAAACACGCAATTTTGCCTGGAGAGAGCAAAGAAGACGAAGATTTGAGATGAAAAGGAGAAGCCCGCGGCGGGGCGGTCGGCATGTAACACATATCAGCGCCTACAAGACTGCATGAATACTACATGCATAGCGTCAAACAAAGTGCGGTCAGCAGCGGTCGACATGAGTAACGCATAGCGCCTACAAGACTGAAGGAATACTTCAAGCATTGCGTCAAACATACCTAGTGCGATCAGCGCGGCGCGGCGGTGGAAGTTAAAATTATTAAACCACATTTATGTTTGTTCTTTCATAATTTTTTCGTTCATTTCTTACAAATAGAGGGCCTTGTCCACACAGAGACAGGTTTACGGAACTTAACTTTCTCGGCAAGTGCCGTGAATTTTTACTGGTGGTGTTGATAGGACTTTCGCAAAAAATGTGTCCAACACGAGTAAACGCGTCTTACGCACACCTCTCCCTCCGGCACGTTTACTTTATGGTTTTTATTGATGTTTCAAAACGAATGAGAAGGGGGCGGCAAAATACAAGCGGCCCATGGGCGACAAGTAGGTAAATCCACTTATGGTGGAAGGAGCCGTTTAAGAAAAGATTTTGAAGAATATGAATACGGACACAAGTCCTCTTACTCTTTCTCTACGATTAGTTTGAAATTGAAAAACTTAATGTGAAATCAGGCAACTTTGAACGCAGTAGCAATGATGAGATTAACAATTTTTGTGAGGGAACTCTCTTTACTTTACATTGACCCTTTATGCATGGTTTGAGAAGTGTTCATAACTTGGCGACAATGGCTTTGCGGTTCTTTTCGCACGAAGATTTTGAATACCTCCACGTAATCGGAGATCGAGCATCACTTTCCTCTCTTTTTTTTGCGGTTTTGGAGCATCTTCGCGAATAAAGCGTTGGTCGCAGCTCAGGAGACAAGCTGTTTTGTTGAGAAATAACGTCGGATGAACATTCAAATGTTGCCGAATTGCTTGAGATTCAAGATTTTTTTCAGGGAGACTAAAATAATTCCCTTAGAAATAGACGTGCTATATTTATGCTAAATTTTAATAAGCAAACAAGAATCTCAGGAAAATGAAAATTTTTAGTCCAATCTGTACAGTGAAATACAACATTCTTCACTTAGATCAGTGTCCAATTAGCTTCGAGCCGAATTTGGGATCTTAGCGAGTTGGAGGTTTGGCTTGACTACAGAGATATTTCCTATGGTTTGAGTGTAATAAGAATATTAACTCAGATTTAAGTATTAATATGAGGTTCAATTAAAATGAAGATGAAGAAATAAATTGTACTTACGGTCTTTCGATGACAGGTTCAGCCTCTTTTTGTCTGAAACGAAAAACAAGAAAGTCAGAATATTTTCAGAGGAAATAAAATACACTTCTAAGGGGAGAAACATATTTCCGCGAGACCCTTCATCTAATCCCTTCACCTCGTTTCGTAGGTTTCCAACATTCTGTAGCATACCTTTAATGAGATCCAATTCCGAGATTCAATTGAAGTCACTCGCTTTCCGAGAAGCGCACAAAACCAAAATTCATGATACAAGTATTTCAACTCCTGAGCCGCTCAAATTGCATCCGTGGAGTTGATGGTGAACTTGATTTCTCGATACATCTGTTGGTATCGACGGTGCAAAATCGTTTGCATTGATTTCACTCAGTAATTAAAGAGAAAAAAACACTAAAACAATACAGAAGGAGTAGTGACAGGGATACACTACAATTAGGAAATAATTTATAACAATCCAGATCCAAAATGCGTGACGGCAAATAGAGAATTTGTTGGTGTCTGAAATTTAATGAATTTCGTGTTTAAGTGGAAACTACTGAGTGAACTGAACACGAGAATACTCTTGGTTGATGAATTGAACAATTGTTGGAGAATTTATGACAAAATGATCCAATCTGTTAAAATACGAGTGTTCAAATGGGGAATGCCACCAGATGACGTCACTCGGCGGTGCATTTTCTCACTTTTAAATCTATTTTTATACTTTTCCCATATCAGAAAAAATATAAAGAATACTGTGAAATCAGCTCTTTAAACACTTTCAGATGAAGCATAAAACATTTACATGTAAATTCTGCATTGCCCAATAAGTGTGCAACCAATTATTGGTTATCTTCCAGATTTTCTATCATAGCAAAGTCAATCAGAGAGTGGAACTAAGGGCGTGGCTATGTTTATGAAGTATTGCAGAGCACCTAATGAGCACACATTTTGGTTATCGAAAAACTTTGGTTCCTTTCAGTGCAACGCGTTATATTACGTTCATCCCTAAAACTCTTTGTGCGTACTTATCGGAGACTCGTGAGCTCATTGACCTAGGTTAACCCTGTAATAATGCAGCTACGTGTCACAGCCGAATGACTTGAAACAGGCGAGTCTCTCAACTCGTTCCCCGCTTTTCAAACATGAAATATGACTCGGAGCACACGAAACACGAAATAAATGAGTCCTTTGACAAGGATACGCCGCGTGCTATGTGCCTGTACGTTACGGTATCTAGCGTGACAGTGTGCGTTCGGGACGACCATTATTTTGATGGTCGCGAGAGGGGAGAGGACCGGGGCGCATCTCACTCCGACCCCCCCCCCCCCCNCCGAAATAATCCATCAATCATACCCCCGTCCGGGAGGAAAACCGCCGTATGGACATCCATGCGTTGCCCAACTGCTGATACCAACCGGGTTGTTTCAAGAATTTAAGGAAATTTTTCCTCGAATTCTCTTTCAGAGGATTGCACTCATATTTAAATCTTGAACCATCGAAACAGTCAAAGTATATAAAAATACCCCCCTCCCCCCCAAAAAAAATTTAAATAAATAAAATATAAAGTATATCCCTAGCCTCATTCTCAGTCTGTAAACAATTCATTAGGTATTAATCGTAGATGAATAACCTGTTATTTTTCGTATGGAGTCGTCAAAAGTAATGCGTAAACCACTTGAGGAGGGCGAGCTCCGAGCTTTCAATTTTTCCCCCTTCTTTTATCTCTGATTGGAAGGAAGAAAGAATAATCTCTATTTAAAGTAATTACTCTGAAATGTTGTAAAGGATACAATTTTGGCCTATTAATAATAATAATAAAAAAAAAATCTCCTATAGATTTCAAGCTTGCATAAAACTCAGGCTACAACCATCGCAAGATTGTATAAAAAGCAAAGACTAACTTCTCAGGGAGGCCTGATTTTGGAAGAAAATTAGGCAAACTTCAACAAATTTTAAGGGAAACCTCTGATCGTGATACGCTTAATGGAAATCGATTCCCTTTCTTTAAAGGAGACTTCCTATTTTTTGAGCTCTCATCAAATTGAAGAGATTATCATAAAAATCCTTAAAACATTTTAATATCGAACTAAATTATGATTTAATATTAATACGATTTGCTGGGTAGGAAACATTGCAACCGAGAGAGATCGGCATTTCCGTGACAGAAGGAAACTCGTTCGATCATGAAAGTCCCAGTGTCTGAACGTAAACGAAAAGCATTTGCTTTGCTTGGTCTGGAATCATCAGAGCTCTTTGCGCCACCGTATCGCCAGGTGCAGTTTCTTTTCGCATGTTTGCTTCCCTTCTACAAATCCCACCGAAGTCTGTGATCAAACCTATTGAGCAAACTTATTTCTACCTCATATCTGTGAGCCACAGATAAGACACCGTGCCACAGTTAGATCATACCCTCTCTTTTCCTGTCAGTCCCTATACCCACAGTCGGATCAGCCCCTCACCTCGAGTGGTAAAACTTACAAGATTCCTTAGATTGGAGGTATCGATGGAAGTTCTTAGAAATGCGTGACCTCAATAAAACTATCTTGCTCGATTTGGAGCCTTTCAAGTATCACGTAAGCTGCATAAGGGGGGGGGGAGGTCGAGCTTGATGCCTTACAAAACCTTAACAGGGGAAAGAAGATCGAGCCCAGTCGCATATTAGCCGCTCATTACCTAAAACAAATTATAAAAAAAAAAAAAAAAATAAAAAAATTCTGAATACATAAAACTTTTTTCCTGTTATGTTTCTGGCTCGTTCCGTTAATTCCTGAAACATTGGATGGGGGAGGGGGGGCGGCCAGTTTTTCGTCATTCCAAAGGGAAGGAAGAGGTTGTCCAATACGGGTACCTTGGGAGGGGGGTCAAAAAGTAGGTCAAAATACCGTATGTAATACTTGAACGACCCCCTGAGTTCGAACAAAATTGAACATAGATGGCAATGAATATTGGGTTGAAGTTTTTAGATTAACTATGATGAATTTGGAAAAGGTTTGGTTAGGAAGGAATTCACTAGCATTAAGTAATTTTAAGAGGTTCAAGCGCTTTTTGTTCATTTAAAACTTTAGAATGGCTCATTTTATTTCTTCATTTTATTTCTTTATTTTATTTCTTTTTTTTTTTCTATGTATACTGAAATTTTTTGCGAAGAGGTTTAGATGAAGCTGTTATTCTGAAATCGACGCATTTTACGTATACACTACATATGCATATCAACGGTAGTTTAAAGAGAGATAGGACGGAAAAAGTACACTGAGAAAAACCTGGATTCAAATTACTAAATTATAGCATTGAACTCTATCTTAAATGTAGTCGCACAACCAAATATAGTAAGGTAAACCTTTTCGTGATAATTTTACCTTTCATTGGTGATCTAACTCATATATGTTAGTAGGATTAGCATTTAATGCTAGAGATAATACTACAAAAAGGAGTTTATATAGACCACCATTAATTCTGCATTTTAACTAGAGTTTTTTTCACTGCAGGATAACGATCCCAGTTAAAGTTTTTGAAGTCGAACTTTTCATCTTACAGCTTTCAAGTAACCTAATTTTACAAGAACTTTTAATACAGCCCCTTTGCGCGGAATTCTCTACGATGAACGAGCTCAAAGCGTACATGGTGAGTAGCTGACCTTTCAGTCTTAATTGAGAAAAAACGACATCCAAATGGAATCTTTTTTAAATGAGAGCACATTCTACCATCCCCGAGGGGGCATATCCATGAGTCATGCACGGATTAAAAACCTATCAAGCTTATAGCTAGGAATAAACCGCCCGATTCCACACAGTAAATGAAAATTGATGAAAACTTCATAAAAAAGTTTTTTTTTTTTTTATTTATTTTTTTTTTTAGACGAAAAATCGAGAATCAAGAACAAACAATAAAGGTGCAACCAAAAAATGTTAAATTACAAGTATATTATTTTCTCCTTTTCTTCTATGTTGTCGGAGCATGCTGACCCAATGGATGAAGCGAGACTAGCGAAAATCCGATGACTGGACAACCTTTAAAGAATTACCTATGGATGAACGCCTAAGAGATGGATACAAACCTGGCTCTCTTCTCCTGAAGATGATTGAAAATTTGATTGTTGTTTTTTTTTTTATTTGACGAGCCCTGGTAAAAAATTGGCAGTAGAATCTGTGTTCCAAAATACCATAGACCTACAGCCGGCTGTAAGATTTCCAATAGTTTCTATAGCTGGCAACACAAATTTTTATAGCCTTTTATAGCCGACGGCGATTAAGCAACAACCTGGCGATAAAGTGTATGCTATAAACGTTACTAATTACGGATGCTAGGACTTAGTGAGTTTTTGGACTACCGCTCTCTTTTTGGGCCGCGGTATCTTTATTTAATTTGCGAGGAAAGCTCCGTACTTTTGAAGGATGCCTGCCATTCCTAATATGTTGGAGCGCCTTTAATTTCGTATGATACTGTGCAATACCTCTGGTGTGAAATAGTTGCTTCAAGCGCCGCGGTACGCTGCCGCGCGGCGCGGCGGGCGGGCAGCCAGCGCTGAACGCGCACTGGCGCCTACAAACCTAACAGGGATACTTCACGCATTGCGCAATGCGTGAAGTATCCCTGTTAGGTTTGTAGGCGCCAGTGCGCCGCCGCTACGCTTTGTGTTAGGCTCTAATATTTAATCTCGCGGAGTCAGCGTTTTTCAACTCATGACTTTGAAATGTTTGCACATTCTGTATGGATTATTCTCATTTTAATTGATGAAAAAAAATATGTAGTAAAGGGAAATATAATGTGCGTTTTGTAAATATTAAGGTGATTCCGTACAAACTTAAGGATTTACAAAGCACACGAATTTCTACACAATTTCATACAGCCTTTTATAGCCGATGGCGAAAAAGCAACAGCCAGGCGATAGGAACTATAGCCCGGCTGTATAATTTTTTATCGCTTCATGTAGCCCGGATGTATGATTTTTTCCACTTCCTACAGCCGGCTATATGATTTTCTATCGCCTTCTTCAGTCGGCTATAAGAACTCCTATGGTATTTTGAAACGCAGCTCCTATCGCCAATTTTTACCAGGGAGTCCTTTATTTTAAATGATTTTTCGATTTTTTTAAATATTTATATGATGTATTGAGCTCAATCCTGGATGACCTGACAAACAGGACTATGGCCTTGTTAGTAAAAGAAGAAAATTTTAGAAGATAGAAAAAGACTAAACCAAAGTGTAGGCTACTTTCCATGGATTTTGCTGGTGAGAAAGGAATGCAGTATCCTGTGACAGGATCAGAAATTGTGATTTTTTCACGAATCTATGATGAGTTACCTGGATTGTTCTTTCACGTATTCCTTGTGATAATTTCTCTCGTGTATTTAAAAAACGACTAATGTTGTCTTATACCTGACTAAAATTGGCTTGAGATAGGTACATCTTAGTGAAAATGGAGTGCCTTCGTAAAAATAGCCAGGCCCGACAATGAAAACGCAGCGCACATCGAGGTCGGGGTAGGAAAGAAGGGGGAAAAATAGAGGAGGGGGGGGGGCAAAGAAACCCACGAACAATGAAATAGACAAATTGAGTGACGACGAAGTTGGATGCTGAAAAGACTGACATGAAACCACAACGTTGCCAAGATAATTTTTTTTCTAAAAATAACATCACATTCGCCCATAGAAAACGTTAGCGGCGAAGGTGGATTCTCACTACTTGCGATAAAAATACCCTGGTAGGCATTTCATGGCATTTCAAATTGATTTATATAACTTCTTAAACTTGCTAGAAAAAGATAAACATGAGGACGTAAACATAATTTTTAGTCCTCTTTTAGTTCAAAATCCAATCTATGGCGTTGCTTATCTACGGTGTGGCATATCTACGATTATCAAAGCTTGACAGGTAAACTATTTCTCTGAGGATCACGGAAGTGTATCAAGACATCGAGAGGGCTATAGTGTCAACACAAAATTATCAGTGAATCATTAAATATGCCTTAGGCATAAAAAGTAGTGAAAGATAAATTGATAGTAAAGTTGTTTTCGTAAAGGGGAGGGAAAGAGAGATATTACACTGAATAAGACATCCTCTTCCTGTTTTGAAACTAGATTTGCGATCGAGCCTAACAAAACTTTCAGTCTGAGAGCAATAATTCTAGTCCGGTACGCCGAATAAGTTGATCAACTAGAAAACCTGGTTGGGAAATAAATCTATGAAATAGAGAACATCATATGTGTACTAAGTTTTATTACTGACGATATTGGTATTGTTAAAAGAGAAGTTTCAAGTCAAAACAGTTTTTTTTTTTTTTTTTTTTTTTTTTTTTTTTTTTTTAAGAAGGGAGCCTTTCAAAGATTTATAATTTAAAACGGAGTCCACTGTTCAGTACACTCAATTTTACAAAATTTCAAGAGAGGAGGGATCGATTTTTAAAAGATTTAGGCGATGATTTTGCAGCAATGCCACGTATGGCGCCTTGATCAGAGCTTTGCTGCTGGCCAGGCTCAGGTTGTTATTGTTTATTCTCGTGCATTTTTACTCTCAGATCCTCTGACACAGAGTGAGCTGTTGTTCCAAAACAGCTCACGGCTTGAGCCACACAATATTTCTTGCTAACTTGCAATATCATAGGAATTCGGTTTTTTTCCAGGTTCTGTCATCGAACCCATTTTCAGCGAAAGCGCCTACAAGCGGAAGCAGATTGTTTGGGTGCGAATTCGGATCTCTGGCTCCAACGCACAGTGGATCGAGTCAATAGCAGAAGTCGGATAACATTTGGAAACTTTAAACGCTTATAACTCTGCCAAATCAAAACTTTGAGATTTTAAAAATGGTACAATTGGTTTCTTCGTGAAATTTACTCCTATAAACACACCTTAAAATTTAAAAGAAGACAAATTAAACATCAAAATTTGCAGTTTCAGTCAAAAATTTCATGCCCAACCTCTCCAATTGACTCGATCCACTGAGCGGCGTAAGAATCAATTGAACGAGAAAAGGAAAATAATAATAGTAGCGGACTGAACTGAGGCTCAAAACCACACATCTGGAAAGAGGCAATTGCGGGAAATACGCAGCACTGATCTTTGATGTTTCCAAAATATGTTTTGAGTTTCCAACTTGTTTGTAATTTTTTAGAATTCGCTTGAAAAATTTTATACTGCGAAAAAAATTTACGGAAAATTTGGGTTCAGCAATTCAAAATACTTAAGGATCGGTGTATCGTACACCGGAAACACATTTAAAATTTATTTTGAACCAATGCTCTACTGTGACTCATGGGAGGTCTCAGGAGATTCTCGGCGTAACGTAATCGAAAGAACAATTTTTACAAATCTTAAGCAAAATATATATATATGAGTCGCTTTTACAGCCCTCTTTGGCGCTTTACGACGCCTAATTGCCACAAAGCTCGGTCTTCCCACCGGTCATCAGGGAGATGACAATCTCTCATCTCATTTAACACCCCCTGTCGCCAACCTCTCACTGGGCGTCCCCTACGTCTCCTCCCAGGAGGAACCCAATCAAGCATCTTTTTGGCAGCCTCTCTTCCGTCATCATTGACATGACCATACCAAACAAGTTGTTTGGTCATGACGTCGAACACGATGTCATTTTCGACTTCCATTGACGCACTCTATCATTACGGACCCGATCTCTCCTAGAAATTCCTGCCGACCTTCTCCAGAAATCCATCTCCGTTGCTCTTAGCATATCCTGTGTCCGTTTCTCGAGCCATAATGGTAATTTTATATAAATCTATCGCATTATTCTCACCAATAACATCCCCCAAAAATCGATGTCTGTATAGGCTCCTTCCTACCTTTGCAGTCCGTAAAAATAATAGCATTTTTCCTCCGAATATTTTGAGTTTATTGCAGCGGCAAATCATTGTTATCCCCTGCGATGACTTGTTTCCAAAGTTATTCAGTTGAACTTTGCTCAAGGCTCGTAAAAATTTTTCTTTAAATTACGTTACAAAAAAAATCTCCTGAGAGCCTCCATAGTCACAACCCAATCGGAAATTTGACCTTGGGCAGATCAGAATAATATTGTGGCAACCTTAGCGAGACTGTGAGCATATTTCAACAGTAAGGTTGGCCTGAGAATCTTGGTACAATATACCATCAATACTGGATATATAACCTTAGTATTTTAATATTGCACCAATATTAGCAACATTAGAAATCCAAGGTCAGGTGGTGCTCGGTGATTCCAAGATTGTCACAATGTTGTCACAATATTGGTTATACAATATTGGTAAACTAATACTGTCGAAGAGTTATGTTTTCAATATTGCAGTGATATGTTAGTTTTAACATTGGCACATTCTTAAAAAAAATACTGAACATAGGCTTCTGCTTATAATACTGACACAATATTGACACAATATTAGGAAAACAAAATTGCTAAAATAATATCGAGACGATGTTATCTCTGTGATACTGCGGTATTGTTATTATGTTAACATTCAATTAACGTTAGAACAACAAACATAACAGGCTTCTGTTCGTAATATGGTCATAATATTGACACAATATTGGATATCTAAAACTGCTGAATTGATATTATGCTAACATTATTTTTACAACATTGTGGTAATATTCGCACTTTAACTTTGTCACAAGATTAAGAAAATAAACATTTTAGGCTTCTGTTTCTAATATTGTCATAAGATTAACACAATATTGTGCGGGGCGAGCACAATTCGACCGCGTTTGCTATTTCCGCCACCAGAGTGTGCTCGCCGCGGATCTGCCGTTGCGGTCCCTTTAAGGGCAAATTAAAGGGCAAAAACTGCGACCTTTCGCTTTTTGACGTATTAGGCACATGATCCATAGGCGTCTAACCCATCTTACCGATATTCTTAGGCCAAGGGCTCAAATTGAGCTTTTTGGCAACGGTCCGCGCGCGGCCGCCCCGTCAATGGGGTTGGTTCTCGTTTCGCCTGGGCAGTGCCCATTACAAGTGGGATCCGAGTTGAATACTTCAGCCAGTGCAAGCAGCCAAGAGAGTAGCTGACTTAGGAAAGTTCCTCGGCCCTCCAATGTTCCGTATGCCCACATTAGGCATTGCGACGCTATGAAATTTCATCCGCGAGGACGGCAGGAAATATGGCGTTCTATCGCCTACCTTGCCTCAAAGGTAAGATTGGAAATCCAAGCTTGTCTCAGAGGTAAAATAAATATTCTGCCAATATTATGGCAATATTTTGACATCAAGTCTACGGCAACATCATGATCACAAAATCCGCTAAACAAGCTTGGAGCAATATTATTAACATAACGTTGTCACAATATTGAATATCCAAGTTTGTCTCGGAAGTAAAATAATGTCCCACCAATATTGTGGCAATATTGTCAGAATAGGCTTGGAGCAGTCTTACAAACCTAACCTTGGCACAATCTTTGGGCTCAAGCTTGTCCCAGAGGTAAAATAAATGTCCTGCTAACATTGTGGGAACATTAGCAAGATAAGCTTGGCAACTCTATTCAAATGTGAAAAAATGTCATACTAAGCTTGTACCAAGGTCAAATTTCCGATTGGGAATATAAACCATACGAGGCCTAAAGTGAAAGAGCTGTTCGAGAATGAGCGACTATGAACGAGGCCCCTAGAAAAGGACATCTCACATCTTCTAAAAGCGCCGTAAATTTTATTTCTTGGGACTTCTGTCATTAATTACGATTTCCACCCAACACTCCTCACTTTCCACCGCAGAGCGGCCACTATGCACTACTGTCGACTGCTCCCCTTCTTATCCCCATGACTCCCCCGAATTGCTCTTCCGGCATCGGGTTTTCAGATAAGAAATCCGTAGGCCCTAGAACCCCTAGTAGGAAATCCTTGATAGAGATACAGCGAGCTTCTATTAGTCAACAGTAGCCCATTGAGTAAAAAATCAGTTGATTAAGGCACAGAGCATGCTGCGTTTTCTGCACCGCGCCGTAATTTAAATGCATTCCTTTATATTTGCTACGATCACTTGTTGTGTGAGAGAGAGAGACTTTCGTTTTAACCGAATAGATGTCAAGTTACTGATAAAAAATCGTGTCCCGCAGGAAGTAACGAAACTCCATTCCAAGGTTGCCAAATTGACTAAAACAATTAATTTATCATACACCGTTGTGCCTGTACAATCCTTGACAAAAACGTACCTGATTTTTGCATGAAATCCGAGGAAAAATCGTTGAAATGTTCAAAAAGAAATTCCCAAGATTCTCCTAATTGATATGCAATTTACGAGGGTAAATATGGCAACACTGCAATAAAGTTACGTTCTTTCGTGAGGGGAACGACGAAAAGTGTCCACTATAAGACGCGGTAAATCAATTAAAAGAGAACGCTGATTTCCTCGCTTGACATGACAACCTAGCGTCCTTCAAAATAATTTAACTGGGTCAACCGTTTTCATCCCCAACCCGACGACGCGACGCGCCGGTAGATTGAAAGGTGGAAAAAGCACGGTCCATTTTCCTGCATTAATTAAAATACATTTTGACCACCCGGTTAATCTTGCCCAGGATCCTCTGGGGTTCTCGGTTCAAGGTCATGAAAGAGAAATTACTCCCACGACTGATCGTTGGCGATTTTTATTGGCACTGTCGGATTTTCGTCAGAAATTTGAAAGTGAAGGCGGCCGGTTTCAGAAATAGTCTATTTTTTATAGAACCAATTTTTCATCTAATTACGCGTAAAAATCGGTTAAATTTCGAAATTAAAATTCATTATCATATTACAGTAAAAATTCAATTGGATGTATTTCTGCCGAACGGAACCTGAGACAGGTGGAAAATAAGGGGCGTGCTCGTTGGTCGAGGGCCGTAAGAATGAATGGGAATTATAAAGCGCCAGTGACGTCAAGGGCTATGACGAGAGCGACGATTCCCCGTTGCCGAATCATCAACTCATGAGCCCTGTCCACAACGCTCTTGTCACATGCCCATGCTTTGAAAAAAAAAGTTCGGTAAATCCGAACTAGTTAGGATCATATGGAACCACGATTTTGTTCGGTACACACGACCGAATTATTCGGTCTGCTCAGCCGAACTGTTCGGTCCACTGAACCGAACTGTAAGAATTTATTATGGTTCGGTCCCACAAACCGAACAATTCGGTTGAACAGACCGAATAATGCGGTTGTGTGCACCGCATAAAACCTGGTTCCATATGATCCTAACTAGTTCGGATTTACCGAACTTTTTTTTTCAGTGATGGCTTACGAGTTAGCATACTGCAGTTGGCACATTATTCGGTTCGCCAGAATGTAAAATCCGCTTTTCCGTTTCTCCAAAGGGAATCACGCCCACTTTAACATTGTTCCTTTTCCACCTTTTTCGAGCACATTCCATCTTTCCCACTTGTCTGTAGTTCTGTTCGACAAAAAATACTTCCAATTGTTGTACGTCTCATTCCAGATGAGATCTTTTCTTGATATGAAAGTCGATTTACGCCAGAACACCATCTTAGGTGCCTCTAAAAACATCCGGGCCCGATTTTTTATCGGTCATACTTCCCAGCTGTAGACTAAGAACTACACTCTTGACACATCGATTGTGAGAATGCAGAAATGCGTATCTTGATTTGCGGAATTGCAGGCATCCCGTCATAATTTATTTTCCACGTGGTGAGTTACTTAACTTCATTTTTATGAACGCTCCGATTGATTTTCTCCTTTATGTAAAGAATATTCTGTAAAAACTTCAAGCCGTTATGTTGGCTTGGTCTCCTTTAAAAAAATAAAATAGGAGCGGGAATTTTGAAATATCGCAACAGTAAAATACGCATTTTTGCAGTTTCACCATCGATATATATCAGTGGCGAGGCGAGTGTGTCACGTTTTTTCGTAGGCCACCATCAATCTACAGTTTCTACACTGTTGGGTGAGACGGATATAACACTGAAAAAAAATTCTCGGCGTTTTTACCAAGGTCCGCTGGTGCTTTTACCATCTCACTTTTTTTTTACCAACTATTGGTAATTTTACCAAGTCAGACTGGTAAGCTTACCTAAAAACCGGTATTTTTACTGTTTTTTCAGGTAAGAATACCACTTTTATTGGTAATCAATTCCTGGTAACTTTGCCATTTTATCTCGGTAATTCTACCACAGTCGCTAAAAAATATTGGCGTTTTTACCGGGATCCGGTAAAATTACCGAGGAAGTCAATAATTTTACCGAGATTTCTCGGTAAAATTACCAATTCTATAAATGGTAATTTTACCAAGAAAAAACTGAGATCAAATAAAACCCTGAATTCTTAGTAATTTCACCATTTTCTTAGTAAATACACCGATATTTTTTTTTTTTTTCAGTGAAGAGGAGTTAAAGGCGGAACGAGGCTTACCTTTCACTGGCGATGGAGGAGTTTCTGGACATGGACTTGGGCGACATGTCGAAGTCCGAGTCGGAGCGGTAGAGGAAGGATTCCCGCCGCTGCGGCAGGTTCTGGAGGACGAGACCCGCCGAGGGAGACGAGCTCCCGTCCAAAGGCGATCGACCGGGACTCCCTCCATTTTCCACATCGAAGCTGCAACACAAAAACCACGAAACCATGTCATTTGCATTCCTTTCTCAAGTAGCATTATCCTCCAAAATACATATCGACGGTGAAACTACCAAACCACGTATCTCGGATTTGCGACGTTGCAGACTTCCTGTCATACTTTATTTTTTAAATAGAAAACTAGTAAACGTCAATTCGTGAAAACTTCCGTGATTTTTCCTCTTTGTGTGGAGAAAAATCTGTGAAAATTGTAAGGGATGATATTGATTTCATCTCCTTCAAAAAATAAAATGTGAGTGGAGATTTTTAAACACCGCAAACGAGATACGTGGTCTGGTAGTTTCACCGTCGATATTTACTATTAGGAAACATACACGTATTTAGCAAGAGGGTATGCCGTAACCCCGCGGCCCAAACCGCAGAGGGCGCCCCATGCACTGGAAAAAGAACACAGTGGATCTAGATTCCAGACTCTTGAAAACATTGACAAGAAAAAATGACTCATGATTCAATCAGATTTTTGCTTAAATCAAAAGGAAATTCGCTCAAATTAAGAGGCTTGGTTCTTGATCTAAGCAAAAATCCGATTGAATCAAGAGTATTTTTTCTTGTCGATGTTTTTAAGAGTCTGAACTCTAGATCCAATGTGTTTTTTTTTCCAGTGTGAGGCCCCGTGAATGGGTCAATTGCACAGGTCTTAGACTCGTGTTTTGATGCCTTATTCTTGCAGATTAACTAAAAATAATAAGATTTGTCCAAACAGCAACTTTCTACGTTGAATATTAACCGAGATATCGCAACTTGAAAAACTCGATTTATGACGTCACCCATCGCGGTAGTTACCATGTTATGCACTTCCGTAGTGGATGATGTTAAAAACCCGAATTTTCAAAAGACGATAGCTCGGTTAATATTAAACGTAGAAAGTTGCTGTCTGGACAGATCTTATTATTTTTAGCTAATCTACAAGAATCAAGCATCAAAACACGATTCTGTTACCAGCGCAACTGGTCCATTAATCCAAATAGCTGAAAAGCTTCATACAGGTATTCTTATGTGTAAATGATAAGGGAAAAGTTGGCTTTGATACCTTATTTATGTGTTTATTCTCTAACGAGGCCTTTCGATTACAAACAAACATCATCAGGCGGGACACTTGTTAAATTGGTCACAAATGTTCGGTGTACCAAAAAACAAAATGCCAAAACATAAAAGATACATCATACTTAAAATCCGATGAAGTTAGGTTTACAAACTACAATAATCCAAAAAGGTAACAATAGAGGTTAAAGGAGTGTAAAAATCAATACAATTAGATGAGTGATCAAAATCAGTACCTAATTGAATATAATATATGGCTGAATCAGTACCTTCTCAGACATATCACATTCAATTAGGTACTGATTTTGATCACTCATCTGATTGTATTGATCTTTATTCCTTTACCCTCTATTGTTACTTTTTTGGATTCTTGTAGTTTTTAAACCCAATTAAATACTATCCAATTTTAAATATGATATTTTTCGTATGTTTTAGTAATTTTTTTTTTTTTTATCAACCAAACATTTGTGACCAATTTAACATGTGATATGGTGTCCTGCCTGATGATGATTGTTTACATTTGGAAGGCCTCGTTAGAGAATAAACTTTAAAAAAGGTATTAAAGCTAAATTTCCCTTAATAACCCCAAATAGAGCTGGCTCATCCGGTGAATAACTTCTATTGATAGCCGCAAAAATCCTCGGGTGGGAACAAATCCTTGCAAGGAAAGGGAGCGAGATAGGGGGATGGATTAAAAGGGGGGCTGGAAAGAGAGCCAAGAGGAAAACTAAGTGGCAGTAGGAATTGATTTTAAATGACCAGAAAATAATCAATACCCAATGATGAAATGCGTAGGTTAACCAAGGCGCACTCAAATTAGAGCACATGTATGTCTCTCCCAGGTGCGGAGCCAAAATAAGTTTCTAAAGCTCACGGATCGCCGATTGCGGATTTAAATGCATCGACTAAAAGCTCCGTATCAAGCTGTGTATTGAGCGTATAGACAGACGTATTTAAATTAAAATAAACGATCCTCATTGCAAGGTGGACCCTATTGTGCAAGTATTTCTATGGGTTTTAAGGCCCAAGTTACGATATGTATAGTTCCTTGAAATTTAAATACGTCCATTCTGCAGATCTGTGGCAGCGTTGAAAACGTCTCCGACGTCTCGTCTCTTGGGATTGTATTGACGACAAGGCCATTGTACGGCCACCGCTACCTAGCGGCAGAGCTTTCAACTACAGCCAGAGCTTTGAACTACAGCTTCTGCAGTCGTACGCCAGAGAGCGCTGCGTGTTACTGAATAGACGCACACGTTTTGGTCAGAACATTCCCTGTTACCGCGTTGTTTGCTCGCAAGTATTCTGGTGCACAGCTTATATTCGAAGTAGCTCCCTTTTAAAACAAAGGGGCTGCAATTAGTTTTTTTACTGATCACTGTAGTGATATGGCTTTTTTATGTTTGAGGAACACCATATTTCCTGTAATAATTAGAAATCCAATTTATATTTTTATTTTCAGTTTTAGTTTTATATTTTTTCATAATTACAGTTAGTATTATTTTTTTAATCCATTTCGGGTGACTATGATTGACATTTTTGATGGAATCTTTATTATTTTTGTAATATACCAGACATTAAAAATAATTAGAACATACATTACCATTCAATTTTAGAATTTAAAGTGATCTAAAAAAGGAATTTATTTTACCAGCTAACTAAACGCCATCAGTTGTGGTTAAACTTGATGTTACCTAATTTCATTTAAATACGTTGTACTGTCCGAAAAAAATATTGATAAAATAAATATAAATGAGTAAACAATTCAAACTTTAAGAAATCTTAACGAGCAGGTAAAATTCTGAGGAGGAAGAATAAGAAGGAGAGGAAGAAGAGGAAATAGATAAGGGAAAGGAAGAAAAAAAGAAGAGGAAGAAAGAAGTGGAAGCGGGGAAGGAACAGAGAAGACGAAGTGAGAAAGGAAAAAGAAAAGAAGATGGAGATACTTGTTGTGCCGCTCACGATGCGACGCGACAGACCCGCGCATATATTACAAGAAAAGTTGAAACGCCTTCAATTTTGTTGCGGCAACCCGGACAACCATTGAGCACGAATAGTTGTATCCGATATTCAGGCGCTTCTTTCCAACGAAGTCACGCTTGCCTTCGTGCTCTCGACGTAGCGGACGGAACTGTACAAGATGAAACTTGCTTTGGGTGAAGATTCGTAAGGGACAACTTTACTTCACACATGCACGCATCTAAGTGCCATCTTTTCCTAAGCTATGCCAGCTTTCAACAAAAAAGTTATAAAGAAACCGGATCCTCCGCAATTTTATCGTCATTTCTTCTCCGACCGATTAATATTCAATTAGAAAACTTTTCACATTGGAGAATTTAAAGTTAAAATATTTGCCATTACTACGAAGTATTGAAAGAAGAAGAAAAAGAAGATGGTATTTTGCTGCATGTGTTTCTCGGGGCCGAATTTAGGAGATGGCCACATAGACCGCGACCCACGGCGGCAATTTTAAGGGGCGGCAAATTTTGGAATTTCTTTAAATATTATAAAAAAAAATCAGAATCAGAAAAAGGATTACAAACGAGAAAATGCCAAAAAATCTCTCATTTCATTAGAGTGCAGTAATTTCTGATTTAGCACTTTTAACTAGTCGAGTTAAGAGAGAAACCAAACACGCAATTTGGCCTGGAACGCGCGGCGTAGAGAGCAATGAATACGAGGACTTGAGATGAAAAGGAGAAGCCCTCGGCGCGGCGATCGACATGTAACACATAATAGCGCCTACAAGACTGCATGAATACTCCACGCATTGCGTCAAACACGGTGCGGTCAGCAGCGGTCGGCGTGAAACGCATAGCGCCTACAAGACTGCATGAATACTTCACACATTGCGCCAAACGCAGTGCAGCCAGCTAGCGCAGCGCGGCGCGGCGCGGTGGCGGAAGTTAAAAATATTAAACCACATTTATGTTTGTTCTTTCATACTTTTTTCGTTCATTTCTTATAAATGGAGGGCCTTGTCCACAAAGAGATAAGTTTACGGAACTTAACTTTCGATTAAAGTTCCGTGAACTTTTGCTAGTAGTGATGATAGGGCTTTCTCAAAAAATGTGTTCAACACGAGTAAATGCGTCTTATGCACCCCTCCCTCTCCGGCACGTTCACTTGATTGTTTTTATTGATGTTTCAAAACGAATGAGAGGGGGACGGCAAAATACAGGCGGCCCATGGGCGGCAAGTAAGTAAATCCGGCCCTGGTGTTTCAAGCATTTTTTTACACTCCCTCTGTGATATGATTTATAAAAAAGAAACTAGGAAATTCTGTAAAGGAAGCTTTAGCACTTGATCTGTGATAATTTGTCTATCATAATGTCTCATGCAAATATGTCTTTCTCCTTTGCCAACTTTTGGTAATAATGAGATCCAATGGAAACGACGTAATTTTCAGTGTTCTCATTGCCTTTTTGTTATGCTTTTATTAAGAAGGTACGAGTGCAAAGAGTGAATGAAGTTAGGGGATTGAATAAAGCAAGTGGAGTTAAAGAAGTTTAGAAAAAGCCCCGAGAATTTCACTGACGACAACGGCAATTTTCAAATATTTTAAAGTATCTATGTTTGCTGTAGTAGTTTTCAACTTGTAGAATAAACACGAGAAAAACGGTATGTTGAGGATTTGGGCATTTTTAATGCATGACTTTTCAAAATGTACATCAACAATGGGCCTGTTGCAAGGTGCGCGGATTTGCAAATTGATGCCTGATTCTAATGGCAAATTTTACGAAAAGAACGATGGTGCTACTAAAAAACCTTGAAATGACCTCTCAAACTCGAAAAAAGCTGTTTTTTGAACCAACCCATTCAAAACGGTCGTTTTTCAACCGCCATACTTGTGATTGGTGCGGATTCTGTGCTTGTGATGTAAAAGCATATGTCAGACCTGGTTTCTTCATCACTTACTATGTATTTTCCCGTAAGGAAATGGCAGCCGCTTTTCAAATGCAAACATCGAGTCAATCGATAATTTTTGGATCAAAATGGAAATCAGAAATGGATTCCTCGTACGTTTAAATGGTTAAAACCTTCATTAGATAAATAAGAACCGACGGGATAAACCCTATTTTTAAGGAAGACTGTAGTCAATGGGCGATTGTTTACATCTGCTTAGTGATAACAGACATGGACATTAGCTCAATATTTGGCCATTTTCATGAGTTTTTACTTTTTTGTCACTATTTGAAGGTAAGTTCATTTTGTAAATCAATTGTTTAGTGCCTTAGGATCATGTTAAAAGCTGTAAAGGTATACTTTGTTACTTATTAATTCAGAACACACTCCGGCAGTCCAACGCTCAGACCATGGATGTTCTCTCAACGCGTGTACATCATTCTTAACTCTTCAACAAACATCTCAATATCATTCAGAACGTTCCCACGTTTTATAAACTTATGTTATTTTAAAATCCTGTGTGTTTTAAATGTAACACTATACAGAAAAATTTATTGATAAAGTCTGGTAACCGAAGAAGGATCCTACGTCTACTTTCCTTGCCTCCAGCTAAAACATACCGGTCTCCTCATCTCATCAGTATTGTCAAAGGTAAGTTTTTTTCATCATCAATGATTGATACGATCATTTTGGTGTCTTCAGTGAAGCATTAAAGGGTGAAATAGTAAGAAATAACAACTGACTCGCTACATCCAGGTTTGAGCGTTGGACTGCCGGAGTGTGTTCTGAATTAATAAGTAACAAAGTATACCTTTACAGCTTTTAACATGATCCTAAGGCACTAAACAATTGATTTACAAAATGAACTTACCTTCAAATAGTGACAAAAAAGTAAAAACTCATGAAAATGGCCAAATATTGAGCTAATGTCCATGTCTGTTATCACTAAGCAGATGTAAACAATCGCCCATTAACTACAGTCTTCCTTAAAAATAGGGTTTATCCCGTCGGTTCTTATTTATCTAATGAAGGTTTTAACCATTTAAACGTACGAGGAATCCATTTCTGATTTCCATTTTGATCTAAAAATTATCGATTGACTCGATGTTTGCATTTGAAAAGCGGCTGCCATTTCCTTACGGGAAAATACATTGTAAGTAATGAAGAAACCAGGTCCGTCATATCATTTCACGTCACAAGTATGGCGGACCCAAAACGACCGTTTTGAAAATCCAAATTCTGAGGCGTTTTTAAGTTGATTTTTTGGGGGTTTCCGGTGATCAAAAAACTCCGGGAAAATTCCTGTGACATCAGGAGCCTTAGTTCTTTCGATTAAAGCAATAAAGAATTGGTGCAACAGGCCCATTCAAGAACTCCTTTCAAAGAGGTTTGTCTCTTCCATCTTCCCCCACAAATGTTAAACACTATAACGAACTTAACGGAAAAGAAAGATGGATCACAGATTTCTTGCATTATTTCTAGAATATGGCATCAATGACAAATATTGATACTTTGATATAAATTAATTGGGCAATGACACTCTCAGGTTTTTTTCTAAATTCTTCCGATTTTTCTCACATTACTCGCATCTATGGTAGCAAAACTTTACACAAAAAAAAAGTACAAAAATGATATAAGAACATTGAAAATTACGTTATACCAAGCGTTCCATTCGATCTAATTGTCATAAGTTGGCAAAAGAGGAACAGATATGTGCATGAAACATTATAGTAGAAAGAGAATCACAGATCAAGTGCTGTAGCTTCCTCTACATTTTCCCAGTATCTTTGTCAGAACCCACGTTGCCAAACATTATCGCAATATACTTAAAACACCATGAATCTTACATCTCCTTCTCTGCTCCGCTGGTAATTGGCAAAAGTGGCAAAAATTGTTACTTATTTTAGAAACTTATCTTTGGTCCACAGTTTATCCGTTTCAAAAAAGTTCAGACAACATATCGAAACACCAGAATGGCAATGACGCTGAAATCGAGGATTCCATCCATATCTGAATTTTTGTTTGAAAGTTGGCAGCTTCGGAAAAACTGATAGTCACGAAAACATGTGTAAAGCAAATATTATTGTCCCTCGCGAGTTTGCAACAATGTCAAATATTGCCTTCTAAACCTCCGTTCTAGGTCGAAAGCAGGAAAGCGAGCGTATAACTCTACGGGCAAGTAACGCCTAGAATATGGAGGTGATGCACCTAATCGTGCTTCATGATCGTCTGTATTGCATTTGGACGCATTTCTGTCAAACGGAACTATGTGCATTACGACGTGAGCACTGACATGCATGTAATCCTATGGGTCTCAGGGCTCATGTCTTAATGCACATAGTTCCGTTTAGCAGAAATACGTCCATTTACAACAATGAAAGCGTTTTGATTTTCCTTGTTTGCGCAGCAACAAGAGCCGTCGAGCCGTTCGAGATGGATAATGGACCATTAGATAAGGTACGAATTTCAGCATTCTAATACACGTTCCTTAACCAAAATTTTACGTAAAACACGATGCACACAACGAAAATTACCGAAATTAACTCCTTACGAAGATATTCAATGATTCTTGATGCGTGAATTCAAACCACCCGCTCATGAAAACTCAATGCTCTACGTGATTCACATCGCGCGCTAAACGTTATCATGACAGTCTTTGCGATATAAAAATCTGGCAACCTCAATCTTGACGCTTTGGCTCAGTTATAGCAAATTGCTAATAGTTTGAACAACACATGGTGGGAAATGAACATTGCTCGATCGAGAAGCTTGCTGAAACCGTTGTAGTGGGCGATTTGACTGATGTAGAGCTTTGAGTTTCTTGTGAGCGGGCAGTTCAAATTCCTCGTAACCAATGTGAAATAAAAACGTTAATATCTCCGTTAGGAGTTGGTTTCAGTAATTTTCGTTGTGTGAATCGTTTTCTACGTGAAATTCTGGTTAAGAAACATGTATCAGATCGCTTAAATTCGTACCTTGTCTAGTGGTCCATTGTGGTAGCACTCATCTGTTAATAATAGCTGCTGAATAATTTTAACTGCTGAAGGATAATTATAATAATTGACTCACTCACGTATCAAATCCTGATTTTTTTATACTGTTCAATTCACTGCAGAAGTCGATCAATTCTAGAAAAATGCGGCACCCTCGTGGCTAGGCAATTGGAGCAGGGCACCTGTGCTGCCGTGCTAAGGAAAAACGCAGTATGAACATTCGAGAGTTGCCAAATTTCCTTCGATATAATATTTATTTTCGAGGAAAGTTATATGAATATTTTTCCGATAAATTTTCAAGAACTCAATAAGGTAAGATTGCAAACAAAATTATGTGAAAAATTGGGGAAAAAAATATTTTCAAATGTTCCCAGAAATTCGTGATTTACCGAAGGAAAGTTGGCAACGCCTAAAGGTTCATACGGCGTTCTTCCTCACCACGGCAGTGTGCAGCAGGTACTAGTTTAGTCCCTTGCCGCAACGAACGATACGAGAGGGATTATTGGAAAAAGATTAGCTGCTTACGAAGCACGAACAAATGCCACAGGATTAGAGACACAAGTCCTCACTACGGCTGAATGTGCGAATCTCAAGCGGTCCTCAGATACGATACGCTCTTCCAGATTGGCTCTGATGACATTTTATAAAATCCAGGGCTCAATGCTGGAATAAAGATCTGCAGCTTCACCGTTTCGCCAAATGACTTGAGCGAGAAAACGATTAAATACCTTAGGTTAATACTATTCGTATTTATACTTGAAATAGATTTACGAACATTTTAACGAGCTCTGTCAGCGTGTTATTAAAATCTTAGAATTTGCACTTTTTTTTAGTGACAACACATTGCAATTACTAGCGAGAACGAATGCTTCTGGAATCACACTGACGGATTTTACTCTAGATTCTTTGCAATTTTTTTTCGCACAATGTACTAACCGATGTACCGATGAAAACCTTTTTAGTCCTAAAACCTTCCTGAATCACTATATGGGGCTACCTTAGAAAAGGAGTTATTTAAGGATGACCGACTATGAAAACGTGCCTTAGTGTAAACTGAGCATCGACTAATTCACTGACTCGTTTTGTTTGAGCTTGTGCCATAAATTATAGGCAGTTTCCCTGTGATTGATCTAATTAATTGTCTGTAAATGAGGTCTATTGTGTTACATAACGCTATTATTAGATCGTCGTAAATCAAATTAAACTCCCGTAGACATTCTATTGAATCCCCAGAAATCGTTCACGTTTAAAGTTTCCTTAACAGATTTACATGATCAGATCACAGAGAGTAAATTCTCAACAATATAATTTGGGAAAATTGAGCATTTTAAGGGAGGAGAACCTCTCTGCGATACAATATTGTGGGGACACTTTCAAAGCATTTTTCTGCAGGCCTTACGTTCGTTCAGAGGTAATATATTTTCTCCAGTAATTAAAGAGACATTCAAATAATATTTTAGGGAAATACAATTAGGTCACTAAAATATTGAGCTAGAGTTGCATGACTTCAGCAGGATTGTGAGGCAGAATAGCTCTTCCGATACAAAATGCTACATTCGTCGGTTCCTAGATAAAAGAACGTAACTGAATTTCAACGCTGTAAAATATTCACTCACAGATTATACTCGCAAAGCAATTGGTAACAATTAAAGTATTTGAAATTTCTAACTGAAAATTTCACTGACTTTCCTCTTAAGTACATGCAAAGACCAGACGTTTTTAACAAGCCTATCACACGCGTATTTTTGTGAAAAAATTGAGTTGTTTGAGACAGTTTTTTAAGTGTGGAATGGAATTACGTTCCTACCTTTTGGAAACGAGGAATTGATCGTTCCACACAAAGGGAATATTAACCTCATTTCACGAGCTTGAGAAGCGGAAACCAACTTAAGCTTGCGGCCCGTTATCTCCAAAGATTCCCAGTGCCGAAGCCCATCACTCTCTCGGCCACTTTGAATCACAAAGGACCGTCATCCCCCGTCCCGAACCAAGTCCAAAGGTAAACGTGTGAAAAGGAACCGCTTTACGCGGCGCGAGAGCCCCGCGTGGCACGGCAACCAGGTCACCGTTCAATCGAACGATGTGAATTCCCCGTTGGAATGGGCATATGAACACGGCGAGGACAGAGAAAATTAAGAGCGCCTTCAATTTTGAAGGTATGCTACATTGGCGTCTGTTGAGAGTGAATAGTTGTGTCCAGGCATCAAAATAATCGACCAAGTGGACATAGAGATTCGGTGCGAACGACGATTGTGAATGAAATGTGAATTTCCTGTTAGAATGCATATTTAAACGGCGAGGACGGAGAAAGTTCAGAGCTCCTTCAATTTTAAAGATATGCAACATTGGCATCCGTTGAGTACGAATAGTTGCGTCCAGGCGTCAAAATAATCGACCAAGTGGACATAGGGATTAGGTACGAATGACGATGGGGTAAATGCCCCTGGCGGCTTTAAACGAGTTAAATTTTCACCTGGAGGGAAACAACCTGTGATACTCGGAAGGAGGCTAAGGCTACCGAGAAGTTGAACAAGAGAGGGAGGCTGTCAAAGTAAATTCCTCCAACAAATGAAGCTTTTAGCGAAGTCGGGAGACAGGGTGACTGAGGCAACATGCATCAACGCTGCCGAATCGGACAGTTTTGCACTACAACATTGTGCCGTAAAATATATTTCAAGTAGTTTTGGCAACATTTTCGGATGAGACAGACACCGCTTA
This sequence comes from Bemisia tabaci, assembly GCF_001854935.1. Taxonomy (NCBI): domain Eukaryota; kingdom Metazoa; phylum Arthropoda; class Insecta; order Hemiptera; family Aleyrodidae; genus Bemisia; species Bemisia tabaci. The sequence continues at coordinate 4,325,392 of NW_017566728.1, forward strand.
AATAATGGAGCTGGAGGAATTAACAAATGATATCTCCAAATACGTGACGCCTGGAGAAGGAGACGCCGCCACGTGGAGTTAGCTGTACTGAAAATGAGTGCACTTTGTTCTTTGGTGAAAAATGAGGATTAATTGATGGTAAAGTCACCGACTACTTGACAGTCGAATGAAATGTGAAGATCATCCGAAGGTTTTAATTTACGTGCGAACCAAACGCTTAACGGAGCTCCCTGTTTTAAATTGTGTAATGAAATTGAGAAAATGAAATGGCCTCGTCGATGCGTTCTTTAAGGAATCGTTTTTCCTTTCACCTGCAATTTCACTTTCTGAACAAGTAATTCAAAATCGCCTGATTTGTGTTCCGGAAGAAAATTGCGGGTCATGGAAAGGGGGCGCCAGATTTTACCTATTTGCCAACACTGCTCCAAAGACACTCTCCACTTCCCGCGGCTATTAATACTTGGATCACATTTATCAAAAAGAAACCAGCGTCATTATAGTGTCTTCAAAATTAAGCAAATTCCTCTTTTTCTTTAATTTGTGTACAGCATTATAATTTACACAATTATTTTCCTTTACAATTGACAATTTTTGGGTGAGGAGCAAAAACTATTTGTTATTCTGGGTGATGTTTTAGATAATTATGAAGAAGTAACACTTTTACAACACTGTAATCGCGCTGGTTCTTTTGTGCTACATGCAATCCACTTTATCGAGCGAAGCAAAAAAACTCTCTCTCTCTCTCTCTCTCTCTCTCTCTCTCCAAGAGAAAGAAAAAAAAGAAGAAAAAAAAGCTTTAACCGGTATGTGCAACCTACTCGTTTTCCTTCTGAGTAATATTTTCGTCATTGCAGATTTCGAGGGACCCTCGTAGTGATTCGTCTGCACGGTGCATGAACATGAACAAGCTGATCTTTCATACAGACATAACTTCACCGGAGGGGACTGGCTTTCACAGTTTCACCCATGTTACGAAGTAAACACATCAAAGTTCGACGACTAATTGGAGACATGCGAGTCACTCGCTGACAAGCCGTGAATACTGAATAGTGAATGAGTCGGAGTAAACCAGGGTCGGCACGCACGCTAGGTTCGAACACCAGTGGAGACGTATGACAAGAGATGCCCCGGACTGCACCGCGTCGGCCGAGGAGGAAACTATCCACGGGACAACTTCACAGTGGCAAGGCGTAAATGATGGATTACGGATATTTCCCCCATTTGAAGCTATGGTAAAGAATCGACTCAAGGTATTCGTTGCAAACAACCTGTTTATCGATCCTTTTCCATGGGTTTAATGAGAGATATATCGATACATTGCAAAGCATGCCACGCCACTGACTTTGAGGGCCAGTGGCGAGGCGGGAATGATCCATTATCGATGATCCTTCTTTTGAAGCTATAATAAAGAATCGATTATTAGTGTTTTCGTTGCGAACACCCTGCTTATAAATCATTTTCCATGGGCTTAAATGTGAGATAAACCGATACCTCGCAAAGCATGCCACTCCACTGTTAAGGTCATCCCGTGAAATTGCGTGGTGACACTGGCAACTCACCCTCATTATATTCATGCGACATCAACTGAATCAATCAGCTTTTTACGTCATTTTTAAAGTTTTTTTATTTGTTGAGTTGGGAGTCAAAATTGAAGTCTGTTTAGTTTATGTGTTATTTTCTTACGGTAGCCGATCGCCATTCAGTTCAAATCAATTGGGAGTAAGAAGGTCCAAAGTCACTCACCTGAAACAAAGAAGAAGAAAAACAAAAATTACTATCACTGCATACTGCATACGCTACTAAACTCAACATTTAAATGTGTTCATTTTATTCTGAACGTCGTTAAGTTAGCATTTTTTAAGACATTTAAAACTTGTCGGGCTTGTTTTAAACAATATAAACGCTAAATCGACATTTGATTTTTTTTTTCGTGTTCAATAATACGGCAAAATACCGATCCAAGCTTAACATTTGAAAATAGGTTTACAAGAGACAAGAACGGAGGGAATCAAATACGGGCATGCACGAGTTAGCAAAGGCCAAATTCCTTTCAATTTCCTGTAAAAATCCTTTGTACTCTCAACTTAGGTGTGAGCTTGACGAGCGGCAGTCGAGGAGTATAAAAAGTTAAGATAAATGAGCTTCCCCGACACATACGCGAGGCCGGCGATGGGGGTAGGGGGAGGGAACGGGAGTGTGAATAAGGGCTCGATTCAATCAGAGCTGAGTAGGGCGGTGGTGGTGGGTTGCTGGAAAATCACTCCATCTCGTCAAGTCGATGGCTAAGTGTATGTAAAAGGTGTCAGGCGACACAGGCGCTATCTGTCCGCCGTTGACAACGACTTCCACGGAGCCAAAAAACGTTCTCCATTCAGACGGGGGTAGCCGTTCGTTTTTCATGCGAGGCTCTTTGGCCTCCAATCAGCGGGCTTGAGATGGTATCCATGTTTACTTGATGAATTGACAGTCGAAAGCCCTCTTTTACTGCAGCGAGTCCTTTAATTCAATCCATCCATGAATAATAATGTAATATATACCACCGAGCTAAAGGGGAACACCGCGCCGTATGAGCATGAAAATATTGCCGAACCCTCTCTGATGGAATACCGCTTTCCCAAAAAACCTTTGGTTTATTTTATCTACATTGGGATAATATATACATAATCCCGTATCCATGGTTGTCCCTCAATCCGTAGATGCCCAAAGCGGGTCAAATTGACCCGAGCTTTGCTAAAAACACATTACCTACGCGTTGTAAAAGACCGGCACATACAATCTTTAGATAAAAGTATATAAAAATTCAGCGTAAGATAGAATGAGATACTAAACAAAAAGAAACTCGAGTACTAGGCAATTTTTTTAGACTACCTTAGCAATCTCCAGTCGGGGCAAATTGACCCGGTATGCATCTCTTCTGGGAGAGTTTTTGGGCCGGAGCACATGAGCTTGCCAGATAGGTCCACAAATACATCTCAGAAAAAATCAACATCAGATTGAAAAAAGAAAAAAACCTAGTGTCAACACGGCCGAAAATAGAAGAGATGTGTTCGGACCTAGTTTTTTAACTTATCATCAGAATCCGAGCGACTCGTCGTTGGGAGCATAGAGTGGAGCATTGCAAGTTCACGCCTCCCACGTCATCGCGCCTTCGATTTTGCAGATGCAACATGGACATCCAACAAGCACGAATAGTTGTATCTCTGCGCCGTCAACACGCGCGTCCTTTTTCTTGCTGTACTTCCATATTATGTTTGTTCCTTTTTGTCTTATGTGCAGAGGTGCTCCAAGGCCTCCAAAAATGAGCCAATTAAAGAACGACTTTGAACGTGGCCCTAAAATGGTTTGAACAAAGCAGGGTTCTCCTTGATATAGGAGACTTTCATCTCGATTGAAGCAATTTTTTTTTTTCTGATTTAGGCAATTTTGTTTTTTAGTCAAGAGGAAATTTTCTTGGTGGCAGATTCAAAAATATTTCTGCCAAATGTTTCCGCTTGAATTTAGTCACTTTTTTTCAGTGCTAATATTTTCCGGAGATTATATTCGCAATTAAGTTCAGTGTATGTGAACATTTCGAGTAGAAAGTATTTATGACTTTTCTCATAAAGAATATTCTATAAAGAGAGATTTTGCAACATTCGAATCTTCATAGGGTGTTTTTCCTAAGCATGGTTGTATAGGACCTCGTTTTCCTGGTGTATGCATTTACCTTCTAGTGACAGAAGTCTTGTCATTTTGATGGATCCCCAATTCAGACGATTTTCAACCGGAAATACATCTCCAACGTACTTTTACTTTCATATTCCCTCTCATTTTGAAATTTTTTGACAGGTGGTTCCGGGCAAGTTTGCCTCATTCCTGTCACAGAAAAAATCAAATTGGCTAAAGAACTCAATTACACTCCAGTGAACCACATTTTTTCATGTTTTGATGGGTGGAAATCTGACGGTATCAAAAGTCGTTTCGTGTCACGAGAGCCGTGGGATTTCCTCAATTATTCTGATAGACCGAACTAAAATATTCAAGATAAACGTGCTTTAGAAAGGTGGTATATAATTAATGTATTCTTTAACGCACCGCTGACGCAGAGTTCGTGTAAGATCCGCTGGAGTTACGAACAACGAAACCGCTTTCGAACATTTCTGAACACCATTAATACTTCAAAATAGATTCTCCTTTGAAATTGTGGCTTTTAAAAAATTCAATGACCACTCACCGGTCAATACCTAGTGGATGAGTTTTTCCAAGAGTTGAAGTATCAATAATATTGGATACTATATTGTAATCGTCACCTCTGGTGTTATTTACTTTAGATACCATGTGCATAGGCACTTAGCGAAAGATTACGACGAATATTAAATATTCATAGTGGGCATTATTTGTTTTTATTTTATGGAGCAATTTAACTTCAAATGGATCGTACCCTGTATAACATTTTTAAGTCATTACGCACGTGTGCTTGTGATTTTTTGTTTGTTTGTTTGTTTGTTTTTTTTTTTTTTCAAAATTAGTAACGTTGGTAAGATCTTAATTTCTTAATTCCATCCGATTACCACCAAACCTTGGGTTTATGACCCGATTCAATTGGAGTGGGTTAACGTCTAATTCCGACCAATGGGATGGCGTGTTTTGCGATATATCGATTGATCAGCTATTAAAACCCACGGAAAAGGATCGATACACAGGATGTTAGCAACAAACACCTTGATAATCGAATCTTCATCACAGCTTCAAATGAGGAGATTTCGACATCGGTCATTCACGCCTCGCCACCGATTCCGACATGCTCTCAAAGCGAGCATAGCAAAAAGTCGAAAAGTGAGTCTTTTTAACGAATGAATCTTCACTTAATCAAAAAGTGACAGCGAAAAAATGATTATGTAAGTCACCGTAAACATTCCTCGAGACGATGGAATTCGGAGATGGCAAAACATGAATCAGACTGCTAAGATAGAACGGCACAAGAGCTTTCAAATGTTGTCAATTGACTCCGAGAAAAGGCCCATTACGGGGCAAATATGTCCACATTTTTCCTTCAAATGTTTACTGTGCTGCAATGTACTAAAACTTCGTGAGAAAATGTAAAGAAAAAACCTCAAAATTTCTTTAAAAAATTACGATTTAATCGATAGTATGTGGCAACGCTTGAAAGTTCATGAGGCGTGGGGGGAGAATCAATCGTTGCGGTCACGCCGCGAGGAGAGAGGGATCGCGGGAGGTAACAAATTAAATCAGACGCTAATTTGAAAACAATAAAATTCGGAGGGAACACGGATTGATGCGATGGGGCGGAAATTCGAGGGAAAGAAGTCAGTCGGTGCCGAAGCTTTCGGCGGGGGAAGAAAGGGGAGAAGTCGTAGGGACCAAAACAAAACGGAAAGAAAACCGCGGGGTGGGAGCGAGTGGGTCAAGGTCCCTTCATCACGTGTCACGCTCCCTCCACCTGGAGTTCAAGCAATTCACCTACGGCACAAACATAGCTACGTTGCCGGTTCTACATATGAGGAGTGGAAATTCAAAATCTGGTAAGCGCCATTGAAGTCCCTTTATGTTGTGAGTTAAGACATCAGGAACCCATTTCTGATTGGCTCCTGTATTTTAGGGCCGCGCTGTTGTGCAATGTTACGACCCGGAATGAAGGTTCAGTTTCACCGATTGCGAAGATTATGATCATTGAACCTGGGATTTAGAGGTACGTCAAAAGAAAAAAAAAAGAGGGTACAAATGGAATGCGAGAGGGAACGAAGGATAGGAGTGCGTAACATGAAAAAAAACCGAGGTGGAAAACGGGAGGCAAGGTTAAAAATGCAACACTAAAATCCGAGACGTTTCTACTCAAAACAGAACTGAGTCATTTTCAGTCGGAAAAGAAATTCCAAGTTAAAAAATATCGAAGAAAAAACTCGATATTTCCGTGTTGGTGGTCGAGATCCAAGAAAAACCTCAGAAACTTACGTTGGATAGTTAGTTAGTTATTATAATTCTGAGACATTCAGCGACTCAGGCTATCAACGTCTTTACAGGTTATTTTGAATCATTGTATCTAAGGTGACGAATGTTTATATTTTTAGCTTGGCGGCTCATCTTAACATGGAAACGTTCTTGGTGCGTGTCTAATGAGTAATGGGCCCATATATAAACAAGATCTGAGCTAGCGAAAAATCTCGCATGTTCTTTATGCAAAATCTTGCGTGGAAAACTATCCTCAGTACGAGAAGTTTGAAAATCAACTTTTGAACGATGCATTTGTGATAGCAAGTATTTTTAACACAGCTCAAATGGATAGATGGATTATACAGATGACGTCATTTGTCTTACCCCCCATACAACCATGTACATTTTGTTTAAAAGTAGATTTCCAGCTTCCTTGTTGAGCAATTAGTTATCCTCGAGAAATTTTGAAGTGTAAATAGTTGCGTGTGGTATTTTAATTAATATCTTATCAAGTGGTTCATTCCGTAAGTTAATTCTGCCTCTCTTCGCCCATGATGCCTCAAAAAATCCTGAGCAGTGAAAATAAGTTCCTTTTTCAAGTAGCGTGGCGTGCTTTGCGATCTATCGATTGATCTGCCATTTAAACCCGTGGGAAAGGATCGATTATCAAGGTGTTCGCAACGAACACCTTAATAATCGATTCTTTACCATAGTTTCAAATGGGGAAATATCGATATATTTTGAAGCACGCCACGCCACTGCCTTTTTCCTAATCATCTCTGGAAAGCGTTCCCGCGGCGTTTGCCGAAAGGTTTATTCCGGTGAAATGTCCGTTCAGGGTTCCAGGAAGCAGTAGGATTGGGAGGACGCGGAGTTGGGGTTGTGAAGTGGGGGCGGGAGCTTAAGTGGTAAACTCCCCTGTAAGCAATAAGCTGTGAACTTACAAGGGATCGGAGTTTGCGGAAAGGTGTCGAAGCCCCAGGCTCTCGGGGATAAATATGGAAAGGGCGACCCTGGAATTATGAATTTCGGGGAACTGGTCGGTCCGCCGAAGGCGTTGGATTGAACCTTTCTCGAAATTCGAGCAAGATTTCCATGCTACCCGTCGATGAACCATAAAAAACTCCTGTTCTCTAAAGCTATATTCAGAATTCAAAGTCAAATTGTTTATTTTCATACCTGATTCCTGAATGAGTAAAAATATAAATGAACATATGAAACATCGTCATATTTATTCATCACTAGCAGTCAACCCGCGCTTCGCGCGGCGATATTGCAAAAGACAAATCGGAATATCTCATAATATATGCGTATAACTTTTAATTCACTGATTTTATTTGGATCGCTGGAAAATCAATGCATACTTCTATAATTTAGGACTGAGCAGGGAAATATAAGGTTCGTTAAAAAGTAACCATCCCTAGTACCGTGTGACACTATTGTTAACGAAAAGTTTTTGTAACTTGTCAAAGAGGTTTTTGAATGATCTTCGAATAACTTTTGATGAGCTAGATGTAATGGTTGTATCGCAGCTCTTGCACTTCTGTTCGATATTGTCAAGAATCATCTGAATTTTAAAAAAGTGTTCGCTTGTTGGATACCCAATATGCTCATTCATGCATAAAAGTAGAAGCGCATGAAAGCTTTAGCAGACATTTTGGAGATGAACCAAGAATTAGATGAAGAATTTATGACTTAAATCACGGCACCTTAATTACGGGATGACCTTAATTACGGCAACTATGTATTGTCCATGAGATGCAGATGGACCCATTTCCTTAGCTCATCAAAAGTTATTCGAAGATCAATTTTATCAGCCACCCGTACGACCCACGTTTCTAATTTCTGGTTGTATTTCGCAACCAGATTTTCCGGATGATTCAACCAGAATTACAGTTGACTCAACCAGACGGCTGGTTGACTCCACCAAACAAATTGAGTTCACAGTGAGTTTTGAGTTTGAGTTCAAATTGAGTTGATTCTACAGTTAAATTGAGTTCCACTGGAATTAATAGTTAAAAAATCCATGATTACACAACAAACCCACTATGAAAGCAACAACTAAAGTTCAGAAATAGTTAGGAAATCCATGATTACACTAGAAAACCACTATTAAACAACAACTACAGTTAAATTGAGTTCCACTGGAATTAATAGTTAAAAAATCCATGATTACACAAGAAACCCACTATGAAAGCAACAACTAAAGTTCAGATAATGGAAAATAACTGACCCAAAACATTCAAAAAGATGTTATTTTCATCAGCTGCTCAGTTTAAAAAAAAAAAAAAAACAAAGTAAAAACGTTCGTGGGGAGGGGGGAAGGCGAATAAACATACGAGCAGTAAGCGTAGAAGAATAACTATGGAAACATAAGAAAGCTCAAAAACTTTCATCAGCTGATAATCGGATGAAACATAGAAAGGCCCGCAGTGTTGCCGTTCATAGCATAGAACAGCGGAAATCAAGAGCCAATTACGCGCGCAGCTAAAGGTATTCGACGTCCACCCGGCAACGGCCGCGTCAGGAAATATACCCGCACTGCTACGTCTCTCTTTCCAACACACACGGGCTTACGGGAATATCCGCGACTTCCGACCGCGGTTACTCGCGAACGGACGGGCGGATCGCGAAAAGAAAGCTTATTGCACCCCTCGGGGACAGTACCCGTCGAACGGCTGAGTTCGCACCGATTCCGACCGGTAGGAGCGGAGAGGCGAGCGTGATGGATCAGTGTATGATCAATGTATTTCCCTTTTATTAGTTAGATTTCCCAGTGAATTTGTATTTTATTGGATCATATATGGCAACATCTGAATGTTCATACGACGATCTAAATTGCTAAAGAAAAACGCAGAATGGACTTTTGAACAATGCCAAATTTATTGTGATTAAGCGTTTATTTTTGACTGAAAGTTATGCATATTTTCGTTTGGGATTAAACTAGGAAAAAAATAGTCTGAAAATGTCGAACAAAAATATTCACAATTTTCCAGTGAATTTGTATTTTATTGGATCATATATGGCAACATCTGAATGTTCATACGACGATCTAAATTGCTAAAGAAAAACGCAGTGTGGACATTTGAACAATGCCAAATTTCTTGTTATTAAGCGTTTATTTTTTAATGAAAGTTATGCATATTTTCGTTTGGGATTAAACTAGGAAAAAAATAGTCTGAAAATGTCGAACAAAAATATTCACAATTTTCCAGTGAATTTGTATTTTAGTGGATCATATATGGCAACATCTGAATGCTCATACGACGGTTTTTCTTACGGCTTGAGAGCTGAGGGCCCTGGTCTGAGCCGAAGTCGTGGCCGACCAGCGACCAGCGACCAGCGACCAGCTACACGTTGCTCGTGTTTACTCGCCTGCTGACGTGATTAGAACGTCAACTCCGCCATCGATTTCCCATCCCGAGCGCCCCTCCTCCCCCCCGCCACCCCCGAGCGCTCCCATCCGCGAGACGAGGCTCCTCGGAGGAAAAAGTAGAGGAAGAAAATGTTTGGTTCCCTTAGAGAGTTAGGAAGAATGGATTCGTAGGAGGAATTAAAATGAATCCACAGTTTTTTTTTAGAAAAATTCGAAAATTTGATCAAGATGTCGATATCGTCATAATTTCGGGACCTTAGTTTTTTTTAGCAATCTCACTGGAAAATAAGCTCCAGTGCTAAACTGCTGTGCTAAGTAAGAACGCCGTCTAAACATTCGAGAGTTGCCAAATTTCCTTTGGTAAAACATGTATTTTGACGACATTCGCGGACATTTTTTTTTTTTTATAAATTTCAGGTATATTGGATTAAATTGCGTACGAAATTGTCGGAGAATTTTGTAAAAAAAATATCCACAATTTTCCCCGTGGATTTGGTTTTTATCGAAGGAAATTTGGCAACGTCTGAAGGTTCATACGGCGTTCTTCCTTAGCACGGCAGTAACGCCACAGATGGAAAAAAATGGATTGCTGATTTAACCATTAAATTGTTAAAAAAATGTGTCTGGCATGTCTCAAATATACATTTTACTATAGTGGAAAGCTCCTACGGGGGTGGTTAAATTGGCATTTTTTATTGTGAAATCTACTTTGAAACATGTCGGGCACTTTCTTAACTACAAAATTGTTCAATCAGCAATTTCATTTTTTTCGTGAAGATGTTGATATCGTCACAATTACGGGACCTTATTTTTTAACAACCTCACCGGAAAAAAGTTCCAGTGTTAAAGGCCGTGGTGGACCAATAGACAAATTGGTTCGGATTAAGCAGAGAGAAATTAAGTCACATCAGCTATTACCAAAATTTACTGGGCGATTTAATTTTTTACATGAAAACGGCTGTGAGGTTTTTTGTGCGTATTTCAATGGATATACTGTATAGTGCGGAGCAAATTCCTTAATACTGTCGAAGAAATCTGCACAAGCGTTTTTTTTTTAAAAAAATTAAACTGCCCGGTTAAATTTGGCAATAGCTGATGCGGCTTGGTTCCTTTCTGCTAAACGCGGTCCAATTACGAACTAAGCTTCCTGATACATATGTTTCTTGAAAAAAACTTGACGAAGAATACGATTCGGGCAACGACATAACTGTCGATGAAAAATGTTCGATTGTTTTTATTTGAACAAGCTTTTAGAAATCAAAAGGACGGAAGCATTTTATTTAATTCTGATCGTGCGATGATCATTGCGCCAGTGGCACAATACGTGAAATCAGATCGAGCAACTATTCGTACTTCCCTACTGTGCTGATTACCTACACTTTAGATTGCAGGCGTTTCCAGATTTTTCTCGCCTTACAATGGACCAAGAGACAAGGTGCGAATTTAAGCGTTCTGATACATGTTCCTTCATCATAGTTTCATGTAGATCACAATTCGTGCGACGAAAAACACTGAAATCAACTCCTAGGCTAAGATATTCAAAAGCCTGTGTCACACTATCAAAGCTAGCCATCAAAATATCAAGGTCGGGTGCTGTGATTGGCTTATTCGATGACTTGAACCAATCACAGCACTTGACCTTGACATTTTGATAGTGTGACACAGGCTAAACGCGTAAATTCAAACCACCCATTTATGAAAAAGCCGAATTTCACGTGACTCAAATCGCGCACTAAAGGTTTCCGTAACGGTCTCAGCGCGATTTGAAAATATGGCAACCTTCGTCTTGGCGCTTTGACTCAGTTGTTGCACGTTGTTAACACTTGGAGCAACACAAGGTGTGGTAGGAACATTGCTCAATTTAGAAATCGTTGTAGTGCGTGATAAAATTTAAGTAGACTACTGTTTTTCTCCCGAGCGGGGATTTCAAACTACCTGTAACCAATGTAAACTAAAAACTCTAATATCTAAATTGGGAGCTAATTTTAGTAATTTTCGTCGCGAGAATCGTATTCTAGGTAAAATTATATTTATGAAACATGTATTATAATGCTTGAATTCGTACCATGTACGCTACTTCATTCAAATTTTCTTGGACAATTGAAAGCGCGCCCCGCGCTCTCTATAGAGCACCTTCAACATCGATGAAATACTTCAAACGATACACCGTTTTACACATGCTATCTGATGGGCAAATTGCCTGTTGTATGTACGCTTGCTGGAGGGTACACTGTATTTCAGCATGTGTTACGCATGTGTGATAGATAACATGTATCACAATTCTGAAATTCGTGCTATGTCTACTGGTCCATTGTCCCCACAAGGCTCCCCGGAGAAAACAGAGAGGAAGAAAGAGGCTTGGCTCCGATGGTGTTTCTACGCAGGAAGAGATAAAATTGACCCGCTTTCAGCAGGTAGAAACCAAACCATATCAGTTTTTGTCAAATTTAATTTTTTTTTCATGAGAATGGTTGTGCAGATTTCTTTGCAAATTTCAGAGAATTTTCTGCATGCTACAAAGCAAATTTCTTAAACTTCTCTATGGAATCCGCACAAACGCTCTCTTGAAAAAAATTAAATTACCTAGTTAAATTAGGCAATAGCTAATGTGGCTTAGTCCTTTTTTGTTAAACGCGGTCAGAATCATATTCGGTATTCAATAGAAAAACCCGAAAGTTGATAACGTCATCAATAAAATCAGGATATTTGAACTTTTTTTCATCAAAGCCCCGCTGAGAAAGAATAAGTTTCGGTCCCACAAGATCCCACTTTAAGAGGAGTTGAGTTATATCTGAATCATTTTTGAGACCGATTCGAAAATTGATCAAACGATTGACAATATCCGGATTTTAGGACATTTAAAAAAAATATCACGGAAAAAAGCCCAGTTTTGAACTGCGTAAATACAAGCTGACAGACATACCGTTCGCTCGCCAGTTGAGGCCGAAAGTTCCGGGTGTGGGGACCTAAGCTTCGACTGCTCAGGGTTTACTGGACACCCTACCTTCCTACTAATAGCTTCTACCCGACAATTTCGGCTTCTGAATCTGGAATGGACGGTAATATCGCCCGGAATTACGTCGGATTCTACATTGAAGAAGTCGGCCCCTTTGGAAACGCTCTTTAGTGAAACTTACTTGACACATTTCAGTATGCAAGAGTTTTCAATCGGACGTATTTCTGCCTAATGGAGCTATGTGCATTGTGACGTTAGCCCTGTTATGCATATTAGGACTTTATATGTAACAATGACGGATGTGAAACATGACCTTTTCAGAACACGTTTAAAAACTGTTTTGGTATCGAGAAAATCTTGAGAAAATACTTGAGATGTGATCTTCGAAATCTGTGCTTAATGCCAAAGCCAAACGTATTGAATTTTCGTGTGACCAAAACAGTTTTTTAAGCGTGTTTCGAAAAAGTAATTTTTTACATCCGCCATTGTTACATATGTATAAGGCCTCAAATATTCTTATGAGTCTCAGAGCTCACGTCGTAATGCAGATAGTTCCGTTTCGCAGAAATGCGTCCAATCGATACATCGATTCCTACGCACGATTTCGGGAGTAACATAATGGTGCCACTGATTTGCGCTAAAATCAACACTCGAACTCAAGGAAATCCTAAGAGGGATGCCGTAATGGAGGAGATAGCGTGCGCTGAGAGAGCCCACTTCTTTATCCAATCAAGACTCCACATGCAGAGATAGGACTGAATACATTAGCAACGTTGCCATGCCGAGTGGCGGACTCAAAATCACAAGACGGCAATTTTTAGCCCATAGTCTTCTCGCATATTCTTGTGAATTGGCAACACCGGTTTTCCTCTATTTAAATTCATTATGAAAATCGATTCTAAGTGAGGCGGCATGTCTCATTTGGGATCGTTTTTTTTTAACGCAAATTAAAGTGAAGGAAAATCAGCAAGTCGTCAACTTACAAAATCGCCATTGCAACCCCGTGACTGTATTCTGTGCTCTCGTTGAGGGTGAGGGGAGAATTTGATGGTATATAGGGGTGGATTCTCTTTTAGGGGAAATCTATTTCCTCAATTATGGCCTTAACTTTGAGGGGTTTTATTCTAAGCTTCAGAATTCATGAAAGAGATAACCAGTGAATGTAACAATGTTCTGCAGGAAATTTCACTTAATACGAAACGGTTGAATAGAAAATCCCCGCTACATTTCGTCAATATGGCAACGTCTGAAGGCTGAAAATTTCCCTCAAGAAAACATTTACCTTAGAGGAAAGTTACAAGTACTTTTCCTCGAGATTCTGAGAAGCACTACATTCAATTTCGAAGAAATTGCTCCATGAAATTCACGAGAAAAGGTACAAATATAACCTGAGTCAGTTTAAGTACATCGGGCGCTTTCTAAATACTGTCTCCTGTTTTCTATTTCACAAACAGAGCAACCAGCATTCTAACTGTACATTTCGTAAAGGTATTTTTCGGAATGCGGGAAAAATTCGGAGATAGTTTCAAAGCGTGTTTGTCCAGTACCACATGTACAAATAAGAGGTCCCGTGTGCAGCTTCGTGGGTAAAACTGTTGTGATATGTCATTCTCTTCTTTNTCGTAAAGGTATTTTTCGGAATGCGGGAAAAATTCGGAGATAGTTTCAAAGCGTGTTTGTATGTTAGTTCTCTGTTATATTGCTAAAAACTTTGGAGTGAAATTCTTTGCCGGAATCTATATGGACGTATTTCTGTCCAACGGAACTACGTGCATTATGACGTGAGCTCTTTTATGCATACATTCTTATGGGTCTCAGGTCTCATGTCTTAGAGCGCATAGTTCCGTTTGCCAAAAATACGTCTATATAACGTCCAAAAACCTCGAGTTGTAAGAGCATGGACTGCGGAGTGGAATCTATTCTCCTTACGGAGTGACTTACACTGTTACTGAGCGGAATTCACTCTTTTTGAGGAGTTTAATACACTTTTATGGTGATAATTTCACTTCGTGTATTTATATCACTCGGGGTTTTGGAGCGCTATATAAAGTATAGAACACTTAAGAAGAATTTTGGCAACGTAAAATGCAGTTATGTTGTTCCTGATTCAATTCGTTGAAACAGAGAATTTGCAGGTGTCTTAAATTTCGTGAATTTCATATTTAAAATGATACTGATAGGAAAGCTGAGCACGAAAATATCCTCGGTTTCTAGATTGGACAATTATTATAGAAAATATGACAAAATAACCTAATCTGCCGAAATGTTTAAATGGAAAATGCCGCCAGATGACATCATGAGGCGGCACATTTTCTCACTTTTAAATCTGTTTTTCTCAAATTTCCCACGTCAGAAATTTTTTTTAAAAAATAGTGCGAACTCCGCTCATTAGGCACTCTCAGACGAAACAATAAAATGGACCGAGTTTAACAGAAAGGAACCAAGGCCACATGAGCTATTGCCAAATTTAACAGGGCAATTTAATTTTCTACGAGAGATCTTTTGTGCGGATTCCTTTGAAATTTCAAGGAATTTGCTTCAAACTATGGAGAATTTCCACTGAAATTTGCACAAAAATCCGCACAACCGTTTTCATGAAAAAAATTAACTTGTCCGATTAAATTTGGCAGTAGCTGATGTGGCTTGGTTCATTTCTGTTTAACACGATCCAAATGTTAGTGTGCAAATTCTCCATTCTACAAATCTTCAAAGAATTCGTATTTTATCGGAGGAAATCTGGCAATGCCAGGACGTTCCTACGATGTTTTTCCTCAGCACGGCAGGGCTGAATTTATCCTTCCGAAGAACCCAAGTTTTTCACCGGCGATCCCGGTGAAATCCACCGCGATACCGGGCGTAATTACCCGGGTGCGGGACTCGGAACTCGGGGCTCACGGCTCGTGGCAGGGGGTGGGGGCGAAGGGAGGGGGTAGCGCAAAGCCGCCCGGCCACGCCTGCAGGGCTGTTTACCTGCCGTGCTGGGGGTGACCTGTCTTTGAACTTTGACCCCGTGACCCGGATCCGCGACTTCGCTTCCGCCTTTCGGATCCTCCGAACCCTCCCCCCCCCCCCNCGGGGGGGGGAGGAGATGGGGGGCATCGGGACACTGAGGGGCGAGGATTACCAACTTACGTTGCACACTTCGCGGGATGCACTCCTGGACAGCCCAGTGTTAGATCGGGGGTTGTTTCCCTTGGATTGTTTCTTGACCGGCCGATTCGGACGTGCGATGCGAAAAGGAACTAAGTGCAATTGATTTGAATCGAAAGGGACCGTGTAGCACGTAAATGATACGCGAATTTAGTTCCTCTTGATTCAATTCAATTTACGTAATTCCTTTTGCATAAATACGTCCGTTTAAGGATGGATTCTCGCGATTGGTATTGTGACGAACCTTTTGAATTTGTAAATGGACTACATTTTCCAATAAGGAACTGATTTTTCTGACTCGGCCATAAAAGTACCTACCAGTACAGAAAACTTAATGGCACATTCGCCTTTTTTTTTACTTGAGCCGGAATTAGTAGTAGCGCCTAATTTCAAAATGAACACCGGATGGTATGGACAGATATGACAAAAATCAGCCTATCTGCATATCGACGGCTAAAGTGTCACACCATTACGATGTTTCAAAATGTCCGCTGCTATTTTATTTTTTCGAAGAGGAACTAATCAACTATGTAGCTTGGTATTTATACAGAATTAGTGGCCTGTGGCCGCTTTGCGGCCGAAAACAGCTGAAAGAAACTTCTAATTGGACGTATTTCTATCAAACGGAACTATGTGCATTAAGACATGAGCCCTGAGACCAATGAGAATATGTGCACAACAGGGCTCACGTCATAATGCACATAGTTCTGTTTGATAGAAATATGCCCAATTAATCATCGTAAAACAACCGTCGTCAACTAATTACTGAGATATTTACTTAATTTTAGAAGTGGAACCGATATTTTTAAACAACGATCAGCCATTTTTAATGTTATTATCGATCTACTGACAGAGAAAAAAAATCAAAAGAGTTTTCAAGAAATTACGTTGACTACATTTCCAAGAAAAAAATAGAGCATGACTGGAAATCTACCGTATGTGCCGTACCGGAGGTCCGTGATTTGATATTTTGACCACCACTGTGGTCATTGACGTGTCCTGTGAAATTTTAAAGAGGAAATATATTCGTGAGCCTTTACCTAACTCTCGCAGCTCTCAGTGCTGCTGAGCTGAGGAAAAACGCTGTAAGAACACTCGAGAGTTGCCAAATTTCCTTCGATAAGCTTTTTATTTTTGAGGAAAAGTTATGAATATTTTTCTTCGAAATTTTCAGCAACATTCGGTAAAATTGCGAAAAAAAACTACGCTGGAAAAAAAAACCACATTGGATCTAGAGTCCAGACTCTTGAAAACATTGACAAGAAAAAATACTCTTGATTCAATCAGATTTAAGCTTGAATCAAAACGAAATCCGCTCAAATTAAGAGGCTTGGTCCTTGATCTAAGCAAAAATCCGATTGAATCAAGAGTATTTTTTCTTGTCGATGTTTTCAAGAGTCTGGACTCTAGATCCAATGTGGTTTGTTCCCCAGTGTATCTGAAAAATCGGAATGAAAATATTTTAAAATCGTCCCGAAAATTCGTGATTTACCAGATTAAATTTGAAAACGCCTGAAGGTTCATACGGCGTTTTTCCTTAGCTCGACAGAATGGTTCAATGCTGATAATATTGCCACCACCCCTTCCTTTGTTGGCGCGTTGAGCTTGAGTCAAATCCATAACTCGAAGCTTTCAGCTGAGACTGAGCTGGAGATCTCAAAGTCAAAGAACTTTCGAGAAGCGATTTTTTTTATCGGTTCCAAGTTGACTGTCTAATTGTCCCTTCTTCCTCTTTGGCCATCAATCGTCTTAAAGCGCCCCGCCTCCCGTCGCAATTAAGCCCCTGGCGAGAGTGAAGAGGGCGGAAAGACGAGAGGAGGACAGACAGAGGGGAGCAGAAAGGGAGAGAGAAAGAAAGCAGAAGGCACGAGGCAGGTGAGATAGAGGAGCATTTTAATTATTTCTTTCAACTCCCGTCAAAGGTTCAGTGACGTATTGACCCTTGTCAGAGATTAATGGAATATATTTTTTATTGGCAGAGTCAGCAGAAAACCAACTCGCTGGCAGCCGAGGGGTAGCGCAATCACACAGCTGCCAAACCGTACCGTATAATCCAATACTTTTCCGCGGAAGTTATGAGTCTAAGTTGTGATTTTTTCTGTAGAAATCTGCTCAGAGGGTTGATTGTTGAACTTGGTAGACAAATCGATAGACGAAGAAGACATCGGGAGTATGGAGCGATCTTATAGAGCGAAATGGGTGGTTCTTATGGACTTAGGGGGTGAATAATGGAGTAACTATGGGGTTGCTGGTAGGTTGCCGTCAGTTTGTGCTTTGTCCATTACAACCACCTGCTTCCACCAATAGGATCCCTCTATATCCCCTTTGTCTACTTTGTCTATCAATTTCAACAACACCGAAAAAAAAGTCAAGTTGATTTAACATTCTGGATGTAAGAAAAGAGTGCGAGAACTTATAAAATACTGAATTACCAGCCACGGCAGTTAGTTTTACATCTTGGCATTGCTAAAGTAACTGCTGTAGCGGGTATAATTCAGTATTTTATAAGTTCTCGCACACTTTTTTTTACATCCGGAATGTTGAATCAACTTCCCTTTTTTTCGGTGAATCAAGCCGGTGTAGAGGGCCCTAGTAAAAATTGGCAGTAGAATCTGTGTTCCAAAATACCATAGACCTAAAGCCGGCCGTAAGATTTTCAATAGCTTTTATAGCCGGCTGCACAATTTCTTATAGCCTTTTATAGCCGATGGCGACTAAGCAACAGCCAGGCGATAAAGTGTATGCTAAATGTTACTAATTACGGATGCTAGGACTTAGTGAATTTTTGGACTACCGCTCTATTTTTGGGCCGTAGTATCTTGATTTATTTTGCGCAGAAAGCTGCGTACTTTTGAAGGATACCTGCCATTCCTAATATGTTGGAGCGCCTTCAATTTCGTATGATACTGTGCAATACCTCTGGGCGGGCAGCCAGCGCGAAAAGCGCATTAGCGCCTACAAACCTAACAGGGATATGCGTGATATGCTGCAGGGATATGCTAGGCAATGCGTGAAGTATCCCTGTTAGGTTTGTAGGCGCTAGTACGCGCTTATCGCTGGCAGTACAAGGTATGCTACTTGTATTGTCCGATGTGATTTGCTACGGATCAGCCAGTAACTCAAAGTGTATGTCATAACTCTCCTGCGGGCTGATTATTGAATCTTATCGAATTTCTTAAAATTTTCAATGGAATTCGCCCAAGCGTTCTCTAGTAAAGAATAAATTCCCCAGATAAAGTTGGTCATAGCTGATGAGACTTGGTTCCTTTCTGCTGAACGCGGTCGAGTAAGCCCATCATTTCTCCCATAGTCTATCTTCTATGACAACCGGCCATTTCAACCAATGGAAGCGCTCCATCTCCCCGTCGTATTCTTTATCTATAACTTTGTCGATCAACTTCAACGATCAGCCCCAGGTGAAATTCGCCGCAAACAGTGACAGAGAGCACTAGCACTTTATTGGTGTTGTCAATTCGTTTTAACACTGCGTTATTATAAACCAGATCGGAGGGAAATTCGGCAGCGATGTAACACATTTTGGTGGGAAATACTGACGAATAGCTGAAATTTTAATTGAATTTTGTGCGCTGAGAATGAGAGGAGAGAGAATCATTCCCACTCACTTTGAAATTTAGTTGATCATTTAAAAGATTAAATTGATTAATTACTTGATTTTAATTTGACGAGTTATCGTTGTCGGTCGAGCTCCAACGTCTGATTTTAGATTTTAAACGGTTGAAAGACATTTATTCTCTGCGTTGCTTTTATTCAAAAAGATATTCTCACCCTGGCATCTCGTCAGAGGAACAACCTGTTCCTCCAAACAGTAGGCACTTATTTTTCCCAGGTTCGCTGTCCTCTCTTAGTGAGGCAGGGAAACAATCCGATTTACATTCAAAAATTATACTGACTTTTTTGTCAGCATGATTGCGTCCACAATTATGTATCCTAAGGATCGCTTAAATGAATATCCCGAGATGGCATGAAATGTAGGGAAGATATGAGACATTGTATATTTTTGACATTTGATATTTTTTAAACATATTTTTCAGGGGCTAGATATGCAACCCGCACTTAAATGCAATAAACTTTCATTTTTAGCACCTAATTTCTCAATTATAAATAACTTATACATTTCATAAGTTTCTGATATTTCCGTAAATATCTCACAAGCAAAGGTATGTAGGGTAGGATTTTTGACTTACGTGTATTTAATTTTTTAAGCCGAGGCTTGTCGACATTTTTCGACGCTTTTAGTCGTGTGTAGCAGTGGTAGCACTTCAGCTACCCACTACTCTACATAATCATATTGCTACTACCAATTAGATCGTTTCATGATTTTAAATTTCATGAAATTTCGCCGCCCTGCTTCCTCCACGATATTCACCCTTAAAGTTTCAATTTTAGCAATTACTTTATTCATATTTGTGCACGTGTTCAGAAATTTCATAATTTTAAATTTCATAAAATATTGCCACCCTAGTTCCTCCATGATATCACGATATTCACCCTTGAAGTTTCAATTTTAGTAATCATTCATTGCATAATTTTGCACTTTAAAAGACTAAACACTTGTCCACCCCCCCACCCCCCGGATACACTATTTTTTTTCTTAGTAGGACAGTAATTCAAGCCGACATCCACGCGAACGTATAATTAAATGATAGCGTTCACGTTGCGGCCGTTGCCAAATTTCCGATGCAACCGGGCACCATCCCTGCAAAATCGATCGTTCTCAACACAAGTTCGACAAGGGCGCATCAGGGACATGTCGTTACCGATCGGGAGCTCTGAGTCTTGTGAATCCCTCTGCAAATCAACACTCGATATCCCTGTCGCCACCGCATAGGTTTCCTCGCCACTCGCGGCGAGGCGACCAGACCCTCTTCCGCTTTTCGGACCTTTCGTAAGAGCGTGGGATCCCGTCGTAAATGAACGCAACACCCGCCGTAAGTCTGGGCCCGGGCGCGACAAGTGTTACGACGGCCGAGTGAAAGTGCTTCCGGGAATCTTCGAGGAGTTAGTGACTCCCGAAGTGTTCTGTACGTGTTAACGCGAGTTCCAGACTGTAACGTTAGCCTTAACCTGAAGTGACTTTATTGGAAAGTATGGGCATGTGTGCTGCCCTGCTGAGATTAGCACAGTGCCGATGAAGAATCTGATAAAAATAGAGCAGGAAGATTCTTGTTAATATGTGACGTCGACACTAATTGACAGTCAGTTAATGTTAAGTGTCGTGGAGTTGGTGTGTTAATTTATAGTTAAAAACATGACACTGGGACATTTAGATTAATTGGACTACATTTCGCAACGAGAAACTACTATTTCTAACTCATTTTAGAAATAACGTATATGCCATTCATCCCCTTACAGAGAAGCGGTGTGGGTGAACCAGAGATAATTGTTCCTTATTGTAAAATGTAGTCCAATTAATGTTGATTTTACACATTAACACTCGTCAGTGTTAGATTTTTTTTTTTTAATTTTAGGCCTTAAGAGAAAATTGACTTTAACACTGCTTCGCGGCTTTTTACAAACTAGGTTAATGTTAATAATCGTTTTTGGCAAGCTGATACCTATTCCAATTTTGCTTACATGTGTGTTCCTCTAAACGAATACAGTGAGATTTCGAAATAAAAGAACTGTAAATGCGTAATTTGTTTGATAAACCGTGTTCTCTCTCTCCCCCAGCAGGGCAGTTCGATTGTCCAAAAATCCACCGGACTTTCAGCTATGCCTCTGTGAATAACTTAGGGCAGCCAGTTCATGTGTTTGAATGACCTTCTCTCATTGCCAGTTTTTTCATGTTACTTTTACATTCAAGAATATTCTTGAGAATGTAGAACATTTTCCAGAACAAACGAACTCATATTCGCATTTCTTTCCAAGGTGTTCTTGAATTAACTTTGAAAAGGTTGGTTAGTTTTTTGGCCCTCAGGCTTCTATTAAAGACACGTCCATACTCTTCGAATAAAGATCTTTTAAGTGAAAGTTATCCCGCGAGTCTTCGAGAAGTTATCTACTTGACCACTCAAGTGTTCTTTACGTGACGTGAAATCGATTTTGAGACCATAAACGCTGACCTCAACTCAACCTAACATTACTCGATCGACAGTTGTTCGTTGATTGTGATAAAAAAAATCGCAACGATTCTCAATCCTTGAAAAATTAATAAACCACCAGGCAGTGTTAGGTTTCGACCACCAGCCACATCATTAAAATTTTGTGTTCATTGATTGGACAAGATAAGACTAAAGTGAAATCGAGTTTTATTATCTGTCGGCTCTGTTGGCCAAAGTCTGTATCCGGGCTACGATAAGTCTGGTGAAATTGACAACTAGCTAAATCCACCTTGATTTTGATTTGCCGATAACGAGGGAATAGACATATGATATGATGTGTGGTTCTTAACCCTGTCAAGCAATCCATCGTCTCATTAATGTTTGCTGAGTTTACACGTCAAATTCAATATACTAATTAAGGAAATATACGTTACAAGGACTAAAAGTCTGACTTTGTTCGCTCGAAACTACGTAAATTTTATAGTAAACTTCTCTTATTTTCTAACTTCTGAAGCACTAACTTTGAGGTCTCTGTGTCAGCATGATTGCGACTCATCATGGTGGAAAAATTTCGTCAGATTAAATGTGCTCCTGTTGCCCTTCAAAAAGGTAAACACAAACTCATGCTTACTTATTCACCCCTTCATAAATTATTTCGTTGTAGACACTTTCTGGGAGAGTTGTCTTGCGCCTTGGACTGTATCAAAGGGTCGTTAGGTAGCGTTTCAGCCACTCTTCATGCAATATGATTTTCATCGAGGAAACCAAATAGTCCTTCCTCATGGTGACGATTTTGGATTTATTACTTCAAAAAAATGGGTAAAAATTGTCCCATATTCTGTAACCAAGAAAATTCAGTCTGTTATGACAATTAAAACACTGAATACTCAGCATAATTTTTTTAGGTTGGTAAAACGTCCCAGTACATATCAAATATTTCCGGAAAAGTTTGGACGTATATTTTCCTCCCAATTTTTTACAGAAGTTTAAACGTAATTGTATTAAAGTGTGTGATAATTTCAAGGAAGTATATTGAACAATTTTCTCAAAATGAAATCTTATCCCTGAGAAATTGTGGCGACCTTCGAATTTTCATACGGCGCTTTTCCTTGGCACGGCAGCCATGGAGTTATTATGGTGGTACGGGGCTTGGATCAGTTGGATCACTCTGTATATGTCGCAGGCAAATAGTGAAATCAGGCATTTTGTCAAATGCGCAGACAGATAGTTAAATTTTGACGGTCTACAACATTTTGTGAATTTATGACAAGGAGCTCACAAGTTTTTAATATTTTTCTCATCAAATCTACGAACTCTTTTTGTCTCTTCCTCTTCCATTGCTTCTCATATTTTCAAATGTGAAAATTCTAAAACTTCTGTATTTTATGACATGCTGTAAATTTCAAGATAAGTGTCTGCTCAAGAGCTAAAAATTGTTTAAAATACTATTGTGTGCTGCAAATTTCCACTGAGAATGTTTTTTAAAAGAGCAATTAATTATTTTGTCTAAAATTAGGAAAAGAATCAGAATTTCAATCTAAGTTAAAATATTTGACTATTTGCCTAGGCATTTGACAAAATGCCTGATCTTACTATTTGCCTGCGACATATATATGACCCGGAAATATGGTTACAAGAACCAGTGTTATTTTGGTTCACTGCCGAAGAGGACGACCTACATTGAGGACGGTAGCATGGTTCATGGGAGCAAGTATTTCTTTCTGGGTGTACTCTGGAGCATGGAGCGGATGAAACCTTTGTCGGCGGATGAATATTGGAGAAGCGGGAGTGGATCCTTGGTGGAGATGGTAGTGGTGGCGGGTATCTAAATGCGTGGGAGTGAGGCGGGTTCAGCCCGCTCGTTGGGAAACCATAGAATATCCTCTGACGCTCTCACCATCATTATCCGACGCCCAATCCCTTCTCTCATGCGCCCGCTTCCCCCAAAGCCTGCCAAATCTTATCGTCAAATCCACGAATTTTTTTTTAGAAAGAGTTCAAGGAAAACCCACTTTTTTAAAAATAAAATTCTGATCGTCCATAAAATTAAAATTATTAATTACTCAAATTTTGCCATTAATTTCCACCAATGCAGAGGGTATTTCTTTATCTCGCCCTTGCGGGTCGAGGAAGCTGTTTCATGTAAAGAAGAAAGTAAAAAAAAAAATTGTATCATTTCTACGCATTTCAAGGTACACTGAGTAAAAAAAATCCTTACTGAAAAAAATGTGTGTATCTCAGTCCAGTATCCCTAATTTCTGTGTGCAGCCATATCTGAAAATCCATTTGTTCGATATCATTCAAACGTGGTGCGAAGGACCACATGTATGGTCCGTTCATGCACGTCTAGTGACATAGGTTTGCGCAAAGATTTTTAATCATTACTGTTGCTCAAAACGATGTATAAGATTTATGATTTTGAATTCAAATCCATTAAAAATAAAATCATGGCCAATATCTTCTGACGATTATTTGCAATAATTTTAGTTTCAATAAGAAATTAGTCGGAATAAAAATATCTTTAAAAATGAGTCCATTGCCTTAATTGATATATTTAGATAGAATCATTTATTTGAAATATTTAGTTTGCTAATTTAAAGGTAAAATGATACATAAATAGCTAGAATCTTTTGATAGAAAATATTCATGAAGAAAATGAATGAACAAGACTATAAATGTAAACATGTTTAAGATGTTTTGGAATGGTCGCAACAAACAGGTTTAGGTTTTATGGTGACGATCAGTCAGGACGAAAATGAATCACGAATTAAGAAACGCCAAAAATGTAGATTATTCAACCAAATCTTTATCTATTAGATGAAATTAATTGAATTTTTAACCGTAAATGTTGGTACAAGGTCGTACAATGGTACAAGCTCAGATTGATTTGTTCAAAAATTTACGTTCCAACAACGCGTTCCGCTGAGCCTACTTTCTTCTAATTCTTCTCAAGCATGGACGATTTGGTTTTTTGTGACATTGCGGAAATTCATTCAATTTTATACTATATTTTTGGATGGATTACTACTGTTTCCGGCTCATTTTAGAAACAACATATGTGTCACTGGTTTTTTATGCAGTTATGGGTTTTTACGGATGAGCCAGAAATAGTAGTCCTTATTACAAAGTTTAGTCCTATTAGTCTGTTTATACAACTTATTTTCAATACCTTCGTTTTTGAAATCTTCAATAAAATACTTTTTTTTTCATTTTTTGCTATGATTTGCGAGTCGAGATTATGCTCGGTTTGGCAACGTGGCTTGTCATCGAGGTGCGCTCTACGAATTAGAGGATGAAATGCACACAGAGACAGAGAAGAGAAATCACAGAGCACGCAAAACCTCTGTTCCGGCCTCTAATCCTGCAATCCCACTGGTCAAACCGCCGCCGGCTCAGCCCTGCTCGAGTTCTCCTACTCCCGCGAATACATCTTTGGCAATTCTAACAAGTTGGCAACATCGCCTTTGTCCATTTAAATGCATGTTAAACACTCGATATCCATCGAAAAAGGCTACTTTACGTACAATCGATTTTTCCCAATGGAGTTAGATGGAGGGAAATCGGAAATGAAAACTTGTAAGGATTGTTGCCGGCTCATGCCTTCCCAAGTTCTGTGCATGCATCAATTGAATCAGTGAGTTCAAAAACACACCAACTCGGGTGTTTTTCGATTTTCACTTTTTTACAGTTTCCTAACAATTATGGATAGAAGTATCTGCACGCAAAAGGAAATTTTGAAATTGCAATCGGAAGTGCTTGAAACAGCGACGGTAAAAGGGAAAAATCGAAGTATTTCATTGGAAATACCAATTTTTGGCCATTTCAAGGGAAACGGGTGACCATCCGATTTTGCGGTTTTCTTTTTTCGGTTCAGTATACCTTGTACCAACAAGTTTTATATAGATATTCAAGCGTTATTCAGGTCGAAAAATATAAATTTTTCAGGGCAGATAATGAAGCATTAGTATCTGAAAGTCGGTGAGAACGAAAACATACCAACTCGGAAATTTTTAAACGCTTAATTCTCTGTCATCAAGCATGATGTATCGATTTCAACTTGGTGCTTTACAATGTCTAGAAGTAATTGTCCTTTGGCACCAAAAAGGTTTTTCTTAAACTAACTTCTTCGCCCGCTGCCCAGTTTTAGGTGTTTCCTGAACAATTTTTTTCCCCGAGTTGGTGTGTTTTCGAACTCATACTGATTCAATTGCATTAGAAAAAAATAAAATAAAAAATAAAATCGATAATAAGGAGAAGACACCACAATGATGAACCGGATTGGAAATATTACTTTATTAATAAGGAATAATAATTTTGATATATTGAAAGTCATGAATATTTTTATCAACAGAACTTTCAACTATCAATTCAACATGAATTGGTTTCAAAAAATTAGTAAATTTTCCAAAAGAGGACAGATTCCGTTTTCTTCATGATTAACAACAGAAGCGATGGCAGCACCTACCCCAGTTTCAGCTCTTGTCCACTCTTCAACTTTAGTTACGGCAGAAGTTTATCTAATGATTCGATTTGAATCAACCATAATAAGTTCAGGAATAGAGCCTCTGGTAAAAATTGGCAGTAGAATCTGTATTCCAAAATACCATAGACCTAAAGCCGGCGGTAAGATTTTCAATACCTTCTATAGCCGGCTGCACAATTTCTTATGGCCTTTTATAGCCGATGGCGATTCAGCAACATCCAGGCGATAAAGTGTATGCTAAATGTTACTAATTTACGGATGCTAGGACTTAGTGAGTTTTTGGACTACCGCTCTATTTTTGGGCCGTAGTATCTTGATTTATTTTGCGCGGAAAGCTCCATAGTTTTGAAGGATGCCTGCCATTCCTAATATGTTGGAGTGCCTTCAATTTCGTATGATACAGTGCAATACCTCTGGTGTGAAATAGTTGCTTCAAGCGCCGTGGCACGCTGCGGCGCGGCGGGCGGGCAGCCAGCGCGAAAAACGCCTTAGCGCCTACAAACCTAACAGGGATACTTCACGTATTGCGCCATGCGTGAAGTATCCCTGTTAGATTTGTAGGCGCTGGTGCGCGCTTATCGCATGCAGCACACCGCTCCGCTCTGTGTTAGGCTCCAATATAATCTTGCGGAGTCAGCGTTTTTCAACTCATGATTTTGAAATGTTTGCACATCCTGTATGGATTATTCTCAGTTAAATTGATGAAAAAAAATATGTATTAAAGGAAATATGATGTGTGTTTTGTGAATATTATGGTGGTTCCGTATCACACTTAAAGATTTCCAAAGCACACAAATTTCTACACCATTTCTTATAGCCTTTTATAGCCGATGGCGATAAAGTGTAAAGCCCGGCGATAGGAACTATAGCCCGGCTGCATACTTTTTTATCGCTTCGTATAGCCTGGCTATACATGATGCGGCATGTATGATTTGCTTCGCATTCTACAGCCAGCTATATGATTTTCTATTGCCTTCTTTAGCCGGCTATAAGAATTCCTATGGTATTTTGAAACACAGCTCCTATCGCCAAATTTTACCAAGGGCAAATTGATCATCAGTGACGTTACGTTAGGTTAGGTTTTACAATTTGGCAACACTGGATTTCACCCATCATCATTCATTTAAACGTTCGAATTAATCAAATATCAATGCATCTTCTCGAGTTGGAACGATTCAGATATAAGGGGACATCGCGTTTATCCTTCAATTCAGAGTATATGCAATTTGAGCTACTTGGAAGTTAATAAAGTTGTATCTCACGTTTTGAGCTTGCAAAGCTACTTGTGACTATATAGGTCACGGCAATTTTCTTTAAGTCGCAATACTGGTTTTCGTCCGTTTACACATAATGTTTGCGACCCAATCGATATCAATCGCGTCTTACTGCCTTGACTAGAAAGAATTATTTAGACTGTAGGGTGCTCTACATCCGCCACATGATTCGGTTCATGTACCTGCACTGCCGTGCTAAGGCAGAACGTCGTATGAGCCCTCAGACGTTGCCAAATTTCCTTTGACAAATCACGAATTTTCGGGAAAATTTTTTAATATTTTTCTTTCAATTCTTCGGATAATTCCGTTTGTAATTTCATCTAAATAGTCTATAAATGCCCTGGTAAAAATTGGCAGTAGAATCTGTGTTCCAAAATACCATAGACCTACGGCCGGCTGTAACATTTCCAATAGCTTCTATAGCCGGCTACACAATTTCTTATAGCCGATGGCAATGCAGCAACTCACAGCCAGGCGATAAAGTGCATTCTAAACGTCACTAATTACGGATGCTAGGACTTAGTGAGTTTTTGGATCTCTGCTCTCTTTCTGAGCCGTAGTATCTTGATTTATTTTGCGAGGAAACCAACGTACTTTTGATGGATGCCTGCCATTCCTAATATATTAGAGCGCCTTCAGTTTCGTATGATACTGTGCAATACCTCTGGTGTGAAATAGTTGCTTCAAGCGCCGTGATACGTGCGGTGCGGCAGGCGGGCAGCCAGCGCGAAAAGCGCATTGGCGCCTACAAACCTAACAGGGATACTACACGCGTTGCGCAATGCGTGAAGTATCCCTGTTAGGTTTGTAGGCGCCAGTGCGTCGCCGCTCCGCTTTGTGTTAGGCTCTAATATTTAATAGTAAGTAGTAGTCAGCGTAATTCAACTCATGATTTTGAAATGTTTGCACATCCTGTATGAATTATTCTCGTTTTAATTGATGAAAAAAAATATGTTTTAAAGGAAAATATAACGTGTGTTTTGTAAATAATAAGGTGGTTCCGTATCAAACTTAGTGATTGCCAAAGCACACGAATTTCTACACAATTTATTATAGTATTTTATAATCGATGGCGAGAAAGCAACAGCCAGGCGATAAAGTGAAAGGCCCGGCTATAGGAACTATAGCCCGGCTGCATAATTTGTTATCGCTTCGTATAGCCCGGCCGTATGATTTTCTCCGCATTCTACAGCCAGCTATATGATTTTCTGTAGCCTTTTTTAGCCGGCTATAAGAATTCCTGTGGTATTTTGAAACGCAGCTCTTATCGCCAATTTCTACCAGGGTGTATATAGGACATGTAAATAATAAAGGAATAGTAATAGTAATTAATCTACAAACATAAATATTTTCTTTGAGGAAAGTGGGCAACATTCGAATGCTCATACAGAGTTTTTCCTTAGCAGGGCAGTGTGCTCCTCGATTCATGTACTTTATGCATGTAACCGAAATTTCAAACCGTAACGGACTTTACAGTAGATTATGAACAAAAACTGTAAAAAAAACTCAGTTGCATGGACTGAATATACGGCTATCAGCGGGCTGATTAATAGACTTGATAGACATAAAGTGATGGATAAAGATGACGAACGAAAAATAGAGTGATTCTATTGTTCGAAACGAGTGGTTGGAGAGAAAAGAGAGTAAGTAATAGAGTAACTACAGGCAACCCGGGAGAGACCCCATAAATAATACATCATTTTCCCTGTTAGTCTATAAGAACGACCCATCTCAACCAGTAGGATTGCTTCATTCTCCCTTTGTCCTCTTCCCATATCAGTTGCAATCATCAGCCCATAGAACCAAGAGCGGTTATACATGAACTGAATAGGGCGGTCGATATGGAACCCCGTGTACAACGATACGTATGAGCAAAATTATTTTCTCGGCATATGGTTTACAAAACTGGTTAAAAAAGACGCGAAAAAACTTCAAAAATTCTGGACTCAATGCAGCAGCAAACTCGTGTTCCGTAAGTAAGCATCATTGTGTGCGCAGCACGGGCAGAGAACCTCCTCGTGCCCCTAGCTTAACAATGCGCCCTGTAAGGTAGGCAACCCGGAGCCCAGTTCGAAACTCATCCTCATCGATTAAGCGCCTAAAGTTCAACTAGCGTAGCCCAAGCCCGTACTCCGCTATCCCCACCCCCGGAGGAGGGGAGGGGGTGGGAATGGGGCGAACTCAGGGCGTGGGTGCAGGGGGGGAGGGGGGCGAAGGGAGGGCCAAGACGCACGGGACAGCCCCAGCATAATTGAGGGAGGTCACGCAAAATCAACGATTCGACAAATTCGTTTCCTCCCTGAGACGTTGCTTTATCGGACGCATTTAAATGAAAAGGAACTATGTCTATAGTGACCTGGGCTCTGAACTTCGTATGGGTGCATGCATGGTAGGGCTCATGTCTTGATAGAGCATGTTCTTTCGGATTTAAATGCGTCCTATTGTTCGCGAAAATATCCCTGCTCTGTGTGATTTTGTTCGAGATGAATTCGCGTTCTGTGTCGCAAGCATGTTTATACCCTGGTGAGGAAAAACATCTAATTAGCCTCTAGATATTGCTTTTGCTTGGATAAAATACACACTATCAGGAGAATTTGTGAACATTTTCCTAAAATGATCCAAAACATTCTATTCGCCGCGACTTGGAGAGATGTAACAAGAATCGACCTATAATTATGCGCGCCAGACTTGCCTAATTTTTTTTCCTGATTTTTTCTTTTTCTCTCTCTTTTTAAAACAAAAACGAAGCAGTCTTCTGATTTGAAACTTTGTCAAATTTCCTCCGATAAAATTTGCATTTTTTCGGGAAACTTGGGGGAAATGTTTCCTTGACATTTTCAGACACTTAGATCAAATTACAAACAAAATTATCTGAGAAATCGGAAGAAAAATATTCGCAAATATATCTGAAAATTGGTGATCTTTCTATGGAAATGTGGCAAAACCTGAAGATTCATACGGCGTTTTTCCTTAACACGATGGAATACAGAACATCACTTTGATCGGGGTTCGAATCGCGGCCCTCTTTATCTCCTAGCTTAGACTCAGCAGGAGGGAGGGAGTTAATTTTCTTGATGAGGCTCGAGGATTTGGATGTGGAAGCTGAGCGGCTGAGCCCCGATTCCGAGATAAATCATTCGTCGGCAGCGATGGATGAGCCGAAGCCTGGAAGCGCACGGCGGCGCAGTTGCAGCGCATCGCAATCTCAAATACAGCTGTCAACACTCGGCACTCGATTCACAACTCCCCGCCGAATGTTGTGTTCTCTTCCCCTTCTGTTTAGTCAAGCTAATGCTATTGGCCCAGAACAATTAACAATCACAAGTCTGTCCGATCATATCCGTGCGACC
Source organism: Bemisia tabaci (assembly GCF_001854935.1). Taxonomy (NCBI): domain Eukaryota; kingdom Metazoa; phylum Arthropoda; class Insecta; order Hemiptera; family Aleyrodidae; genus Bemisia; species Bemisia tabaci. The sequence goes on from NW_017566728.1 coordinate 4,355,974, forward strand.
GTGAATTATGTATGTGTGTGTACTTTTTTTAAAATGTTTACATTTTCGGTAACGTACTGGCGCTGCCTCACCCCCCCCTTATTCGCCATATCGTCGGCTATAGTATCACAAGCGCCATGTGACATTTCAAAATTTCCGCCGCTATTTTATTTTCATACAGAGAAATTGTTTGTGGATTCTGTTTGAAAATTTCACTGAATTTTATCGGCAGCACAAAGAAAATGCAGTGAAATTTTCGGACAACTTCGTTGAAAAACGTCTCTGTATAAAAATAAAATGGCGGCGAGAATTTTGAAACGTCGCATGGCGCTTGTGATAGTTAGGCCGAAAGTTGACGATATATATCTCCCCCAGAAGATATGGTCGGGCCAATTTGACCCGGCTTGGGTTTCTAGGGGTTGTCGTCAAAAGAGGGAAAAATCCCTGACACGACACAACTCCCGCCAAAATACCAATTTCTCTAGTGAGACGTCGCTCAGATTCGGAAGAAATTTTAAAAAACGAGGCCGGATTACATATTTCCTTTCTTCGGCTGTATTGTTCATGTAGCCCTTACAGCACCACTATGAAAATAAGACAAATGGAGCTAACACAGCACGGTAATAGAGCAAGAAAAAGGACGGGCGTTGATGCCGGCGCAGAGATACAACTATTCGTGCTTGATGGATGTCCGAGTTGCATACATGCAAAATTGAAGGCGCGCTGGCGCGAGGCCAGAACTCTCAATACTCCGCTCCATGCATCTATGCTCCTAATTATGAGATGTCCCTCAGATTCGCCAGGAAAGCTAAAAAACGAAGCCCGAACACGTCTCTTCTATCTTCGGCTGTGTTTACACTCAATTTTCTCCTTTTTTAACAATTTGTTGTCTGATTCTTTTTTAGGATGTATTTGTAGACTCATAATATAAAGTTCGTATACACCGGAACCGTAGCTTTCCCAGAAGACATTGTCGGGTTATTTGACCCGACTTGGGGTTCCTAGGGGTCGTTGTTCAGAAAAAAAGTCCTTGACATTCGATTATTTCTTTTTTTCAATTTGATGTCTGATTCTTTCTTTTACTGTGAATTTGTAGACCTGTATCTAAAGCTCGTATGCACCGGCTCCATAAAAACCGCGCGCAGCGTACTTTTAATAAGCTTTGGATCTGTTTGACCCAACTTGGGCATCTCAGCGGTTAACAAATGAAAATTATACTCTCATGCATCTTATTGAAAGTTTATCCTTGTTTGTACACTCATATTTTTTATTTTTACTCTCTCTTGATCCTATTTTATATAATGTTTACATATTTGTCTATTGGTGCGCAAACATAATTGCACTCTTTTTAGACGAAATTGCGACAAGCTTGAGTACAACGAAGGAAAATTAATCCGAATCAGCGGTCACTTTCCAATCCAATCACACCGAGGTTGATGACATATACTTCCAACCGTGAAAGGAGTAGAATCCCAAAAGTTTTTTCGGGTTTATAAATATCTGGTTCTAAATATAACACATCGGTAGGCACTGAATGAATTTTTGATGGGGCAACCTTTAAACAAAAGACGTCACTCACACATACAATACTAATGATGAGAGTTATGTTGGGTGTTCTTTATGGTGAGTCTAGTTTGGGCACTGAATTTAGAGTCGTTGAATTAAATAGAAGGGTTAAGTTACGGGCCTAACCCCACCGCAAAACAAATAAAGGCGGCAATACGATTTGAAAAAGAAAGACACCATCATCTATGTCATATTACTCAGTACTAATTCTGCTACCCACGGAAATAGAGATGTTGCATGTGAGAGGAATTTGCGATTTGACTGTTGATTCTTATGTAAAAGTTCGCGAGAAACACGATGGTGCCACTGGTTTTCTCTGAAATTAACTCCAAAGCTCACAAAAAGCTCTCAAGTTGAGGCCAAAATGGAGGGACTTCCCACACTTTCACATTGGAATCCATAGTCAAATCGCAAATTCCTCACACATGCAACATCTCCATTAGCGGTTGCAAAATCCCTTATAATACATAATGTCTAGGGAATCTAGTAGCCCAGTGCTGAATTCCTGTCAGTGTTAATCATGCACCTGGTTATGTTTACCACTCGCGTGATAAGCTCCGTCAGAGAACTAATTCCGACCGTTAAAGTTCTTGAGGATATGTTGGGTGGACCAGAGAAGAACAAAAATTATCCGCTGTAGGAGCCTTTCTGCTCAAAATAACTTTCACGCAGGAAGTAATATCTTATTTGGACGTATTTCTGTCGAACGAAACCAGAGGCAGGTGGGAAATAAGGAGTGTGCTCGTTAGTTGAGGACCGTAAGAATGAATGGGAATTATAAAGCACCAGTGACGTCAGCGGCAACGAAGACGTTTCCATTTTCCCCTTCCACCGCTTTAACTCATGAGCCCTGTCCATAACGCTCTTTTGCCATTCTCAAGGCTCATGAGTTCCGCATCCAGTTGGAACGTAGTTCCGTTTGACAGAATATAAAATGCCGGTTTTCCATTCCTCCAAAAAGGGATTTAGGCCCACTTTAACATTGCTTCTTGTGCAACTTCAACGAGCACACCCCATATTTTCGACTCGTTAATAGTTCCGTTCGGCAGAAATGCGCCCATTTTATAATCTAACTAAAGAAATGAATGACATGAAGATTTAAGTCTCATTTTAACACGAGAGACTTTAACAATAAGACAAACCGTTTTATGGAGTACAAGCAACATGTGAGTTCCGTTGGTTAATTTGGTCTCGACAAAGGCTCGACTAAAATCCTAATGTTTTGTTCAATTAATTGTTAACATGCGGCAATAAAATTTAGCACAGTTCAGTAACTGAAAACCTGAAGAGGATGAACACTCATCCGTTATGTTTTAATTATCTTCCCGAGTCGTTAATGTTGTTATTTTTTCCACCCTCACCGCGGCTTACGACAGCTCGTGTTCGTAAATCCTACCAGTTGCTCGTACAGATAAAAGTCCATGTTCAAGCCCGTTTATACCGCCAGAATATCACTATGACGTGAGCTTCTGTCGTGCAAAGGAGGAAAGCTGTGTGAGATTTTAGACATTTCCAAGTGGAACGCGTTTAGCAAAAAGGAGCAAAGCCACATGAGCTGTCGCCAAATTTAACTGGGCGATTTAATTTTTTACAAGTGAAAGTTTGTGCGGATTCCTTTGAAAAGTTCAAGAAATTTGCTTCGTACTTTGCAGAAAATTCACTGAAATTTGCACAAAAATCCGCACAACCGTCTTCATGTAGAAAATTAAATTGCCCAATTAAATTTGGCAACAGGTGATATATCTTGATTCCTTTCTACTTAACGCGGTTCAAGTATCCTTTGAGAAAATAGAAGTTATCCGGATAACTTGCGAACATCTTTCCTCCAAATTTTGAGTGGGTAACATTCCCAATTGGATTAAATTTTATAATTGGGAAATACTAATTGGCGCATTTGCGATTAGGAAAGGAAAATTCTAGCTCAGTTTAAAAATACCGCAAGTACGATTATTCTCCGTATGCACATTAAAGTTTTTACAGATGGGCCAGGAATTTTAGTTCCTGATTTCAAAATGACGTCTAACTCTGGCTTATCCTAGAAACCACATACGTGCCACTAGCTCCCTATACAGATTGGTTCTTGACTTTATGAGTCAGAAATATTTGATCCTAAATACGTTTCAGGACATTTTGTCAATGATTTTTTGTCCGCGCACCTTTTTTGTCCAGTGGTTTACGCCCACACGTAAAATAAGCAACAGTGACTTGGTCCAAGCGTCATATTTTAGTCGGTATGTAAAATTATATTGACAATATGGAAATGAGAAATTGAGAGAGAAGGAGGTGTTGTTATGATTGCTCATTTTCTAAATGAAATGTTATTACTTTCTCCTTTTGAATCATCTTTTTAAATTGTCTTTGGTGAATATTTGGTTTTATTTCTATCCTTAAAATATTGAATGTACAATATGCCCTATATATATTTAGGTACTTTTTTATTGTTTTAATTTTTTTTTTTACGAAATTATTACTTCATTTTGAAAACATTTATATTTTTAAAACGTGGCAAATATTTGTAAAATATTTTCCAAGCGACATTGATCTCAATGAGCCGCAGTTGCGCCAACAGAAACTGCAAAAATGAATAAAAGAGGGAAAAAAAACAAGAAGCACGCAATCTTTAGTTTTAACCCATTTGTACATCGATCTTTTAGAGTCAATTACGTCAAATTTTGAGCGTTTCGTTGCACGTACCCCTCTCTGTAGCACAATAAAAGCACAAAATGTAAAAGAAAAAATTAAAGTGCTTTGGAAATCATTAAATTTGACACGGATCCACCAATATTTAAAAAACACACATTATATTATTATTCTCCTTTGATAAATTGATACATATTCTTTTACCGTCAATTTAAATGAGAATAATCAATGCAGATTGTGCTAACATTTCAAAATCATAAGTCAAAAAACGCTAAATATTAAAACCTAACAGAGCGGAGCGGCGTGCTGCCAGCGCCAGAGGCTCACTGGCGCCTACAAACCTAAGTGGATACTTCACGCATGGCGCAATGCTTGAAGTATCCACTTAGGTTTGCAGGCGCCAATCCGCGTGTCGCGCTGGCCGCCCACCCGCCTTACGGCGGAGCCTGAAGCAACTGTCTCACCGTATTATACGAAATTGAACGTATTAAGAATGACAGGCATCCTTTAAAAGTACAGATCTTTCCTCGCAAAATAAATCAAGATACTTATCGTACACAAGAAAAATCTAAGAGCCTTTAGCTGAGGCAAATATAGAGGTTTATCCGGTTCAGGTACAACACGATGGGAATTTCTTGAAAGATAATTAAGTCCTGTTACACCAAAGAGGTGTAGAGAGTTTTAGTGAATTTTTTCTCATGGAATTGACGCTCCCCCATTTTTACCAAAACTCTCAACTATATGTTATTCTCCGTTGGACCAAACAGACAAAACAAAAAAAACAAGCAAACCCTCATTCTTCCAAGACATTATATATTTTCATCCAAAAACGTCGTGAGCAATTGTCGTTTGTATTTACATGTGGGCCAATTAACTATGGGTCTCAACTGGCACGTGGACCAAAACTCCTGTGCCGAAAAAACGCGTGGACGTAAATTACTGGAAAAAACAGGTGCGCGAACAAAAAAGCGTTGACAAAATATCCCATAGCCCCTAAATCGATCTGAAAATGTGAGGGTAAAATATTGATTTTTTTTTTAAAGGAAAAAATTCAATCGGAGGAAACTTGATAACTATTGAATGTTCTTCAGAGTTTATCTTTAGTGTAGGGGGATTCTGCCGTGCTAAGAAAAAACGCTGTATAAACATTTGAGAGTTGCCAAATTTCTTTCGATAACATTTTTATTTTTAAGGAAAATTATGAATATTTTCCTTGAAATTTTCAGACACTTCAGATCAAATTAGAAACAAAATTATCTGAAAAATTGGCAGCAAAATATTAAAAAAAATTCTTGAAATTTAGTGATTTGCCGGAGAAAATTTGGCATCGCAAAGGCTCATACGGCGTTTTTCCTTAGCACGGCAAAATTAGCCTTCATACAACGCTACTCATTTCATAACTCCCAAGTATGACCTTTCGGCTGATCGAGAGTGAGATGTTTTTTTCTCATTTCGCATGTTTTCGATCGGCGCTCTATTGTTGTTTTCGGATTTTCCTTGATTTCCCCTAGGAAATCAAAGGGTGTCACTTTAAGAGAGCGCAAGTCTGGTGTTTCGCCGGCGCTGGTGTCCTGATGAGGAAAGAAACTCGAGGACATAATTAAAAGTTGCCTCGAGAGAAAGGTCAAACAACCGCGGGACAAAACGCCAGCCGCTCGAGTTTCTTGGCCGGCGAGTCGCGTTCGGCGGAGATTTCTGGAAGTTGGCAACACTTAAAACTCTCACTTTAAGGCCTGGATGCACACTCAAATTTCCGGCAATTTCCGATCAAAATGATGACAAAAATGGTGGTCGGGAGTTATCTAGATTGATGGGTAAAATTAATTAAAACAGCGTGTTAATTGAAATGAGCATGAAATAAGCACGGTTGTGTGGAAATCAGATGACGGATGAGACCCACAGTTCCATCATCTACCATCAAATTTTTGCAGGCCGCAAAAAATTGATGGTAGATGGTGCGCACCAGTCACCATTTGATCGGAAATGTATGGAAATTTGAGCGTGTGTCCAGGCCTTATGAGTATAGGCTGAGGTCTAAGCTTATAAGGGAGGGAAACGCTTAAAACGCGAGGGAATCAGAGAACATTTGGACTACATGTATTGTTGCCATCAGAAACTACAATATACGTCTTAGTCTGGAAACACACCGAAATAAAAGGATGCTGACTAAAAATTCTGAATGTAAAAAAATGTGCGATACTTAACTCACAAAACGCTGCATGAACCGCCACAGCAGTTACTATAGCAATATGAAGATGTTAAACTTACTGCTATGGCGGTTAATATAGCGTTTTGTGAGTTGTTGCTCACTTTTTTACATCCAGAATGTAAATTCAGCATCCTTTTTTTTCGGTGAACGTACATGCCATTCGTTTGTCTGCGCACATAAATGTTTTTTATGGATGAGTCAGAAATTGCAATTCCTAACTGCAAAATATTTTCCATTTGAGATGATTTTTGGAGATGATTGGAAGTTGGCAAGGCTTAAAATTCTCCCTTTAAAAATGTTGTGCATCAACACATAAAAAAAATCTCCCTTTAAAAGTATCGGCCGAGGTTTGTACATTTAAAGGGAGGGAACAGCTAAAAATGCGAGGACCTCAGAGAACATTTGTACTAAATTTTTCAATCAAGAACTATTTTTGCCTCAGTCTACAAACGCCGTATGTACCATTAGTTTCCCTATGCACTTGAGCGTCTTAACGGAGGAGTTAGATATTGTAGTTCCAACCATCAACTGAACCCTGCCATCCATATTGTCGTTTCCGTCACGACAAAACGTAGCTCCATCTCAATGTTGCCCTCCCGCGCAAATTGCGCTTAAACCAGGAGAATATTGGGAATTTCTAATTGAAAATTTCACTGATTTTTTTCTCTGATCTCATGCAAGAATCAGACAAATTTTTAACAAAAATTGCGTAGGTGCTTTCTTGTAAAAATTGAATTATTTGAGTCAATTTTGCAACCTTGGAATGGAATTACGTTCCTCCGTCGAAGAAGCGAGAATATTACCGAATGCTTTCCCAAGCTCATCTCTGATCGTAGTTACGCTCTTTTGTCGGCAAAATGACGATTTGGATTACATTTTGCAATAAGGAACCACTATTACAGGCTCATTCTAGAAGCAACTCACATGCCATCGGTTCTTCTGTAGAGATACGTGCTTTCATGGGAGAGCCGGAGATAGCGGTTCCTTATTGCAAAATGTAATCAATTTGTAGGTCGTGCGAAATTCCGGATTTTTCCGGATCTTTTGCTAGCAAAGTGACGATCTTGATTACATTTTGCAATAATGAACCATTATTTCTGGCTCATTCTAGAAGCAACTCACATGTCATTGGTTTTCCTGTGCAGATACGTGCTTTCATGGGAGAGCCGGAGAGAGCGGTTCCTTATTCCAAAATGTAATCAATTTGTAGGTCGTGCAAAATTTAGGATTCCGGCGCAGATCCGCAAACCCGCGAGCACCGTGGCACGGAGTCAAATCGAGTGCACGGATCCGCGAGGGTCAAAGGGCGGGGAGGGAGGGGTGCGGAAAGGGGTTGCGAGTATGTTGAACGGAGCGTTTTGTGGGGCAAAAGCAAAAGGAAACGCGGTCCAGGAACATTTGTGAGGGTTGTGATGGGGGAACCAGCGCGCGGTTCCTTGACTGCAGCCGCGAACTCGGGACCACCCCCGCCCCCATC
>NW_017566728.1:4363882-4383868 GCF_001854935.1 Bemisia tabaci
CCCCCGAGGCCCCCGAAGCCCCCAATACTGCGTTACGGATACGCGCCGCTGCCAAACGTAACAGCTGCTCTGCCGTACTAAGGAGGAGCGCCGCACAGTGGATCGTCAATAGGAGAGAGGTCGGAAAAATATGGAAACTTTAAACGCTTATAATTCCGATTACCTTGAGGTTCTAAATGTGGTTCCATTGGTTTTCTCGTGAAATTTTCTACGTTAAAACACCCGCGAAATTAAAAATGTGACGAAATAAACATCAAAATTTGCAGTTTTTGTTAAAAATTATTCAAGTTCGACCTCCCTGATTGACTCGGTCCACCGTGCGCCGTATGATCATTCAGACGTTGTTTAATTTCATTTGATAAATTGGAGAATTTTTTTAAAAAACCTGTGGTGTTTTTCTTTCGCATGATCTTTTCGCGTCATCTTTTTTTGCAATTTAAAATAGTACACATGAACATTTCAAGGAAAAACACCCTTAGCTTTCCTCGGAATTTAGTATTTCATCATGGGAAATTTGGCAACAGTCAAATTTTCTCAATGCGATTTTCCTCAGCACGGCAGCGTCAGCTGAAATTTATCCAATTTGGGATCTTTTTCATATTTTCGTGTGTTTCAATCAAGCATATATATTTTATACTTTTTTAGCTTTTCACTGTGAATAAATTTTATTGGCGATGAGTAAAAATCTTATATTTATAATTTAAAAACTAAGCGATGAAAGTATTGTTTTTCTTATTTAAATTCTTGCCCAGGCAGGATTACTCTGTAATCAACCAAATTTTTTGAAGCAAAATTTTAAAAGAAACTCAACGATGTCCCTGAATCTGGCCAAAATAAAGCCGACAGGCTATGAAAAGCTCCTCAAGGTAAACGCATAATAGCTCACTGCAATATGCAATTCTCTATACAGAGGTAGAGCTGAAATACATCAGCATATTTGCCTTGGTTGAGAGCTCAAAATTGATCGTTCTACTTTTTCACTTCAAAAGGCATGGAAATCCTGCCAATACATGTATCTCATCTGCAGTGGCAATAATATTGAAACTCAGCAACACTTTTGTTCTCCAATTAAATGCATTGTAAATGATCAATCCCAGGTGAGACAGGCTGATTCGATAAATATCGATTAATTTTCATACATTTATATAGACAAGACACCGTGATCCAACTTGCCAAATTCACTACTGCCAGCGTTAGTACTTAAAACCGCACCGCAAGCTATTGCAATACGGACAAGAAATGTGCGAGCTCCTTCACTTTTGTGTGTATGCAACATGGACGTCCTATGAGCTCGAATAGTTGCATCCAGGCGTTAGTTTAAACTCCTCATTTCGTCCGATAGCCGAATAATTAAGGAGGCAAACAAATTAAGAGCCTCTTTTATTCGGCGTTCATGTGACTGTCCACTGGATATGCACAGGAAGTTTAACACTCGATACCAGAGCATTAAAGAGTGTTCTTCAAGCATGTTAAAACGAAAAATGTCCTGATAAATTAAGCGAGACTCAAATGGCAATTTGAAGTTTATGGCTCACAAAACGTTTTTTTTAGTACAATCGATTTGAAATCCTAGTTTGTCATCTTTGCGGCAAAAATTGCTAAGTCATAATGCAAGTTGACGCCACTTTTTCGGCAAAAAAGATGAGATAAACCACGCGCATCCTATTTTTTTGGCTCCATATGATTTGGTTCCTTTTAGCATAAATTAGAGTACCGATATGGAGAGAGTACGGAAATGTTGGTAATTATGGTAGTTAGATTATGGATCTCCTAGGGCCCAAAAGGGCAGCCAACCCACGAACTCAAATAATCCAGAATGATTTATCGAAATAATTGTTACGTATTTGACTTGATTTTTGCATAAATTACTAATTTTTCGGAGGAACGCTCATTTTGAAACATTCTGGCGATTTTGATATGATATTGGAATCTGAAGATTTGCAGCGGCATGATACTGGTGTTTTTCGTGTAGGAAGATTAATTGACTACCCTTTTGGATCTTAAGTACTCCGAGTCTTGACGAGTCCATATTCTCCCCTTATCTACCGTGCTCAGGAAGAACGTCGTATGAACATTCGGGAGTTGCTAAATCTCCCTTGATAAAACCTGTATTCTTGACAAAGTGTATGCATATTTGCCCTTGAAATTTTCAGATATTTTAGATTAAATTGTGTACAAAATAGTCTGAAAATTTGAGAAAATAGTATTCACAATTTTCCAAGTAATTTTGGTTTTTATTGGAGGAAACTTGGCAACGTCTGAAAGCTCATACGGCGTTCTTCCTTAGCAAGGCAGTTATACAGGGTCGGATTAACGTACGAGGGTCCGGAGTCCTGGCAGATAAAAAGGCCCGCACGTTATTATACCTTCGATTGGGGCAGCTCGCGTTTCCAAGAAAACCAAGGGTCTGAGATGCCCCTAATTTGTTCCAGGAAGACCGAAAAAAGACTGATTTAGGAGCCCTAGGGCCTCTGTGAAGAGAGACTGTAGTTTTTGAGATGCTGCACAAATTATAATTCCTGAAGTTCTCACAAAATGCCGGTCTCAGTCTCTCCAGAACTCCTAAACCCTGAACTGAACTTCTGACAAGGGCACGGAGCTCTAAAAATTCTAGACTCACCCCCACCACCTCTCGCGACAAATTTCGAATGCAGGTAAAACATAGAAATCAGAGCTAGAGAGTTGATGGGCGTTGTTTTGTACAGGGCCCACGAAATCCTGATCTCAAAGTTTCTCATCGAAATTTCAGTCGCAGGTTTCCAAAAGGTCATTACAAGTCCTAAACTTCAAGGGTCCTGAAATCCCAGTTTTAGGACCCCTCCAATCTCCAATATCTGTAAGACTCTGGGGGCCCCAAAAAATTTGATCGAACCAATTTCTTGCCGAGATTCGTCAAGCGCCATTACAAGAGATCAATGCTAATCTAGTAAATCATTTCTATCTATGGGTAGAAAGATAATACTTAGTTTATATTTCCAACGTATCCTAATCTAACCCAACCTAACTAAACGTAACCTAACCGAACCTACCTTAACCTCAGCCAACCTAACCGAAACTACCCTAACCTAACCCAACCTAACCGAACCTACCCTAACCTAACCCAACCTACCCTAACCTAAATTGTTAAAAATGTATGTTCAACATGTTTCAAAAGTACATTATACAATAGTGGAAAGCTAATGTAACCACGGGGCTGGTTTAATTAGCATTTTTTTATTGTAAAGTCTACATTGAAACGTTCAGAACTCTCTTTTGAACGATAAAATTATTTAACTAGCAATTTCATTTTTCCCTGTGTTGCTCGTTTGACATTGCACGGAAATAATGGGTTGCTAATTTAACAATTAAATTGTGAAAACATACGTCCGACATGTCTCAAATGTACATTTTGCCAATAGTGGCAAGCTAATTTATCCACGGGGGTGGTTAAATTAACATTTTTTCATTGTAAAATCAACATACAAAACAAGTCGGACAATTTTTTTCAACTACAAAATTGTTAAATCAGCATTTTTCATTTTTTCGATGTGATACGGTTATTTCATCCACTTTTCCGAATAATAGTCGGATGATAGACAGTCCGGCAACACTGTCGGAAAAGGGCCGCGCGCTTGATCTGGATGCCGAGCCCAGGAGCGGCGGGCGGCGGGCGGGGAGTGGTGGTGGCGGGCGGCGGCGGTGGCGGCGGGAGCGGGCGTTCATCAGTCGCGACCTACTTTTTCCGCGGAATCGATTTTGCGATTCTCCACTTTTCATTGCCTCCTCCGGCGCACACTGGACCGAGCCAGTCGGACAAGCGGACGAAATTCGGAAACTTCAAAAGCTTATATTTTCGGAAATATGAAGCAGCATTTATGAGTGATTCCGTCGGTTTTCCCGTGAAATTCCTTTCAGGAGCACCCCTAGAAATTGAATTTGTTAGGGAAAAAAAAATCAAAACTTGAGATTTGAGCCGAAAATTTCGTGTGCAACCTCTCGTGTTGGCTCGTTCCACTGTGCGGCGGCTCCTGCTCCGAGTCCCCAGCCCGAGTCCCGAGTTCCGACTCCGAAACCCCTGAGTAAAGGGACGACACCGACCACCCCCTTCCTCCCCCTCCCCCTGGGCGTCACTCGTTCTTCCACGTTCGACCGCTAATTATTTGCTCCCCGCCCAGAAAACTTTACTCGCGCCCTCCGTTGGCCGATCGCACTTCCGGGCCAAGAGCGTTGACTCCTCCAAGAGCGTTCGAGTCTGGAGTGCCTACACGGGGATAGTACGGACTTGTCGGTATAATGGAGATGGTGCATGTGTGAGGAATTTGCGCTTTGACTATTGATTCATATGTAAAAGTTCGCGAGAAACACGATGGTACCACTGGTTTTCTCCGAAATCAACTCCCAAGCTCAAAAAAAGCTCTCAAGTTGAGGCCAAAATGGAGGGGATATCCCACCCTACCCTGAGAGTCCACCTCTACATCAAGACAAACTCTCCATGCAAAGATAGGGAGCAAATACATTAGCAAGGTTGCCGTGTTTTCATTTTAGAGTCCCCAAATAAAGTGGCAGCCCTATCAATGTATTTCCCTATCTTTGCATGGAGAGTTTGTCTCGATGTAGAGGTGAACTCTCAGGATATCGTAGGGTATTTCCTCCATTTTGGCCTCAACTTGAGAGCTTTTTTTGAGCTTGGGAGTTGATTTCAGAGAGAGCTAGTGGCACCATCGTGTTTCTCGCAACTTTTTCATAAGAACCACTAGTCAAATCGCAAATTCCTCACACATGCAACATCTCCATTCATGGATAAATTTACTAATTTTTGCGGAGGGCGAAGGGGCGCTCATTTATGAACAGTTGTGACCAACTTGACTGGGTACTGGAATTTGAAGATTGGTCACGGCATTTTTTAGTGTTTTTTGTGTTGGAGGGTTAGTGGTCGTTTAGGGCCCTAGGAGCTCCATATTTCGACATGCCCGCACTCTCCCCATCTAGGTTCTCTATCCGAGCCTACTACGCGTATTTTTACCGTTTCTGCCTAGGAAGAACGCAGTATAAACCTACGTACGTTCCCAAATTCTTTTTGATAAAATTCGAATTTTCAGAAAACTTGTGAATATTTTCCGTCAAATTTTTCGACGAATTTTCTTCTGAAGTATCTCAATGAATTTTTCAAAATTTTGATGGATTTTTCCCTGGATTTTTCAAATTATTTTGTACGCGATTTAGTCTCGTTTTTGAGAAATTTTGATAAGAAATATAAGCACCTCTTCTCAAAAATACACATTTTCTCTGGGAAAATTCCAGATAAATTTTTGCTTAATTTAGTCCAGTTTTTAGGAAATTTAGAGAATAATTCATAACGTGCCCGCTCTCAAAACTGCACATTTTTCCCAGAAAAATTTGGCAACACTAGGATGTCGGTAGAATTTACCATTCCGTCACTCCGTACTTTACACAGCGTCAATACAGAGTCAATTCTGCCAGAAGAAAGGTAAACGTTACTATATACTGGTACAGGTAACAATTTCTCTGGCAGAATCGACTTTGAATTCACGCTGTGTAAAATACACAACGGTCTAGAAACTATAGATAGGGGAATCCTATGCTACGCCAACGGTGAAATACGTAACACACCAGCAGCAACAATTAGGTTAGGACGAAGATAGTCGGTTTCTATGGCTTCTAATGGGACTGTTGCTGAATACGGACTTACATCAAATTTAGAACCAACTGTTTGAAAATCTATGTCCAGATATCGAACTTAGCCATTCATCAATCGGGTTTACGATGAAAATTTCAGAGCTAAATCATTTATTGTAAAAACTCCCGTAAGATCCTATGTATTTGAGGTTATGACGAAGATAGCAATTGGCCATTTCCACTCCCCGCCCGCCTATCGAACGACCGCTCCATGTGTGTCACATTTTTTCGTAGGCCACCACCAATCTATAGTTTCTATGTCGTTGAAAATTCAGCATGAAGAAACATGGTAAATTCTATCCATATTTTTTCTCGGTGTATATAGAATAGCCTCCAACCCCATATGGAGCCAATATCCAGGCAATATAAGCCGGGAGGTTATATTGGGCCGAAACAATGGGGCTTGGGCCGCGGCGATGGCAGTCCTCGCTCAAGCGCGGAGACTGCAGCGCGGGTTTAAGCGGGTCAGGTTATTTCGTGCGGGTCGCGAGGGGGTGGCGGGCTGCGGGGGCGGCTGAATTTCGCCCTTCTCTGCCCGGTTCGCTCGGGGTTCCGCCCGTTCGGGCTCACTCACTCCTCGCCCTCGTGCATGTCTCCTGCCGCAGCCACCTGAGTCCTGAGCCACCCCCGGCTCCGGCCCCCACGACCCCATACTCCGTACTCCATGCCGGTGCCCGTATAAACGCCCCCCTTTTCCAACCCCCCTTCCTCCCCTGCCCCCTGCGATAGCGCTACCCGTTCCGACGCGGCTCCTGAACTTTCACTCGTCGTTTCCATCGTCGGATCCACTCCGGTTAAGAGTGCCAGATTGTGCGAAAAAATGTGGATATTCCGTCATCTCCCGCACGAGGAGCAGAGGCGGAGCCAGCAATTTGGCAACACCGGATTTTCTCCATTTAAACCCGTGCTAATTAATCGATTCTTGACGAAGCACCTGGCCCCTCCAAGAATCGATACATTTCCATGGGTTTAAATGGAGGAAATCCGGTGTTGCCAAATTGCTAGATACACCAGTGACGAGGAGACATGACTACGTTTTAATGTCGCCGAATTTTCCCCTCGCAAATTGCAGTTTTATCAGGAGAATTTTGGGTGTTTTGAACAGGAAATTTTACCGATTTTTCTTATCTCGTGTTAAAATCAGAATAGTTTTGGACAAATATCGCATCGGCACATTCTTGTAAGAAATGGAATTATTTAAGTCAATTTTGCAACCTTGGAATGGAGTTTTCCGGGCAGAGGAACGTAACTCCATTACAGGTTAAAGGACATTTTGACAACGATTTTTTGTCCACGCACCTGTTTTTCTAGCAGTTTACGTTCTCGCGTTTTTTTCGGCAGGGGAGTTTTGGTCCACTTACCAATGGGCCTGTTGCATGCAAGAGATACAGCCGTGCGAATAGACTTTTAAGAGGTTGAATGACACAAAAATTACGATGGTCACATTAAAAAAGTCTGGAATACACTCCTTACTGCGCAATTTGCGTTGTTAGGAACGCGCTTTTTCAAATTTCCCGCGTCTGGAGGCAGTTTTCTAACGGAAACAATTAACGGCAACTCGCAGCTATTTCCGGTCAACTAAAACTGACAACATAACCTAAAAATCGGAGCTCGTGATATCGTGAAATGAAATGTAGAAGGATTGCGTTGGATATTTAAAAGTTGATCGCTTTGTTTACCGCATAAAGCGTATATGGACCACTATAAGAGATCACGTTGGGTTTGTAAACAAACTAAAGGAAAAAATAATAACAACAACAACAACAACTCGGCGTCTTCCGGAAATCACCAAGCCCGCCGTTTGTTCGTTTCCGGTGATTAGAAAACTGCCCCCAGACGCGGGAAATTTGAAAAAGTGCGTTCCTAACAACGCAAATTGCGCAGTAAGGAGTGTATTCCAGACTTTTTTAATGTGACCATCGTAATTTTCGTGTCATTTAACCTCTGAAAAGTCTATTCGCGCGGCTGTATCTCTTGCATGCAACAAGCCCATTGAGACCCAAAGTTAATAAGTCCACATGTGAATACATGTAAGTCCTAATATCTGTATTCAAGAACGTTTAGTATGATTTTTGAACTTCATAAGAGGAAAAAGTAACTTGATTCAAGCAGATCTAAGCTCGAATTTACCGCCGAGAGAATTTCCTCATGAATCAATAAAGAAAATAATGTTTGTTTAAAAAAAGATGCTTACATAAGTCACGAAAAGTCACTCACATTAAACAGAAACCAGCTTTCATTCAGCTACTTTTGTCTTGATTTAAAATAAGTTCTTCTTGACTGCATACTCAAGGATGTTTCTGCCTAAATCGAGTCACTTTTTTTCTCTGATGACATTCAAAAATTATGCTAAACGTCATTAAATACGGATGCTTTCACTTACTGAATTTTTGGACTACCGCGTTCTTTTTGTGCTTGAGTATCTTGATTTATTTTGCGAGGAAAGCTCCGTTCTCTTTAAGGATGCCTGTCATCCTTAACATGCTGGAGCGCCTTCAATTTCGTATGGTACTGTGCAACACCTCTATTGTGAAATAGTTGCTTATGGCGCCGCCGTGGCTCGCTGCGGCGCGGCGCGGCGAGAAGGCGATCGACGCGCATCGTGCATCGGCACCTACAAACCTAAGTGGATACTTCAAGCATTGCGCAATGCGTGAAGTATCCTTTTAGGTTTGTGGGCCGCTTCGCTCTGTGCTTGGCTCTAATATTTAAACTCGCGGAGTCAGCCTTTTTCAACCCGTGATTTTGGAATGTTTGCACACTCAGCGTGGATTATTCTCATTTAAATCGATGGGGGAAAAAATATGTAAAGGAAAATATAAAGTGTGTTTTGTAAATATTCAGGTGGTTCCGTGTCAAATGACTTACAAAGCACTTTAATTTTCTCTTTTATATTTTGTGCCTTTACTGTGCTGCAGTGTGGTGCACTCGTAACCAAATGCTTAAAATTGGACGCATTTGACCCTAAAAGGACGATGTAAAAATACCAATGATTGCGAACTTCTTGGTTTTTTCCCTCTTTCATTCATTTTCGTACAGTTTCTTTCAACACCACTGCGGCCAAATGATATTAATATCGGTCCTATCTCTTAGAAAGTACTTGCCACGTTTTAAAAATGTAAATGTTTCTAAAATGAAGTAATATTCTCAATAAAAAAAGGTGTATATAAGGTATACTTCATATCAAAAATATTAAGGATAGAAATAAAATCAAAAATTCACATCAAATTCACCAATGACAATTTGAAAAGATGAATCAAAAGGAGGAAGTAACATTTCATTTAAAAAATTAGTCACCATAACAACACCTCCTTCTCTCTCAATTTTCTCATTTCGATAGTCTAAATTGACTAAGAGTCGTATTCATAGTCGCTCCCTCAACCGCTTCCTCCCCTAGGAAGTTCCATTTGGTTACCATTGTGATTAAGGGAAGATTAAGAACACTCTTGACTAATCGTCATATAACAAAAACAATTTTTGAGAATCGCGCGTTAAATTTTACAGTTGTTATTTTGGAAATACATGTAGATCCCTGCAAGGATTTTGAAGGGATCGCAATGATTTGCTTTTGTTAAAAATTAAATAAAAATATAAGGGAAACGCTCTGCCAGGCTGGAAAATTTTAGGGTGGGTGCGTACCTACTTTAAAGTTTATCAAAATCATGAATTTCTCCACCACAATCCATTTCTTAAATGTATGTAGACCTTGATATCTTCTCCCACGTATGATTGCAAGTATTAAAAAAGAGGGGAAAGAACGCAATGGGCCATCCCTAAATTACGTAAACGACAAAAAGGTTGGAGGGGGCCTTTGCCGATGTCATGCGGCGGCTTTAAGGGAGGAAGAAAAGTATCGGGCGTGAATTACGTAACGAGTTTGAGTGACTGGTTTTGAGTTTTTGAAGTGTTTTTTGTCTGCCGCCCACGGAAGTTTTGATAAATCGTTGCTGAAAAGAAAAAGTTCCGGCCGGAACTGTCACCCTGTTGTCATTTTATTAAAACTTTAGCTGTAACGCACTTACTGCGCCGTATTAAATAGCAACTTAAATCTGTGCTGTAAAATATAGCCGACTTTAAATTGCAGGAATCAGAGAGCGAGGGGAGGGGAGTCTAGTTCAGGACTATGTATATTTGAAGGGATGTTATAACTACATCTTTGGACCTTCACATTGAATAGGAGAAGACAACCGGTTGTCCCGATTGGATTCTTGGTGCATTAATATTTCATTCTAAATGCCTACAAACCACCAACTTATAATCTACTGCTTGTAAAAGTAATAGAGACTCTATAACAATAAATAAAAAATAAATAGCAGAAATCTGTTTTCAAATATTTCTAGCAGAAGGAACCTTATTCCGAAGTAAATCACAATCAGCGTAAACTAAGTACCGCCAGAACCATCAAAACGTCGAGAGAAAAAAAAAACTTTAGAATCCTCCCATGAATATGACTTCCTCGTAAAAATAAAATTGATAGGTGTCTCGCAGATTATTTTCCGATTTCTTTAAATTGAAACTGTACAATCCTTGAATGAAGAGAAGCGGGCGACTGTTGTAAGACGCACTTGTGTGGATGCAACAAAACCAGCTCAAGATACGCGTGTTGCAGTAACAAAAAGTGAAGGCGCTCTGATTTTCCTCACACTCGTTTCAGTACATAAGGCGCACCGTCCGCGCCGCGCTGCGCGCAGCACCACGGTGTTTACATTCATGCGGACTGATTATTCAAATATACAAAGGGATAGGCAAAGGAGAATAAGGGAAAATGGAGCAATTTGGTTGCAATGGACGAATGAGTTACGGATTAGAGAACTAACGGCAACCCACGAGGGACCGTAGAGCTAGTCCAACAGTTTCCCTCTTAGTCTATAACAACCACCCGTTTCAAGCAATTGGATCGCTCAATTTTCCTTTCGTCCTCTTTGCCTATATTTTTGCCTATCGACTTTAATAATTGACCCTCTGTTAGGGACTACAGATTGCGACTATGAGTTGGATGAATCATTCAGTTCGAAAGCGACTTTATGATGATAATTAGTGGTATAGCTAAGGATCGTTTTTGAGCTCACCCTGAATTTCCGCAACTCTACGATTTTTGGCTCACCCCTGAGGGTCTATTTTCATCGGAATATATCAGGATTCGGTCATTTTCGGTCTCTTCAGGGTCTAATACTCGCCTAAACATGAGTCTGGAGGTCCCGTTTGCGAATAATGCGAATTTCTTGGCACTCAACCGCAGACTCGGAAAGTTGCAGCTTCCGCCAAAATCGGAATTCAGACCCGCATGTTAGGTCGGTATATTCCACCAGTAAAAAACACGGGAAATGAACAAATCTTTATACATTCTGTAAAATATAGACCTTCAATGGGCGGAAAATTGTAGGGTTGAGGAAATTCAGCTAGAGTTGACGCGAAAACGGTCCTTATTTTTTTGACCCCTATTTTCTCTCTCTTTATTTTCGGGAAAATAAAGTTCTCAGGGTCAGTTGGACAGCGTTAAGCAGACAAGAACCAATTCGCATCAGCTATAGCAAAAAAGTGGGCAATTTGATTTTTTTCATGAAAACGGTTGTGCGGATTTGTGTGCGAATTTCACTGAATTTTCTGCATAGTGCGAAGCAAAATCCTTAAAATTTTCTGGGGAATCCACACAAAACTTCTCTTGTAAAATACTAAATTGCCCGCAGTCAAATTGGCCATAGTTGATATGGCCTGGTAACTTTCTGCAGTCCAGTTGCAACTTATATGGATGCACTGTTATTGTGTATATTATAAGATACTGACAAAGAAACAACTTAAATTGGGACAAAGGCCGCAAATATTAAAAAGAAAACATTAAAGAAAATAAAAAGCCCGGGACGTTTCGCAGGGATCGCACCCGCATTTTCAACCGGCAAAAACTAAGGAAATTAGAAAGAAAGACACTATGAGCCTCACCGCTGTTATTGCGAGACTCAAAGTTGTGAGACTGTTCTTGTGCGGCCTTAGTCCCGATTTAAGTTGTTTCTTTGTCAGTGTTTCGGGCCGATTAAGTTGTTTCTCTTTTATCAGATACTGATATATACCGGTCATGTTGGGATGTTTCAGGCGGAAGCAGGATGAAGTGGAAGTTTTGGAGGAAACAATCCGGAAGCGAAACGAGCAACAAAAGAAGGCGGGAGTAGAGCTCGACGCAACGTGTCACATTTGCCTGAAAACTAAATTCGCCGACGGTGTTGGCCATGTCTGTAATTACTGCCACATACGCTGCTGCGCCAGGTGCGGAGGCAAGGTCACTCTAAGGTCAAATAAGGTAAGCTTTCAATGTCCCTCGTCTAAATGCAGTCGCTTTATCTGCATATTGAAAAAATGTATGCTCATTTGGATCGCACTCAGCAAAAAGGATCCAGCACGATGGAGAATTTGCACGAAAATATTTTATCGCTTCATCTGAAAGTACTTAAAGAGCTGATTTCACAGTATTTGTTATAATTTTTTTCGGATATGGAAAAAATTATAAAAATAGATTTAAAAGTGAGAAAACGCACCGCCTGGTTATACGTCATCTGGTGGCATTTCCCATTTAAACACACGTATTTTAGCAGATTACATCATTTGGTCATATCTCCTCCAAAAATTGTTCAATATAAATTGAACAATTTTTTGAACCAAGGGTATCCTCGTGTTTAGTTCACTCAGTATTTTCCACTTAAACACGAAATTCATCAAATTTCAAACACCTGCAAATTCTCTGTCAGAGTGTTACCAAAATTGTGCAAATTCTTCTTTTCTTTTAAAAATGCTCAATACATGTACGGTATTGAAATGTACACATTTATTTTAATTTAAAATTAATAACTTCATGGTGGGAAGCAAAATCTATTTGCTATTCTGGGACATTTTTTAGATAAACATGAAGAGGCTACATTTTAACAACACTGTAATCGCGCTGCTTCCTTCTTACTAAATGCGTTCCATTTGTTTGGCACTTTTATGGATGAAATTATTAACCGGGGAGCTGACATGGTAAACATGAAAAATAAGAATTTGAAATTCGCAGCGGAATTTAATCGATTTTGTCTTTGAACATTTAATAAATGGAAGTTTCAGGCTACTTGTCGTGAGCTTTTAGAACATTTTTGCATGAAAATTGTTGAATGATTGAAAATCTTTTTTGAAAAAAGATATAATGACGTGAAATTTCAAGGACAATCTCAGCGAGGAAGGAGTTACGTCAATAGCTTACACCCGATTGAAAGAAGGACTTGTAACATGCCAATTGCCAATGTCGACTGTCAAGAAAGATTCTTGAAAGTTTTCAAAATATCTAATTAAGTTCCGATTTCTAAATAATACTAACAGAAGTAACTTCTTAACATTTTCTGTGATTTTTTCTGAAAGTATGAAGAAAATATACAGAGCATTTCAAGAGGGACTGTTGGTTAGTTTTATTTTAACTGGATTTTACCGGAATTATAGCCTTTTTACTTCAGTTGTAGTCTTACTTTATCTGGTGTTCCAATTTTAAACAGAAAACTGTGCAACACTTCAATTTTTGTGAGTGCAATTCTCATAATCTAGAGTAAATTCACAAAAAGCTTAAACGCGTAAAGTAGTTTAATGCTCTGTTTGAAAAAACAACCATGAGAGAAAATTAGGCAACGTAAAATACAGATACGTAAGCTAATTCTGTTTAAATACGTCCAATTCGTCCGCTAAATAGGATCGCTCTCTTGAAGAAAGCTCTAAGTGGATCAATAGACCGAGTTTATCAGAGAGGAACCAACCCAAAGTTTTGAAAAAATTGAGTTAAGAATGTTTTCGAGTTCCACTATAGTCGAGTATTTTCTCCTGGCAAAATCTGAAAGTCGAAAAAAAGAACTTACTTTAAGTAAAGAGTTAAAAGTTCATTTTCTGCTTTGAGTTTTTTGCAGGAATAATAAATAATACAACTTCAAACCCCTTTTTCTTCGTTTCAACTCAATGTGGGTCGGTTCCTTTCTGATAAATTCGGTCCAAACGCCCCCGTTGTTTAATGCTACACTGGAAAGAAAAACACATTGGATCTAGAGTCCAGACTCTTAAAGACATTGACAAGATAAAATACTCTTGATTCAATCGGATTTTTGCTTAAATCAAGAACCAAGCGTCTTAATTTGAGCGGATTTCCTTTTGATTTAAGCAAAAATCTGATTGAATCAAGAGTATTTTTTCTTGTCAATGTTTTCAAGAGTCTGGACTCTAGATCCAATGTGTTTCTTTTTTTTTCCAGTGTATCCTAATATTTTGGGTGTTAGCCCTGGACCGTCTCCGAAACACCTCCATTAGGTATCCCCGAAATGTTGATGGGCCCGCGTCGGCGATTCAATAGTTTTGCAAAACCTTGAGTACAGACTCTTAAAAACATCGACAAGAAAAAATACTCTTGATTCAATCGGATTTTTGCTTAAATCAAGAACCAAGCCTCAATTTGAGCGGATTTCCTTTTGATTTAAGCAAAAGTCTTATTGAATCAAGAGTATTTTTTCTTGTCAATGTTTCCATGAGTATGGACTCTAGATCCAATGTGTTTTTTTCCAGTGTATCCTAATATTCTGGGTGTTAGCCCTATACCGTCTCCGAAACACCTCCATCAGGTATCCCCGAAATGTTGATAGGCCCGCGTCGGCGATTCGATAGTTTTGCAAAACCTTGAGCCATGCGGATTGTGGGGGGAGTAAAACCCGGGGGTCGTAAAACAAAAAGCCCCAACTGACGCGGGGCAGGAGCGTCGTCGTAAACACTTATATTGAGGCGTCGTAAAAGGCCGCCGTATTACGGGGTCCCGCAACGATTGCGAGCGAATAAAACGGGATCATTTCAGGGATGAATTAACTCCCCAGCGCTCTTAAACACGCGTCCACGTGTCATGCTCCTGCCCGCGAAGATGGGAGAGTGATGATGCCAACGATGTTCACCCTGCCGTGCCAAGGAAAAACGTCGTATGGACCTCCGGACGTTGCCAAGTTTCCTTCGATAAAAACCATTTTCAAGGAGAAATATTTGAATGTTTTTTTCGAAACTTTTCAGACAATTTTGTGCGCAATTTAATCTAAAATATCTGAGAATTTCAAGGAAAAGCATGCATGANTATCCCCGAAATGTTGATAGGCCCGCGTCGGCGATTCGATAGTTTTGCAAAACCTTGAGCCATGCGGATTGTGGGGGGAGTAAAACCCGGGGGTCGTAAAACAAAAAGCCCCAACTGACGCGGGGCAGGAGCGTCGTCGTAAACACTTATATTGAGGCGTCGTAAAAGGCCGCCGTATTACGGGGTCCCGCAACGATTGCGAGCGAATAAAACGGGATCATTTCAGGGATGAATTAACTCCCTAGCGCTCTTAAACACGCGTCCACGTGTCATGCTCCTGCCCGCCAAGATGGGAGAGTGATGATGCCAACGATGTTCACCCTGCCGTGCCAAGGAAAAACGTCGTATGGACCTCCAGACGTTGCCAAGTTTCCTTCGATAAAAACCATTTTCAAGGAAAAATATTTGAATGTTTTTTTCGAAACTTTTCAGACAATTTTGTGCGCAATTCAATCTAAAATATCTGAGAATTTCAAGGAAAA
The DNA here is from genome assembly GCF_001854935.1 of Bemisia tabaci. Taxonomy (NCBI): domain Eukaryota; kingdom Metazoa; phylum Arthropoda; class Insecta; order Hemiptera; family Aleyrodidae; genus Bemisia; species Bemisia tabaci. The sequence goes on from NW_017566728.1 coordinate 4,379,150, forward strand.
GCATGCATGAATGTCGTTAAAAATACATGTACTATCAAGGAAAATCTGACAACTCTCGAATGTTCATGCGGTGTTTTCCCTTGGCACGGCAGTACTGTACACTGCTGTGCTGAGGAGAAACGCCGTATGGACACTCCAAAGTTGCCTAATTTCCTCCGGTAAAATTTTGATTTTTAATGCGTGTCGTGAATATTCCCTCTCGAATTTGTCAGGTAATTTAGAGCTGACTACAAGTAAAATTCTCTTAAGAATGCGAGGAAAAATATTCACGAACCTCGAAAATTCATTTTTTATTCGAGGATATTTGGCTATACGTCTGAAGGCTCATACGCCGTTCTTCCTTAACACGGCATTACGCTACCAGGAGGACTCCGGTTAGCTTAGGTTGGGATCACTTGAAAGAAGTAGGATGGTTTTGCCACGATCAGAAGCGATAGATTCGATCGACATCAATCGACCGGAAAATTAAAACGTGAATCAATCTACAGGGACTTGATAGGCACCCAGAAAAGTCGATCGATTCACTGGTTTGTCAATCAATTCATGGTTGTTCATCGAATCGGAGTGCCGATCAAGACGCTATCGATTGGTTCGTTTTTATTTTCCAATAGATTCATGTTGATCGAATCCATAACCACCATCAGAGAGCCGTTCATAATCATACTTGCGTCAATTGATTGAATTTTTAGCCCAAATTCTACTTTTCGTCCCTCACCCTTCGCGCAGACATACGCCCCTCTCCCCTACCGAAAAACTATGTTTAGCTTTCCGAGACCGTGCCAATCCCACCATTCTCAAGCCAATTTATTTTAAGTCAAAATCGTTGTTTTTTGTCGGGATTTTGACTAAAATTTGGAAAATAAAAATATTAGAGCCCCGCTGTTTCCTTAGAACTTTCGCGCACCGCTAAAACAAAACCTCAAGGAAAAAATATAGATTAAGGAAGCAAAGAAGATTTTCCCGCGCAAAAATGCGCTCGCGAATCTTCGCGGGCTTTTTTCATAACTTCGCGCGGTATTTCAAATCATCAGACAATCAGACTTGCACAGAGAAAATCACAAAAATCCACTGTAAAACTTTGAACCATCATCCCGATAAATAACCGAGAATAATCGAGCGATTCCGAGACTTTGTCGGGAGAATCGTTTATAAATTGATCTTCTACTTAAAAAAAAATTGATTAGCCTCAGTTTCTTCTTATAAAAGTAACAAAAAAATGAAAAAAATCTCGCTTCTTCAAGTAGTAACGTTGGCACACATGTCCCAAGTTTTCTTTTGGCGGCATGGCGATGGCATGGCGGCTGTGAAGAAAGTGAGGTTAGTTTCGGTAAAATAAACATGATTTCATGATTTCTGTTTCAGTGGTGTTCTTGGTCTCCGTCCTTTCCTTTCTTATGCGTTGCTCCTAAATTTCATTCGTGTGACCGATATTTTGCATCATGCGGGTCGTGAAAAAGAAATTTCAATCTGTTTTCGATCAGGCGCGATATATAGTGTTTACCTACTTTAACAGTGATAGTTTTTGCTCAAGGAGTTACGATTGCCCAGCTTTCCTACTCTTGAATGCTTGTCTTGAAGAGCCGGATTAATTTTTCACAATTGTCATGAATTTAGATCAATAGGAGCATCTATTCTGTATCAGAGGTATGTCTTGTCCATTCTGTATTATTGCCGATCACTCCAACATCAGGACAGTTTCTTACCAGAGCTTGCTCATCGCATGCTGATATGTACCAAAGTCAATCTCGGACCAGCTATCCGCAACAACCTACTTCATTTAGTTAACAACACTCACTCCATTCATTCAGATGGCACTGTTGATGAGTGATGATTGACACTGCCCCAAAATTTGTCCTAAAATATGAACTGCTATGGATGGTCATACCTAGTTCAGTCAAGCGGTAGCTTCAGATCGTTAATGAAACAATGTTATCTTCAGAGAATGCAGTGCTATTTATTAATTGTTAAGCTGCTTTTCAGTATTATAGATTGTCGTCCCTTCTGTAACTGCATTAGGTAAAGCACTTAGTAACGACGGTTGTGTGGGAATGGTCATCTAAATGTGTGTGTCAATAGTATCGCACAGTCCATTTTGATAATGCCGATTTGAAATCTTCATCTTGAGTCCATCTTTACAGTTAACTGATCTCAGTCCTAGTAGAAGCTATTAATACAATCAAATCTCTTTTCATCCAAGACCTGCAAGTGTTATCTGCTGGTTGAAGGAGGGGTCGATAAAGTTCCGTGCTTTCCACAATATTGTGCGAGCTGAAAAATTGCTTCCATCAAAAGTGTCGGCTTTTTTTTTTAGTCGCCAGGTTTTGCAGTTGATCAGTGGGGAAAAAATATTTTAATTGTAAAAAGAGCTTAAGCAACGCTTATTCTAGGTACCGTACCTGTGCTGGACGCCTCCAAAAAAAAAAAAAATAAAATAAAATCAGAGCGCTTCCACAATTTTTCTGCGTACCCACCTTTCTCACGTGATTGGAAATATTATTGATCCCTAGGTTGGAGCAGTCCATCTGTGCACCAACCACTTACTTATGTGTAAATGTTTGTGCACGTATGTTTTCTTTTATTTAGGATTACTGTAGATATAAAATATGATCATTCTTATCTCAATATTTTGATCATGATGGCCCCTCGTGTTCTGGTTGACACCTTGGAAGACTTACTTGATGCATGTTCTCATCAATACTTTTAAGTATTCCTCTTTCTGTGGGCTGACTATAAAATTGATAGACAAAAAAGACAAACAGAAAATAGAGCGATCCTGTTGGTAAATGTGTGTGATTGCAATGGACAAATGAGGTAAGCAAGTAATGGACTGACTAACGACAACCTACAAAAAACCCTGCTAGTTAGTCCATCATGTTCCTCCTAGTTTACAAGAACCACTTATTCTACCAATAGGTTCACGCTATTTTCTTTGCCTTTCGCTTTGTCTATCCATGTCAATAATCCGTGTAAAAACCATTAAAAGGTTCATTCTCGAAAATTAAATAAGTAAACTTACGAAAAGTAAAATTTACTAAAAAAAAGTATCTTAAAAGAATTTTAAAATATCAACTGTTGTTTTTCAAGAAAGATTAAACAACTCTTTCAAAATGGTAATTTCTTTAAATGATTTAAATTTTACCAAGAGTTAAATAGACCCTCCAGTTAGGCCACTGTTTTGGCTCTTAGTTAAAACGAACCACCCGTTTCAGCCAATAAAATTGATCCATTTTCCCTTTGTCTTCTTTGTCTATCAGTTTGTCTATGAATTTTTACAATCAGCCTACTGTTACTTTTTTAAAATGCAGCTGATGAGAGAGGGCGGGGGACAGTCGATAGCCACCCCTCCTCCCTGTACCCCGGTTATCTTAAGTTACTTCTCTCTCCGGTGAAACTAACGTCACATCACAGCGCGCCACCGAGAGCTGTAAGAAAGTCAGCGCGCCTTCAATTTTTCGTATATACAGCACGGACGTCCGTAGAGCACGTTTAGTTGCATCCAGGCGTTATTAACAACGCGCAGCGGCAACACGCAACGAAGTTTTCCTCAATTATTGCTACCTATGATACGGGATGTGAATAATTCTGTGCCTCTACGATTTATTTGAACCAATTATGTTTTATTAAAAAGGTCTACTCACAGTATTTAGCACTGGCTAACCTATATTGTTAATTACAGTTAGGTAGGTTGTCTAGAACCTGAAAAATCCGAAATTACTAGGATTCCCTAGGCAACCAAAAACATCCGCAAAAGCCCTGGAATTTGCGTCGGAGACTGAATTTTTTTCTGTTTTTGCCCAGAGGTTTCATTATTTAACCTTTGTTGGTCTTTTTTTTCACTGGGAAAAAAAAAACACATTGGATCTAGAGTCCAGACTCTTGAAAACATGACATGAAAAAATACTCTTGATTCAATCGGATTTTTGCTTGAATCAAAACAAAATCCGCCTAAACTAAGAGACTTGGTTCTTGATTTAAGCTAGATTCTGATTGTATCAAGAGTACTTACTTTTTCTTGTCGATGTTTTTAAGATTCTAGACTCTAGATCCAATGATTTTTTTTCCAGTGTTCCTGAACTCTGGGGGAAGATCTCAAGATAAATCAGAAAAAAGATACAAAATTGCAGGTTTTTATCAGGAAACTGGAACTCCCTCTATTCATTGACCGGCGGGCTGATTATTGAAATTGATAGGCAAAGCTATAGACAACTAGGAAGAAGGACAAATTAAGCTATTATAATAGTTGAGGGGGGGGAGGATGATGGACTAACTACAGGGTCTCTGGTTAATCGCCGTTAAATAGCTTATTACTTACACCCTATGTCCATCGTAACCATCCGCTTCCAACAATAGGATCGCTCTATATTCTCTTCTTCTTCCTCGTGTGTCGGTTTGTCTATCAATTGCACCAATCAGCCCACTGCTATCACTAATAAGGCGGCTGATTGGAGAGGGCGGGGAAGAGGCGATAGCCACCCCTCTTCCCTCCACCCTATCCGAAGATACCGGTCTCTCCGTTGAAATGGCAGCGGTTTAAACACGTGGTTTCCTCATCCGCGCATCGCAACTTGTGACGCTCTCGAGGCATTGTTACTCGTGTAAACTATTAATCTGTAGTGGGGACCCGGGAGAAGACACAAAGCTTTGAGGACGCTATTAATTAAAAACGTGTTTTGGCGGGAATCTCACCAGCCGGGGGGACGGGGGGGGGGCGGCTCTGAA
>NW_017566728.1:4383919-4502497 GCF_001854935.1 Bemisia tabaci
TCAAGGAGCGGCTCGACGGGAGGCTAACAAAGTGCGCTCGACGGAAGTTACCTTGGAGTGGCTCTCGAGGCAAAACACCGTATGTAACGTTCCAACGCTGCCGAATCGACTCCGATGAAAGGCGAATTTTCCGGGCAAAGAGAGGAATTTTTTCGCCGAATTTTTCAGCGGATTCTAATCGCAATGTTTTCGGGTCCTCGCTCGAAAAATTCACGGCGAAATCGCCAAAGTTTCTCGTAAACTTAAGTTTTTTTCGGAGAAAATTTGGCAACGTTTGTATGCTCTTACGACGCTACTCCTTAGCTGGGTGGAAAAGTCCTCAGTCAGCGCGATGAGGAGCTTGCGCCGATGGTGTTCGCGAGTTTAGGTTGCCAGGTAGTGCAATTAAAGGTGGATATTTGTATGGGTTTAAAGGGTGAAAAGTGGAATATCTGGCAAAAATGTGGCGCTCAAGAGGGCTTTATCCGTGGAGAGACTACACGACGTCGCGGGAGCCCACGGCGAGGCCACTAGTTCCTCGACGGCTTCCGCACCGGGACCGGCGTCCACGATCCATCGGGCGTCGCATCCACCGTCCACCTGGCCAGGTCTTCACCGCTCACCACCCGTCGCATTCATCGGTTAGTTGGAATCATCCCCTCGCCCTAGGTCTTGGTAGACGATCAAATTCCGCAACTATTTTCCAACCAAGTGTCGGGGGTTATCAGTTCTGAATTCGTTACCAGCGTGTCTACAAGTCCGGATATAGTAATGATTTTTCTAGGGCGGTCCGGAAGTACTGAAGAAGTGTGGAATTTTTGCGAGAAGGTTTGGAAGTTTGTCGCAATTCGTGCGAGAATTTCAAATTTTTGAAAACTTTCGAATTTCGTCAATTGGAGGTACTGAAAAAGTACTGAATTTCGGCCAGCCTGTTTTAGGAGACACCCTGTCGTTACTTCCCATTATTTTGAAATATAAACTTAGCAGAAATATTCTTAAAAATAATGTTGCATGGTTAGGGTGACCAACCGTCGTCAAATGGTCTATCGGAATTTGATATGTGAGTGATCTTGTATTTTCCGATGTTCGGGAGTGCAGGCGTGATGAGTATGCTCGATCGCCCGATCTGTGGATCGCGGGTGGAGGTCTCAACCTTATAACACAGTGTACCCTCCGGCAAGTGCTGAGTAGGCAATGTGCACATCAGGTAGCATTTGTAAAGCGGTGTAACGTTGGAAGTATTTCCCCGATGTTGAAGGCGCTACTTAGAGTACGCGCGAGCGCGCCTTTTATTGCTTGGGAAAATTTTGAATGGAACGGTAGACTAAGTACGAATAGTCAAGGATTGTGATACATGTTTCCCTCAAAATTTTACGTAAAACATGATTCGTGCAACGAAAAATACTGGAATGAATTCCTAACTGAGCTATTAATGTTTTAATTTTACATTGGTAACAGGAAATTTTAATTGCCCGGGCCCAAGAAAAACAATACCCCACGTAAGTCAAAATCGCGCACTACAGCGGTTTTAGTAATCTTCTCAATCGAGCAGTGGTGTGCTTGTGTACCAGTGTAACACTGTAAAACCCTGCCTTGTGTTCTTCAAAGTGTCGGCAATGTGCAATAGCCGAGCCTAAGCGCCGAGAGAGAGGTTGTCATATTTCAATACCGAACGGTAACGTTTAGTGTGCGATTTAACTCAAGTCGATTATTGTTTTTTCTATGAGTGGGAAGTTTGAATTAATGCATTGGAAAACGTCAATATCTTGGCAAGGAGTTGATGTCACTATTTTTTTCGCTACGAGAATCGTGTTCTGCGTGTTTTGATTTTAAGAATCGTGCATCCGAATCCTTAAACTCGCATCTTGTCTACTGGTCCATCTACTCATCGGATCGTATGTGTAAAACGGTGTAGGGCTTGAAGTATTTCTCCGGTGTTGAAGGCGCTATACCGAGTGTTCCAGAGCAGTAGAGCACCCGTCCACTATCTTTCTCTTTTTTTCGGGAACAGCCGAGAATTGAGCTTCAGGACGAAAATTTCTAGGCGTAAATCGACCCCCAAGAAATTAAATAAAAATATTCAGATCACCGAAACCTCATGGGGGAGGGATAAGGGGGGTACCCTTCGTAAGCCCGCATCTCCCGTTTCTCGCATATTTCCACAATTTCCTCTCCTAAGAGAGGAGATCAATATATTTTTTGTTGATGTGCCTCATGACTCCTATTGATCCCAAATTTTGAGGGCCTCGACCCCCGACAATTTTGTGGCTTTGAAGGGCCATAATTCGAAAATTTCAAATGGCAAGGGTATATTTTTACTTCAGTATACGTAGTGTTAATGTGGCATATGACCTATTTGCCCCCTCTTTCCTCCAAAAATACCCGGGTCCCTTTAGGGAAATGGGGTCCTAGGGTAATTAATTCTGATGGGATCGAGACTTTTAAATTTGATGCCTACAGTGTTCAATTGAAATGTGCCCCAAAAATGCCTCGTAACTCCGAAAAATGGGGGTTTAGGGGAAAAAAGCATATCTCAAAAAAGTTCTTGTTTTTGGCCATAAACTTTGAATCCGAAGTCAATACGTACCCTTCTTCTTTGACATATACGAGAAACGAGGGAGGGGCACCCCCTTTTAAACCCCTTCAAGATGGGGTTTCGCAAGGCTGAAAATATTTTATTGAATCCTCTGGGGTCGATTTACCCTTTGAAATTTTCGTCCCGAAGCTCAATTCTCGAAGAAAAGGATAGTAGACGGATGCTCTGGAACACCCGGTATATAGTGCGCGCGGGCGCGCCTTTTACTGTCAGCGAAAATTTCACTTCGCGACGTCAGCGATCATAATCTCATTGATTACGGCACGTAAAATTCCTACGAATTTGATGAGAGGATGTGTCTAACCGGGCCATCAACACGTCAAAACAAAATCTCGGAACAGAGTAAAATCACTGCGTTTTCCAGCCCTCCCGTTGGTAAGCCGTATAAACGTTGAGGTCATCGATTAACCCTTCCCAGCTCCTATTTCAACCTTGTGAGGCCGTTTATACACGGTCAAAGTGAAAGCTTCAAAGCGAGCACTACTAGTAACCCATGACCCGATCTTCCACCACGGGCCAATGGAACAATTATCGACAATCTACTTTAAATACCTCACTGTGATCGTTGGAAGTCTACTTAGTAGTGTCATCGCGGAAAACCGAAAGTTCGGACATGATGTTTTGAAAAATGAACCAATAGTGTCCGGCCAAATTTGACTTCACAAAACCTCCGTGTTTGGAACATTTTCAACGATCACCCGGAGGACTTTCAGAAATTTCGCGAATGACTCCCAGAGGGTTTCTACAAGTCCGGAATTCCCGAAAAGTCCGGAAATAGTACTGATTTTTCAAGGGCGGTCCGGAAGTACTGAAAAAGTGCGTAAATTCTGCAAAAAGGTCCGGAATTTTTTCAGATATTTTGTCATTTTTGTCACAATTTCAAGTTTTTGAAATTTTTCTAATTTCGTCAAATGGAGGTACTGAAAAATTTTTGTGTTGGAGGAAGTTAAGTACTCAATTTCTTGAAAAACTACTTATTTTTGACCAGTCTGTTTTAGTAGACACCCTGTCCCGAATTTTGGTTTTTCATAACTGGGAGACACCCTGATCCCTGTGGTAAGGATCAAAAGGCTGGAAACTAAAGGGTTTGTGTTTGTTTGTTGCAGGTGATCTGGGTGTGCATCCTGTGCCGGAAGAAACAGGAGCTGCTGAGCAAGACCGGTCAGTGGATCAACAAGGGCGGGGTCCCAGGCTCGGGCGGGGACCCGATCATCCGGCGCATCGAGGCCGACCTCCAGGGCCAGAGCCTCCCCGGGGGGGACAAGCGGCCCAAGCTAGAGCGAGCCCACTCGGCCGCCGAGAAGGAGAACCAACCCCTCCAGAAATCCGCGAGCTCCCTCAAGCGCCAGTACTCCCAGCAGGAGCACAAGTACCAGGCCGAAGATGAGCCGGACAAGGAGGCTGAGATCAACTTCTACCGCGGCGAGATGGAGGAGCTGATGCGGGCCCACCAGGCCAAACCCCCGCACCCCCACCCTCACCCCCACCCCCACCCGCATCAACACAGGGAGGTCCCGCAGGTGCCCGGGCAGCAGCAGCCGAACAACAGCCTGAGCAAGAAGCACAAGAGGAGCAACTCGACCAAGGCCAAGGAGCCGGGGGGGCCCGCCCACGCCCACGGACGGGTGGCGCCCCGCGGCGGCCACCACCACAACCACCACCATCACCACCACCACCCCGCCCACCCCCGGGACATCAACGCCCAGAGGTCCTTCTCCTCCTCCGAGGACGAGCTCCGCTCCACGCCCGACTGCACCAGCTGCGAGGAGCGCGAGAATGATAAGGGTGAGTCACCATTTCCCATTGCCTTCTCCTTCTTCTTCTTCGAATACCCTTATGGCCTGGTTACACGATCAAATTGAACCATCAAATTGGGCCTCTCACTGGTCGCATCCTCACCTCAGGTCTTTTTCCACCAATCAGAGCTTCAGTTTGATAGCTCAATTTGATCGTGTAACTGGACCCTTAACTACGCGCGGTTAGAGTTCTTGTCGGGAACTCCTTGTGAGCTACTTAAACTACAGTCCTTTCATACTGAGAGGAAAGACAATACGAATCCATTTCTGATTGGTTCCTTTATTTTAGACCTCCATAGTGCCTCAAACGGGAATGCAGATTACATTTTCACCAATGGGTCAGTTGTGCTGGTCACAGAATCATGTTTTGATGCTTGATTCATGTAGATTAGCTAAAAAGAATAAGATCTGTCCAAACAACAACTTCCTACGTTGAATAGTAACCCAGATATTTCGCCTTGAAAACTCGATTTAAGACGTCATCCATAGCGGTTGTGCATTACATACTTCATGAATCGAGTTTTTCAAGGCGCGATAACTCGGTTACCATTCAACGTAGGCAGTTGCTGTTTGGATAGATCTTATTATTTTTTGTTGATCTGGAAGACTAAAGCATCAAAACACTAATTTGTGACCAGCGCAACTGACCCATTCAAAGATTTTAAACTGGAATGGACTGGGGAATCAGGGGCACGGCCAGGAACAAACGGAATGAGAGAAGGAACGGAGATAGGGACTCTGGAATGAGTTGATCAAATATCACGAAAAACGTTCAATTTGTGTAATCTTTATTCCCGTTTGTGACATTCATGAGCCGCGTTGTCTTAACACTCTCTATTCAAGGACTCCAACTTGGACGAGTAAAAAAAAAAAAAAAAAAAAAAAAAAAAAAAAAAAAAAAAGAGGAGCGTTCATAAATTACGTAACGCTCCAGGGAATTGGAGGGGGTAGGAGCCTGCGTAACGCTGCGTCTAAAAAGGAAGGAGGGTCAATGCCAGCGTTACCTAAACCTTCCTATTCTGCCTTGCTAAGAGAGAACGCCGTATGAGCCTTCAGACGTTGCTATTTTTCCTCAAATAAAACAGGAATTTTCCGAAAAACCTCCAAATATATTTCCAATTTTTCACTTAATTTCTTTTGCAATTTGATCTTAAGTATCTAAAATTTAAATACTTACAGGGTGTCTACATGTCCGGAAAGTCCGGAAATAGCACTGATTTTTTAAGGCCGGTCCGGAAGTACCAAAACAGTGCGGAAATTCCGTAAGGAGGTCCGGAATTTTTTTCATTTTTGAGGTAGAGGTGGGGCCAAACAAAGCCCTCTAGGGGAGCCAAGTAAGGCCCTTATCAATAGCCCTCATTTTTCGAATTTCGTCGAATGGAGGTACTGAAAAAGTACTGCATTTTTCTGTTGAGGAGGTACTGACTTTCTTGGGAATGTAGCGAAAAAGTGCTGTGAAAGCACTGATTTTTGGCCAGCCTATTTTAGTAGACACCCTGTAGTTATCTTTCCTTAAAAATCCATTTTTAATCGCTAGAAATGTGGCAATATTCGAATCTTCGTACGGCGTTTTTCCCCTGGAATCATAGCAAATCCTTAGGAAGTCCGCGCAACCTTTCGATAAAAGTGCATTTATCTTCCCCATTTTATCGACTTTATTTTCCTTTTTACATATCATTAATACTATTTTAAATTTTATGCAGCTGTTCATTCAATAGTTTCTCACAATTTTTGGGATCTCAAGCGCGGACGGGGTCAAGCTTTTACGTAATTATTAAGAGAGGCTCCGAGGTTACATTACGGAGCGTTTCAAGGGGAAGAAGGTGTCAAAAATGCCGGAAAAGTGCGTTTTGTAATTTATGAATGCTACCAAAGAGTGTGCCACAAAAGGCCATAGATCTACTCAATGCAGAGTGCGAATGGACACTGGTCCATGTTGAGACTCTTCAAGACCCGAAAATGTTGGGGCTTTTCGACGATTACGGGGTGTGGAATACCTTTGTAATAGGGTGTCTACCGGTCAAGAAATAGCACTGAAAAACCACCGATGAAAAAATTGGGAAATTTTTGCTTCACGGTACTTACTTGTGTTTTTAAACCGGCGTGAGAAGCACGCAATCCCTCGCCCAGCGATTTTCGTGCTTTCAATTTTCCGACAGTGCCTGTCGGGAACTCTGATGTCAGCATTTACATTTCGACTCATCTCTGACAAAACGAATAATGTTGGCTGTTCATTGCTATTTTAAATTGTAGATTTAATGGTAGAAATGTATATGAAAAATCGCTTTTGAACTGAGTGTGTGTAATTTGAAGAGCGATAATAGTTAGGTAGTCCTCGAGATGGACCAGCGGTGGATCTTACTCATAAAAGATGAAGATTTATTCTCGATCCTTTAATTGCCAGCCTCAATTGCAAATGATAATAATTACGTCTAAAGTGTGATGGTGGAAAAGTTTGTCATTCTAACGGCATTCTTTAAATCCGCTCGAATCCAAAGTTTTTTTGAAAGCCTTAAGAATACGTATCAATGAAATGTACTCATCACGCGCTATCATTTATATGAGCTATCATGAGCATTACGCATTGGGAGAAATGAAGGTGAATAAACAGAGTAAAGAAAGTCGCGACCGCGCGGTCGAGAACAATTCGCACATCTGCGACGGTTGCGAGTGGGCGGTCTACGCTTCAAAACCCAGTACGTCCTCCGGCAGGTGCAGGATAGGCAATTTACACGTCAGATGCCATGTGCAAAACGGTGTAGAATTGGAAGTATTCTCCAATGTCGAAGGCGCTGCTTAGAGTGGACCATCAGCCAAGCTACAAAAAGAATTGTGATACATGTTTCTTAATCAAAATTTCACGCAAGACACGATTTTCGAACTGAAAATTACTGAAATCAACTCTCAACTACGCCATTAACGTGTTTAGTCTAAGTACAATGGTAACGGAAAATATGAATTCTCCGCTCACACGACAAACAATGCTCTACACGAGTCCAAATACAGCTGTTTTAGCAGACTTCTCAATCTAGCATTATTTCTCCCCACCCTGTGTTGCTCATAGTGTAGGCAAAGTGCAGCAAGTGAGCCGAAATGCTGAGATCGAGGTTGCCATATTTTCATACCACGTAGACTGTTGTTTTTTTCATGAGCGGGAGGTTTGCATCTACACGTCAAAAAACATGAATATTTGAGTCAGGCATTGGTTTCAGTAATTTTCATTGCGCAAATCATGTTTCGCGTGGAATTTTGGCAGGAAACATGCATCACAATGCTTCTATTCCTACCTTGTCTACTGACCCATTCTTCTTTGTGCACTGAGCAAATTCAAAGAGAGACCCTTCACTGGCCCCTGAAAACTTTTAATTTCAGGGATTCAACACTTCCCCATGGACAAAATTCTAAGAGAGCAACAGTAATCACCCTTTTTCTGCTGTTGACCTCTTCACTAGGTGGATGATGAGCTTCGATAACGTTATGAGCTAAGCAAGTTCACCAAACGTCGGTATTTTTGCGAAACGAAATACTCAACACGTTGCTCAACATCCACCTAGTAGGTATGTACTGCTCTCTTCGCTTTCGCGGTAGTTTTGGATCACCTTGTATATGGTTATTTTCTTCAATGAAAGAACTGCTCAAGAAACGACTATGAATACTGCCGTGCTGAGGAAAGACGCCGAGTGAACCTTTCAGGCGTTGCCAAATTTCGTTTGATAAAACACGAATTTCTCGGTAAACATATGGTTATAATTCTTCCAAATTTTCAGATAATTTTGCTCGCAATCTCACCTACAGTTCCCGAAAATTTCAAGGAAAAAATATTTATAACTTTGCCTCCAAAATAACATCATATCGAAGGAAATCGTGACAACTCTCGAATGTTCATACGGCGTTCTTCCTGAGCACGGCAGACTGCCGTATGAGCCTTCAGACGTTGCCGAGTTTCCTTCGTCAAAAACTGAATTCACGGGGAAAATTGTGAATATTTGTTCCCAAACTTTTCAGAAATTTTGTACGCAATTTAATATGAAATATCTGAAAATTTCAAAGAGAAATGTGCATCACTACACTGGAAAAAAAAACACACTGGATCTAGAGTCCAGACTCTTAAAACATCGATAAGAAAAAAAACTCTTGATTCAATCAGATTTAAGCTTAAATCAAGAACTAAGCCTCTTAATTTGAGCGGATTTCCTTTTGATTTAAGCTTAAAACTGATTGAATCAAGAGTCCTTTTTCTTGTCAATGTTTTCAAGAGTCTGGACTCTAGATCCAATGTGTTTTTTTCCTTGTGTATCGTCAAAAATACATGTTTGATCAAGGGAAATTCGGTAACTATGGAATATTCATGCGGCGTTCTCCGTCAGCTCGGCAAAATAAGACTCTAAAAGAGAGAGGGGAAGGGTGGTCCACCGCTGGTCTTACGGAAAGCATCTTGGTGCAACCGCGTGCAGGCACGGACGATGCCGGCTCGGCTCGGGAGGAATCCGAGTAGAAAGTTGGAAGTTGTTGGCTGAAATTGATGTATTTGTAGGTATCGACGTGGGCGTGAGCGGCAGCGGCGGGGCGAGTCTCAAAACGGCGGCCATTCTAGATCAACAAATTAAGAAGTTCCTTGCGGTGAGGCCCATTTTCACGATGCTCATTGCTCATTGCTCTGCCAACGGTTTGCCGTCTCCTTGTTGCGATGTGTTTTGTCGACGTTGACTTTTCCCACCGCAGTCCTCATCAGTGTCACGCCTGTCGTTTCCCCCCCTCGACCCGACTTGTTTCATCCCCACACGATCTCTCTCTTCGGGGCCGACTCGGCTCCTCGCGAGTGCCTCGCGGACAGAATTCGGAAGAGGAAACCCTTTCAACAGGTTATGAGCTCAAGAGAGAATGAAAGTTAGCATTCAAGAAAGTCAGGGTTGCCACAGTCAGGGAAAACCGAGAAATGTCAGGGAATTTTAAGAAGTCAGGGAATTTTAAAAAGTCAGGGAAAACCTGGAAACGCTGGAAAAAAACACATTGGAACTAGAGTCCAGACTCTTAAAAACATCGACAAGAAAAAATCCTCTTGATTCGATCAGATTTAAACTTAAATCCCAAGCCTCCTAATTTAAGCGGATTTCGTTTTGACTCAAGCAAAAATCCGATTGAATCAAGAGTACTTTTTCTTGTCAATGTTTTCAAGAGTCTGGACTCTAGATCCAATGTGATTTTTTTTCCAGTGAATGTCCGGGAAAAATAGTTAAGTCACCTCCATTTGCTTTCTAAAATGGGTTTATCAACAATTTCGCCTAAAAACTATTTCTAATTATGTTTTTTGATCATCCGGGATATCCTCAATGGAGATGTTGCATGTGTGAGGAATTTGCGATTTGACTATTGATTCTTTTGTAAAAGTTCGCGAGAAACACGATGGTGCCACTGATTTTCTCTGAAATCAACTCCCAAGCTCAAAAAAAGCTCTCAAGTTGAGACCAAAATGGAGGGAATATCCCACGCTATCCTGAGAGTCCACCTCTACATGAAAGAAAACTCTCCGCGCAAAGAAGGGGAGCAAATACAATAGCAGGGTTGCCATATTTTCAGTTTTACTCGGAGAAAAAACCTTAGTGCGTGGGACCTGAAGTTTAGGTCATATGGATCTCTGAAGTTTTCGGATTGAGCATCTGAACACCTTAGGTCCAGCTGCTGAGGTTTGGATCACACATCTGAAACTTCAGTTCTTACATCTGAAGTACTTCGATTTTCACATCTGAAAGACTTCGGTTCTCACATCTGAAGTACTTCAGATGTAAGAGCTGAAGTCTTTCAGATGTGTGATCCGAACCTCGACAGCTAGACCTAAAGTGTTCAGATGCTCGATCCGAAAACTTCAGAGATCCATATGATCTAAACTTCGGGTCCCACACACGAGGTTTTTTTCTCCGTGTAGAATCCCCAAATAAAGTGGCAACCCTATCAATGTATTTGCTCCCTATCTTTGCATGAAGAGTTTGTCTTGACGTAGAGGTGGACTCTCAGGATAGCGTGGGATTGGGATATCCCCTCCTTTATAGCCTCAACTTTGAGAGCCTTTTTTTGAGCTTGGGAGTTGATTTCAGGGAAAACAAGTGGCACTATTGTGTTTCTCGCGAACTTTTACATACGAATCTAAAGTTAAATCGCAAATTCCTCACACATGCAACATCTCCATTGTCAGGGAATTTCACCAAAATGTGTCAGGGAAATCAGAGAAAAGTCAGGGAATTGAATTTTCTAGATTCGTTGGCTACACTGACAAGTGCGTGACCCCCAGATCTCCTCGCACTTTTTGTCCCACCAGACACCTGACGACCGCTTTTCATTTGTCATGGAGAACTCTCTCTAAACACCTAGAATATTTATAGGGATGAAGATGTAAGTCTATGAATATCAAAATAATGGTCATGAAGGTGTCGCTTTTTAATTGGCCACACAAAACAGGCCGTCGTGAAACTTCTACGACCAAGCGTAAACGAACAAATTGAAGACTCGAGACACTTAACGGAAAGAATTCAGCACGCCTAAATGCACACGCATCATGAAATTCACCATTTGAAAAACGTAGTTATCCATTGAAAGAAAATCCAGAGCTATTTTTGGGCCATAATAACATGCTCACTTGAAGAAAGCTGTTAGCTGCATCGATCTTGAGCGAGAGTGTTTGTAACGATACGTTGGGAGTATTTTCCCGCGAAAGGGTCGACATAACACCCATCGACCAATGAAAGCGTTTGTTTACGTAAGGCCGTAAGCACTCAGTGGCAGCCTAAAACTCGCAGATCAATCATAAAGCGGCACAGCTTTCCTGTGCTAAGAAGATAACATAGGCCATACTTTCCCTACATGAGTGCGCCAAAGTCAGGATTGAATGTAAGAATTTCGAGAGGAGATTTTTGGGGTCGATTATACGTACGAAGTCGCTCCTTTACCGCGCTTTGGCGTTCTACGACATTCAAACGCCATTCACATATGAGGACTAATATGTAACAATGGCGGATGTGAAAAATGACCTTTTCGAAACACATTCAAAAAACTGTCTTGGCGTCGAGAAAATTTTGAGAAAATACTTGAGATATGATCTTCGAGATCTGTACATTATGCCAAAGCCAAACATATCAAATTTTTCTGTGAACAAAACAGTTTTTTCAGCGTGTTTCGAAAATTTAATTTTTCACATCCGCCATTGTTACATATAAGGCCTCATATGCCTATATTCTCAAAGGTTTTCAGGCAACTTACACCGCAACATCCCTTCGTCGGAACGTCCCCGTCATCGCATTTCCTCAAGTGGTACCCAACTCTCGAATAAAATCTCGGAAAGAAAAAAACCTGATAAGATTACCAATTTTCCTAAAGAGTATTCCACGCGAGATCAGATTTTTTCAAGAAAAACAGTTTTAAAACGACTTGTCTGCAATGCAGCGGTGAGAATTTTCGGGCATTCAATTGACGGGTTTTAAGATCCGTACAAGTAACATCAGGGAAAGAAGAAACTTAACCGGGCTCATGAACTTCCGAATTCTGTCCGTTTGTGGATCACAACTCGCTCTTTCAAAGTTTTGATTTTCTTGGTTTTGATATTTTGTTTGATTTACATTGTCTTGGCTGAGTCTTACCGCAGTTTTACAGCATGGTACTTAAAATTACTCTCTTCAACTTAATTGTAGTCTTATGTGCGGATCAAAGTTTATCTTAAAAACGAAAACTCTTTTGGGTTTTGTTCATGTTTTTATTTTTAGGAGAAATATTGTTTGATTTTTACGTTAAAAGTCGCGGTTTAGAACATTATTACTTCGATCAACTTTCAACGACACGGTGATGGAATACATTATCTTGTATCTTTAGAGGATAACATCAGAGATGAACAGTTTTCATGAACCAGTGCAAGAATCTTTCAATTTTAATCATTAACGTTCTGATAAGCCTTGACTCGCACAACTAGATAGATGAGCTACGACTTTTTGTCACATTCATACTTTTAATAGAAAAAAAGGAGCTTTTCTTTGAAAGCTTTCATTCAAGCCAACAGCTCACCCCTCTCCCCTTCCACTTTGCTTTAAAGTCAAAAGGGAGTAATCGCCATCTCTCAAAATGTCTTTAACAACATTTTGAGACAACGCAACGGTGTCAAGTGTTCACCCTTTCAAGACTTCCTCTGACCGATCGAATTCTACAATGTGAACATAAAATTTAGGTCATTTTTGCAGGGACGTTTCTAAATCTTTCGCCTCTCGAGATATTGGCTCAAATTTTGGGTACAAAAAAATCAAAATTCATAGAACAATTTCAGTGGATTTAATACTGCCGTGCTGAAGAAAAACATCGTGTAAATGTAAACATTCGTGAGTCGCCAAATTTTCCCCGATAAAATGTTTATTTTTAGAAGAGCTATGAATAGTTTCTTTCGAAATTTTCAGACAATGAAGATCTGATTGCTGGTAAAATTCTCTGAAAAATTCGAAGAAAAATATTTTTAGATATGTCCAAAAATTCATATTTTATGAAAGGAAAGTTGGGAACGTCTGGAGGCTAATGCGGCGTTTTTCTATAGCACGACGAAATCAGTGAGTTTTGATTCTTTCGGTTCTCTGTCACATTTTCCTTGAACGGTCTCAAATAAAAATGGTCTACACTTTGCAGCTAGGAACTACGATTTCCGGCTTGTTCATAAGAAACACGTATGTTCACAGGGCAACTAATGGTTCATGCGTTGTTTTTAAACTAAGCCAGAAATTTTAGTTCCTAGTTGAATCGATCAGTCAGAAAAGGGCTCAAGCGCCAAAAATGAGAATCCGAGAATAATGGTAAAAACCGTTTTAAGTGATCCCTTATAAATCTCAGAGCTTTAAAATATTAAAGCAATGAATTAATCCATGATTACTTAATCTACGATTTTAAACGGGTTGGTTTTTACATTTTCTACTGGTTTTTCCGCATTTTTATATCTGGCGCTTGACCCCTTTTGTAACTGACCGATTCAATTGCAAAATACAGTCCAGAACCATGTCAGTCTAGGGAATTCATCAGCTCCTATGGGTGGATATGAAAGGAAAATAGAGTATTTCAAAAAGTGAGGAAAGTTTATTACGCTCAGTATCGGGCAATCAGACATTACAGCCAGTAATCTACCACCTCGTCCCATTCCACCCTACCTTATAAACTTGAAGGCAGAATGGCAGGTTTCAAAATCAGCTCCTAATTATTGTAGTCGTTTGTTTCATTAACATTCTTTCCATTTCAGCACACTTGGCTTTGCCTCTGACTTCAAATGTGTCTTTGTTTGTTGTGTGGTTTAATTAACTTTACTTGATCAACTGAATTTCTTCCTCCCATCCTTTGCCCTCTTCTTTCGATCATTTTGCATCTTGGATGGTTTTTTGAAGGCCCTCGGTATCACCGCGATTGAACGCACGCGCATTGTATACGCATCTGTATACGAATCCATACCTCCCATCGCACGACAAGAAATGTCGCACATGATTTTCTATTCTGTTACTGAGTAAAAATCTCAGACGATTCCTTTTTTCCCTATTTATAAGGGGTTTTTTCACTCGGTTTCTAAGCGTTTGGGAGGATTCGGAACCCTCAATCGGACATCATTTTGCGATTTGGAACTGCAATTTTCAGCTCACTTTAGAAACAACGTACGTGCAATAAGTTTCCATACGCAGATGAGTGTGTATACGAATGAGTCAGACTTCATAGTTCCTAATTGCAAAATGTAATCCAATTCGTTATTTAGCATTCTCGCCGTTTTTTGGTGATCATTCTTAATGGTGTATTCCTTATTTGATGATATTCTCAAATCATTTTCAAATTGCAAACTTTTTTATTGCAAAAAGTACACATGCTGTTAGTCATTCAATCATCGCGGTTATTTTGAAAACATTATTACCCTCGATGAATGTCTGCGAATTAGCTGATATGGACGTATTTCTGCCAAACGGAACTATCTGCATTAAGACATGAGCCCTCAGAGTCATAAGAATATATGCATAAGAGGGCTCACGTCATAATGCACATAGTTCCGTTTGGCAGAAATAAGTCTATGTATCATTTTGAGTAAGCATGCGCAAACTGAAAAACGACTTTTCAGCCCCATGCATTTCTGTCTCTCTCGCTTTGTTTTCGCTCCCACAGTTATCACGCACCTACGCATAACACTTTTTCTTTTACTCACTGGTTTTAAGTGGTGCATTGAAAAGAAAAATTCGCCTACATTTACAGCTCATAATTTAAAGGAAAAATCCAATATTGAGGATTCTCCCCAGTGTTTGAAACTCACCTTTGAGTTTCAGGAGCCATGTGGCCCATCGAGCTCGACTTTAAGGGGCCATCGAATATTTTTTAGGAGCCACATTGACTTTTTGCCTATATATCACGGCGCATTTGACTCCAAAAATTACCAAACAGAAAAATTAGGATTTTTAGGGGGGGATTCGGGGTTTTTAGGAGCCACGATGGAGCAGAGCCTTCATTTTTCAGGCGCCATGACCGATTTTTTGGGCGTATTTGGCGCGCTGGCGCCTGCGAGTTTCGAACACTGAATTTCGCCATCCCTGTAACGTAATTTTTCTACCCCCAACTCAAATATAATGTAATTAGCCTGTATGGACTTCTTAGATACTCGTGGACTCCCTTAATACCGCAGTTGGTTAATTACACTTTTAAATTTCCTCAAAGTGATGTCCATACGAATCAACGAAACATTTAACTTAAATCATAAGACACCAGTTCAACCTTTTTTTTTGTATCTTACGCAGGTGCTCTATCTGAGACTATCGAATCCCACCATTTTATTGATTCTCATTTAAAGAGAGATCAATGGAGGGTGAAAACAATTATCGGGAAAACGCGTCTCGGAGTTGTGAGAGGAATTTAACAATACTTCTTCTCCATATAGGATACTAGGAATCCATGAAATAGGCAGAAATTAACTTTTACCCTGCTCGGTACCTCTCGATTTTTCACCATGGCGAAGGAATACTTGGCAGTAGAATGTCCAAAACCTGCAGATTTACAACTCCGATGAGGGAAATTAGGTGAAGTCAGTTTTAGAATTAGCTTTAGGAGTTAATTCTCTTTATGATGCGACCTAAACTGGACGTTAAAGACTGCCTTGCGAACTTTTGGTCTGTAAGACGACTCGGTTCATCCATTTATACACTTTATATTATATAAAAAAATAATAAGTTATTTTAATAAATTAAGTATATACCAACTGAAAAATTGTAGAGGCTAATAAACGTGAGATAATTTTCAGACAGAGTGTTGCTGATTTTTTCAACGTTCGTAAATTTCAGTTCAAGACTGATATTTTCGTGGTAGAGAAAATTGCGTATCAATGCGCAAATTTTCTCTCATGTTCGTAGTAAACACATCTTTATCGCGCGAATACGCATTGTATTAGTTAAAAATTGTATTTCGGTCGTGGAATATTTGAAAAAAGAGGGTTTTTTGACGAAGCACCCGAAATTAGCCGGCGAAAGACCTATACAAAGTCAGCGTTAGTCCGGAACTACCCCCTTCCCCCCTTTCGGAACTTCTGTAGGCACCCTGTTATTTCTAGCGAGAAAACTGCGCTATGAAGCCTGCCCATCTGAGACGGCCGCATGGAGGCAACTAAACGAAGAGCAGAAACGCACGAATCAAGTGCGATAAGAAGTAGACTCAGACACCGACGAGGAATGTATCTCGAGGAGCCAACATACTGCAATACTGCATATGTCTATCTATTAATGACCTGTCTGTTTTTCCTAGAGATTGACCTAGCGCCGGGCGTGTTGGCGGCAGTCTGACTTGTGTGGTTCTTGCGTTTTTTCAGAACCATTTCGAAAGCACATATCTCATAATCACGTAAACGCAAGTTCTAGGAGAGACGTTCTGTTAGATCACGCCGAAGCCCGAAGGCGGAAGAAAATGGTTCACTTCGACGGGACCCACCAGAATTCCATCGGTAAAGATTCCGGGATCGATACGAGTAGCACGTTCACCTCGAGTGAAGACTCTAATTCTGTGCCCAAGGTACCCATCTCTCATACCGTTCACTATCTTACCGTAGTCAACCCTAGCTCCAACCTCTGTCCGTAGTTATACTCGTACATTTCCCCAACCAGCCCAACAGTTACGTTCAAAACTCACACTATCCCCCCAACAAATGGACGTATTTATGCTAAACAGAACTATGTGCAAGTGGAAAGATGCAGTGGAAAAGTGGAAAGTGCTCGTGGAAGCTGCATGAGAAACAATGTAAAAATGGATATAGTTCTTGTGAGAAAATGGAAAAGCGGGATATCCAATTCAGGGTTTTTTTTTTTTTTTTTTGGAAAAACAAATACATAAAGTTAACGCCTGACCTTAAAATAAACTTTTCTACAATGAAACGAAATTGCAAGTGCTGGGTCGCTTATGAACTCTCTCCTCCCCAAAAAGGAGGAGGATTACAATTTGCCTAACACAGTAGCGCAGTGTAGCACCTATATGTGTTTTCGGGTGACGAGAACTTTTAAAACATCCTTTGTACCGACCTATTTGTTGAGTTAAAGAAATTGTAGAACCGCATAATTAAGCCCTCCCTTACTTTGTGACCCCCAGCCTTGCTTAACATAATTTTTTGTTACTTCATGTGGGGATGTTTACAAATCTGAAATAGTTACTCGAGTACGTTCTTTGAGGACTGCGCCAAGGTCTCTATAATATTCAAAAAAAAAAAAAAAAAAAAAAAAAAAAAAAGAAATTCATCGCGCTACTAAAGTAACAAACATTTCATTCATCTGTTCCTCTAAGGCGCACTCTTTACTCTGTTCTATAGTCGTTGTAGACAAAACTAGATGACGAGTATTCGTAGCGCTCAATAATTTCGGGTCCTTTCCTAAACACTTATGCTGTTATAAAATTAAAATGAAACCTAAAACTTTTCATAATACACCAATTATATGTCCTATGAGTATAATCTCCCACCCCCTACCTTATCATAGTCAATTTTATCTCCTTCCCATTTGCTTACCTACAAGGTTTTGGGAGGTCATGTTTATTTCAACTTATATGTCCATATTAGTGACGGGAGTGCTTGGAAAATAAACCCTGTAACGACAATTAGGGGGGGGGAGTGGATTGAGAAGAAGTAAGAGTGCTTCATTTTGTTAACTGTGAGAGAATAGCCCAAATATTTAGTGTCATTGAATTCAATCCCTATTATGAATCCATTATAAGAATAAGTATATTTAGAACGTAAACTCATTCCGAAAGGTAGTGGCTGAAAAATTATCTTTTCGACTCGGGACAAAGAACGAACTGAAAATCCCTCCATTAAAACGCATGAATAGCGAATATATTAAGTTGTATTACGCCATCCCTTGTACAGCTGAGCCCCTCCTAATGCTACTAGCGCTTTGCTTTAATTTTAGAGACGCTTGTACAAATAGGCATTCGAGAAATTCAGGAAGCCGTTCTGAAGAAACGGAAAAAAACTTAGTTGCATTGCTTTTATTAGACATATTCAGCTAACACGTTCTTCGTGGTCGACAACTAGTTGATAGACGTTATCGGTCATCATGTCACAGCTGCTGATATCGAGTATTCGATACATGTGTTTTCATTTACTCTCATTGAGAGCATTAGAAGAGGTTACTTGCTTTTCTGGGTCCAATTCGGTTTAATCGCTGTATTTGGTAATGATTGTATCGAATTGGTTTTAAAACAAAAACAAAAAAAAAACCTCCTTTAGTGATTTCAATAAAAAATCATCTATTTTTACAACTCTAGTAGTCAAGGAATTGATGTATTTTAATCCTTGTGCTTAAGAGGAGATTGACTCGCATTTATACGGTTTAATAATCGTAGCCTTTGCTGCCTGAGCAGTGAAGTACACGAACAACGTTCTGAGACAACTGTACAGGCACGAGTGCCCGTCATTTTGCCGTTCGCCTAAATTGAAGGGACTCTGTTTACTCACGAACTCACCTGTCCCGTAAATTGACGTGTTGAGCACGGTAGCAAAGCATTATGAGTCTAATACAGAAATGTTTCCTTTCTCTCTTTATTTTTGTTGTTGGGTATCTCCAAAAGAGCATTATGAAGTAACCAAATAATTTCACGTCAATTTTTTTGTTTAAATTTTTTTTCCCGGTACTTTTGCTTGTGTATTTGTCGAAATCCAATTTCAAGAGGGGCGATATGCATTGTAATGGATTGAGAATTATTTCATCGTAGAGGAAGAGTGAGTTTAGTTTGTGGCGTGAAATGGCATCTCGATAACCTCAGTTTTACTAGACAAAAATTTCTCTGTATAGAAATTGTTATTATTTCCACAAATTTTCCTAAGAGTTAAAAATAATTCATCATGAAGCTCCGTGGCTTCAAATTTTCGGCGTTTTTCTTTCATCGGTACTTTTTTTTTGTTTATTATCGCTTGATATAAAACAGATACGTTTTCACTCACAATGAAAGTGATAAATTGAATTTAAGGAACAAGAATTATTAGGTCTTTAGGTAACAGAGATTAGCTATGATGAGATGAAATTTACAAGTATAAGAATTACTTAAATGAACTCGGGTGATGGTGCGCGACACCAGAATCCGCCTTTTGGCATACATCGGTAACTTCATCGGTACTCGACATTAGACATGTTTCGGATCAATCACGGGCTCTTCTTCATACACGATGCGAAATGCAATTGATGCTAAAAATATATTCAATCAACACCAAAACCCAGTTTCTTTGAATTTTACTTTTTATGATTTTTCAACATGTGAAGGAACACTGATCTTAAAGCGTTTACAAACTCGATTAAGTTGTAAGTAGGGCAGCTTTGATGAATACGCCCACAACGTCACCCGAATTAAAAATGAGAAAAAAGAGTAGGAAGGTCAAAACGTGTGAGTAGTACGGTAGTAGTAGAATAAGTAGAGTTCGTAATATTAAGGTGCCGCGCTTTGCTTCTCTGTCAAAGACGCAGAGCTCCATCTTTGCAGTTTAATTAATTCAATCAAATGAGTTTGAGACCCTGAGAGTTTTTTTTTCCTCTTTTTATTCGGATTCCTTCAAAATGAGTTTGTCGTGAAACCAGGACCTTGAATTAGAAGGACAGTCTCTGTTTTTATTAAGTGACGGGTAATAGGGTATCGCCGCGCTGGACGAATATTGAGCCCTGCATCGGAAGTGACGGGAAATAGTGCGCTAAAATGAACCATTGGGGGACTAAGGTCACTCGACCAGTTTCCAATTGGACGTATTTCTGCCAAACGGAACCATGTTCATTCAGGCATGAGCCCTGAGACCCATCAGAATGCACATAGTTCCGTTTGGCAGAAATACGTCAATTTTAAGAACGTTACAGCGATGAGCATAAAACACCGAGGTCTGTGTTCTAAGCCGAATGTCTGTTCCCTTAAAAGTGGAATAGTGGAAGCTTCCGCATTAGGTTGAGAACCTATACCACGCAAGGCTAAAACCTATTTTTGGACTCGTTTCCCAGTAGATAAGGTACAATGGTGTGTAAGCTGATAGGTTAAACAACTCGCCTACGCATTCGTTACGTGGATACGCATAGATATATGCACCGCGTTAAGCAGAAAGGAACCGAGCCACATCAGCCATTGCCAAAAACCGGGCAATTTAATTTTTTACAAGAGAACGTTTTTGCGGAATCCCTTGAAAATTTTGAAGAATTTGCTTCGGACTGTGCAGAAAATTCACTGAAATTTGCACAAAAATCCTCACCACCGTTTTCATGTAAGAAATTATAAGGCCTCATTAAATTTGGCAATAGCTGATGTGGCTTTGATCCTTTCTGCCTAACGCGGTCCAACGGATTGTATTCGATAGCGGTCCGATGTATCGTTTGGTTCAAAACAGTAGAACATAACCACAAACCAAAATTTTAAGACGTTTGTCAGAAAAGCTGATGAAGAGCAATTTCGTAGCAATTTTACTACTCTTGGCCAATTAGTACTGATGAAAATCCAAAATCTATCGCAAAAAATCCGTTCTTTCAGATCACTCGATTGACTTTCGAGGCTATGTTTATGTTTTGAACCAGTCGATATCGATACAATCTCACCCGTCTGATGTATCGAATACGATCTAAACGTCTAGACCTCGCTCATGGCTCTTTCGATGAGACGATAGGTAGGCAACTCGGCTTGCACGTAGTTCCGGGTATCTCCGTAATTTAGCGGGCTCCATGAATTTCACGCAATTTCACATGAAATCACTAGAAGTATCATCTCGTACTTTGCAGGAAGGCGTTCGATTCAGCGTTACTGTACATTTTAGGGGCGAGTGGGTGGAAAGAACCCGTAAATTCGCAGCGTTACGTAATTTACGTCGGGTCCTTGAGCGTCACGGATCCCAGATCGTTCAGAAAAATTAGCATTCCCCCTAAATCCTGATTTAATCCTGATTTTTGTGAATTTGAATTTTAACGAATGTAACTTCACAAAAATTAGCTCGATAAAAAAATCTGATTGGACGGCCGACTTTTCTCAAATCCTGATTTTACGACCGATTCTTCCTCAAATCCTGATGAAATCGGTATTAAATCCTGATAACATTCCCGCTTAATGGTAAAATACGCCTATTTCATGCCACAACATGGCAACGTCGGGGGGCATCCACGTTTTTCCGCCCGCGGATCGTAGTAGCTCGGAGCCGATTGGCACGGCGCACGGTGGATTAAGCCAATCAGAGCCGATCGGCTCCGATCTACTACTACGATTCGCGGGCGGAAAACCGTGGATGCCCCCCGACGTTGCCATGTTGTGGCATGAAATAGGCGTATTTTACCATTAAGCGGGAATGTNTAGATAAAATTGACGACAAGAATCCTACTTATGTCATAGATGTCCATTTTTTGCTCCATCGAGTGATTTGGAGACAAAATGAGGCATTTTCATCAAGATGCAACAACCACGTGTCCTACGTAAAATCGAAGTATGTTCCGCTAATTCTGTGATCGTTTTCGGCGGCTATCCCAAGGATACTATAAGATGCAGCACGAAAAGACCTGGAAGATGGCGAAGAGGACAAGCTTCATCAGTGGAAATAAAATTCCATGAAAGTATGGTCCCAGTAACATCACGAGCAAATTTTCTGAAAAGCGGCAAAAACAAATCCCGTTTGATCCAAAGGCTCATGAAACGTTTCAGGGCTGAAACCATGTCTATGTTTCAAGCAGAAAAGGTCACTGACACAATCAAATAGTTTCAAAGGCCTTGGAAACGGCAAAACAGGGCGAAATTGTTGTCATTGTAGGAAAATATATTGATCGTCTTGTCCTCCTTACAGCTCAGTCACGTAACGTCAAAAATGCTTTCCCTCTAAAATCCGGCAAAGGTGAGACTCTTTAAATACTTTTCAACCGAGGCAGCCTTCAAAATGAAGTGAAAGCCGAACACGTACTGTTCATTCATGCCATTAAAGGGTGTGACACAATATCACCACTCTTTAGACAAGCCAAAGTTAAGTTTTTAGCAACCCTGGAGAACCACTCAGCCAACTCAGATGCTTAAAAAATCAGCCTTAAAGCAAGAAGAAATTTATAAAGCAGGAAAATAATTTTTACTCAGATCGTTTGGCTACAAGGGTGAGTAGAAAAAAAACTTTGGCTGAATTTAGGTATGAAAGCTATGTACGGACTTTTTTCTACGATGTACAAAATCTCGCTTGTCTTCCATCTTCAGAGGATGCTGCCACATTTCATGCTCCTATCCTCAAGTACATAGCAATGGGTGATCATCAAGAAATACGCGTGTGACTGGGGGGTGGTAGAATAGCAGAAATGGCCTCATCCCCATCATTACCTTGGAAAATCCCGCTACGGGCGAAATTTTAAGCAAGATCTCGTGCAAGTGCATTGAAGAAAGTCGCGGCGCCCGCGGTTTTTGGAAGGAAGGCCTTCATTGTAGTCTTATATGCGAGTATTGCCATGGCTCGTGCGAAAATAGTCAATATGACGCACTTTTAAGAAGAAGAAGAAGGCTGGAAGAAGGAGGGGATGACGTAGATGATCCAGAAGACGCTGAATGTTCGGACAATGACTATGACATGCAGTGAAAGGAAGAGATTGACGAGGATGGAACAAGAGGCAATGAGGCGAAGGGGGAACCATGCCATGGTGTAAATGCATTATAAAATGTGAACATAGTAACTTTACGCATGACATCTGCTGCGGTAAATAGCGAGAGTGGACTGGGTGGAAGTTCGTGCGACTAAAAATTTTTAAGCTCCTCATCTGATTTTTTAATAACTCCGAAATAATAAGAGAGGGTTTATTGGAACAATATCGTTTTCAACTCAAATTAAACTCCTCATACTGCTGAATGGATTACAGCGGTCGGCGCGCTTAAACTTAACGGACTCAAAATTTAGACCCCCTATTATATTTTTGACAAGCCAGCACTGCCTGTCTCTTTGGCTTGGTGGCAGCTATTGTTCTTATCAGCGAATGTACCTATACGTAGGCACATCAAGTTTTTTTCCTCCGGAAAAGGTGCCTGTGGAGGACAGAAAAACTGATAACCGCGGAACGAAGGCCGACCGGGCACACCCGGGCCATGAAAATGGGGGAGGAACGGAGGACCCTGCAGTTGCGCTCATACCGGACCCCCCCCCTTCCTTATCCACTGCCGTTCTTGAAAGTCAAGAACTCAAAATTTCACTCCTTTTATAATTCATACTTACACTTATTACGATTTAATGATTAATTACCTTGAAAGCTCTCTTTTTGCAGGGAATGTTAAACGAAAATTGCTCAACCTCAATACTTGCTTGAAACTTTGCAACGCTGTAACGGCATTTGTTATCATCCGATCTTAATCATCTTGGACTCTTTTTAATGGAAATTTTATGTTCTTTACTTTAGAAAATAACTACTTTTGCCGTAATTTCAATAATATACGAGTTATTTCGGTTTTTCGGCCGAAAAACGCAAATTTTGGCCATTTTTTCAAGATGGCGGCTTTGGCTCGCCTCAGATTTGTTCGCAAATGTTAAATTCGGATTCAGCGATGAAAAATACATAGGAATAGTATATTAGAAAGTTTCCTCAGAAATTGTCTCTACTTAGCCCCTATTTGTGCTCTATTGACTGGACTAAGTCAGGAGATTGCCAAAAAAAAAGTAACTGCAATATTTTAACGTAGATTTCACGACAGATAAATGCTTCTTTAACCACTATTGTAAGCTAATTCAACCACGGCGGTCGTTAAAGTAGCATTTTTTTGTTGTAAAATCTACATTGAAGCATTGCAGGCACTTTTTTTAACAGTTGAATTGTTAAATCAGCTTTCCGTGTGAGTATATTTAAGTATGCCTGCTTTTCGCGGAAAAATCCGACCCTCTCTTGTTGCACCGCAATATTCCGACCCAACTCACGTCCGCCGAGTGCCCTCCGTTTCAAACGTCGCACAGTGCAAGGAGTCAATCGGAGAAGTCGGACAATACTTGGAAACTTTGTAAGCCTATATCCTCGTAAATATGTAATGGAGAAGTTTGAAAGTGCTTTCGTTAGTTTTCTCACCAAATTTTCTCTCTAAACACCACTTTAAATTGAAATTTGGAACGAAGTAAACATCAAAACTTGCAATTTTAGTCAAAAATTTCGTGTCCGACCTCTTTCCTTGACTCGACGTCTCCACTGTGCGTCGATGGCGCGACTCGTGAACTCGCTGTCTCCCGAACGAAATCCGGATTCTTCATTCCGGATTATTTTCCGGAACCTAATATTCTTACAAGCCTCGTCATCGATATACAATTTCATGTAACCATTGCATTTTACTATATGACACGTTTCGCTTTAAAATGTATCGAGAAGACGCATTCTCGGCATTTTACAAGTAGATGCGTTTCATCTACTTCAGCGGCTATCGCGTTCCGAACCTCTTGAAATTCAAGGCGAAACGACTCGAATACAAAATGCACTTATATCCATGGATGAAATTGAACAGTGAAATCCAGCTCGAATTTTTCCTTTAGCTTTTTAATCTGGAATCGAGTTATTGTCAGACATTTCTTATGTTTGTGATTAAGATTTGCCTTTTGACGTGATAATTCAGTATTTTGCTTGAAACCAATCTCATGATCACTATTTTACCATGACATTAGATGTTTCGAGCGAGTTTGGACTTAAGGATTTGTTCGGTCAATATCGAGGTTTTATTAATATTTTGGCGATCTAGACATGTATGAGAACATTCGGAGCCCACAGAAATTAGGAACACGATTCCAAATTGGACGTATTTCTACCAAACGGAATTAAGTGCATTGAGACATGAGCCCTAAGACCCATAAGAATATTTACATAACAGAGCTCACGTCAAAATGCACAAAGTTCCGTTTGACAGAAATACGTCCAATTGGGATTATACATGGTGACAAATTCTAGAGAAGTCAGGGAAAATTTGGAATAGTCGGTAACTTTTTCTTAACAGTAAAAATTCAGGTAATTTTGATTTTCAACGTTGAATTTTCTCGCCTCGTCGAAGTTTTTATCAGCTCGGATGCAGATCGTATTCATTCGCTCTATCGTCGTAGCGCAATTTTCGCGATGTTTACGCTGTCATATCAAGGAAAAATACCGTATGAACTTGCGAACGTCGCAATTTTTTTTTTTCAATAAAATATAAATTTCCTTGGATTCCTGTGAATATTTTTCTTCCAACTTTTCAGAGAATTTTATTCACGATTTGATCTAAAGTATTTAAAAATGTCGAGGCAAATTATTCTCAAAAATAAAAACTTTAATCGGTTGATAATTGAAACGCTAGATGCCGCAAGGACACTTCTCGATTACGGTGTCTCAGAGCCAACGCGTGGCGTGAACAACCGATTATCGATGTTTCCCCATTTGAAGCTATAGTAAAGGATCGATTATTAAGGTGTTCGTTCCGAACACCCCGTTTATCGATTCTTTTCCATAGGTTTAAATGGCAGATCAATCGATATATCGCAAAATGCGCCACGCCACTGCAACGCTGATGTACGTTTCATCCACTGTGATGATAGAAAGTGTATGTAATTTTTCGAAACTTCTACTGCATATTATATTCCTCATTATTTTACAATGCTCCGGATGAAAAATAACAGAAAATCCACCCTGCTATTTTCTCTCTTGAATATAAATTAGCCATGAAGATTCAGATACATCGCAACCGAGAAATGTCATTTCTACGCCTAAAACCTGAACTGGCAACATTCAATGCTCTACAAGACGTTTTTTCATACCTTAGTATGTTTAACTAATTTAGAAAAATTCTTCGTCAACTTTTTTGAAATTTCAGGAAAAATTCAGATAATGGACCGCTAGACAAGGTACGAATTTAAGTATTCTGATACTTGTTTCCTAATTAGATTTCACGTAAAACACGATTCTTGCATCGAAAATCACTGTAAGCAACTCCTAATCAAGATATCAACGTTTTTATTTTACATTGGTCACGGGAATTTTGAATTGCCCGGTCACAAGAAACGCAATTCGCTACGTGCGTCAAATCGCGCCTCATTACAGTTTTCGCAAGCTTCTTAATCGAGCATCGTACCTTTCCCACACTTCATCGCTCAAAGTGTAAAAAATTTGCTATAGCTGAGCCAAAGCGTCAAGATTGAGGTTGCCAGATTTTCTAATCGCAGAGGTTGTCATGGTAAAGTTAAGTGTTCGGTTTGACTCACGTAGACTATCGTGTTTTCTTAAGCGGGAGGTTTGAATTCACGCGTCAAAAAACATTATATATTTTAGTTAGAAGTTAATTTCAGTAATTTCCGTCGCGCAAATCGTATTCTTCGTGAAATTTTGGTTAGAAGACATGTATCAGAATGCTTAACTCGTACCTTTTCTAGTGGTCCATTTTCGGTTGTAATCCGCTCGAAGTCAAGAAAATGGGAATAAATTTCAAAATAAAAGGAAACTTGTCACCGTGTAACTGAAAGCTTGTCCTCATGTACTCGGAGCCAAGGAATCGGCGACCAAAGGCACCACCCTTGGAAACAGAATCGACCCCCATCCCCCTTGTTCTCTCATCCGAGCGTCTTTTGAACCGTGGCCAATGCATCGGTTGTGTTTTCACGCATTCTATCATCACTGCATTTAAGTTGATAGTGCTGCATTGCGCCGAGTTTCGGACTCTCCTCTGTCCCTTGCATTTGTGTTTCCCGTCCTGCATGATTTTTCGCTGTTAGCTCTGCTTTCCGTGTCTCTTGTGCCTGTTCTCGTGTTTCTGTGATTGATCCTTCGTTTGTTAATGGATTGTTCTCTCCGATTTTGAACCGGATCTGTTTTCCCTCGTGACTGTCCAAGTTTTACCCTGTTTGATTCGATCCTTCTAACGATGTGCTATTCTATGAGATATCTGTAAGTGTGCCCTTTTCTCTAAATCCTACTCGTTAAATAGTCTACTCTTGCAAATTTAATTAAAACTGGGCGTATTTTTGCGAAGAAATACCAAGTGCAAATAAACCATACCGTAAAGAACTAAGGTTCGTGTAAAGCCTAGGCGCATACTTCCTTTTTGACGTATCGATTCAAATTGAACGTTACGAGAAGTTAAGGTCTGCAAGTATAACAATGAAACAAATAATTGTGAACAGGGAAGATTCAACTCAATAATTCAACTAAAGTCGTAGTTTCAACTGAAGTCGCGTTTTATTTCCTAAATTTTAGATAATAAGAAAAAAAAAACGAAAATTCCATCAATTTTGCAGTTTTTCCTCACTTATGTAAATGTTCCGAAACTGATTAGTGTGAAATTAATAATCATTTTATTCATTTATAAAGATACTCCTCCTATACCTTCATAGTTTCGTTTGCACTATCCTTCGATTAGGTATCAATATCGAAAGAAATGTGCGAATGAAACTTAGGAGGCTGAATAATTTTGTTAGTATTTTTTTGAATATATCGAGAATTATTTTTAAAATAAAATTTTGCGAGCATAGCATTTTGCGCGATGAAAATTTTTAATTTAAACTCTTTAGCGAGGTATCAGCGTTTTCAGTCTGCATTAGTACACGTTAATAGATAATCAAGAGCCCTTAAACACTCGTCAACTCGCGAGATCCAATGACGGGTGTAATCAAACGCCTTCAATTGAGTAGTTCTGCAATCTCAGCTACTCCCGAGTTCGAATAGTTGTATCACCATAAATATCTCGTTTCGTATCTGTTGGTGGGTTCAAAATTCTAGAGGCATCTAATGTCCACCATTAACATTAACTTTTCACTCGGTCTTAATTTAATTAAAAATAAATTCATGTTATCATTTCAAGTTACTCTATGGGTCTAACTTTTTGCTCGCGGATTTAAGGATCGCAAGAAGAAAATTCGACATTATTATTTTTTTTTTATTTCTCTGTTTTTTATTTATTTATTTTTTTTTCGAGTATTCTTATTCTGTTCACAGTTTTAAAGCCATCGACGTGTGTTCATTTATTTTTGTCTTATCTTCTAGAATGGCACAGCGTTGTACGTTTTCGTATTTTAAACTTAATTTTGTAGATTTTCTCAGTCGAACAGATAGTATTCGACAAAATCTTTTG
Organism: Bemisia tabaci; assembly: GCF_001854935.1. Classification (NCBI taxonomy): domain Eukaryota; kingdom Metazoa; phylum Arthropoda; class Insecta; order Hemiptera; family Aleyrodidae; genus Bemisia; species Bemisia tabaci. Next base: position 4,411,832 of record NW_017566728.1, read on the forward strand.
TCCTTTGAAAAACAACGAGTGTCTCGCGGTAGTCACAGAATCAAATTTTGACAGTAAAACTAATGGATTAGACATAAATATTAAGATTCTTCTAAACGTCAAGTTTCTCGGTTTTATAGTACCCGAAGTAATACCCCTAGAGGAATTTATTTAAAGGCGTCAACAACGGGCTATTTATATCATAAAGCAAGTCTCTGTCGTGCGTAGAATCAAATATTTGCGATGAATTTAAAAGGAGATATTTTTAGTATTTTTGCCAATTTGCGAGAAATACCGCTGGTCATCCATCGCTGTAATGAGTACCATGGGCTGTTTAACGTTGCTATTGTCAGTCAGTGATGATGATGCTCTCGTTGGGACTAGTTACAATATTTTCATTACTGATAAAAACAAGGTGAACAAATTATTAAGCACTACTACCGCAAATGACTGCTTTCGCCTATTTTTTTCAAAAGTGATATCCTTGTTCATAGAAACTTGGTGTTTAATTATTTTTTTAGCTAGTCAAAATACGATTCTGTAACATGCCCAACTGACTTTTCCATTTTTTTCTATATGAGAAGGAAGTTCTAGTACAACAAAATCAGTATTAAATAAATTATTGACTTTAGTCATGAAATACAGGTCTGAAAATGTTTAGTTTCGAAATTCTCAGAATATTGCTTCATCCCTAGTTCAGGAAAAATGTACGAAAATTTTCATTGCGTCAAACATGTTTGGAAAATTAAAATGGTACTGAAATATGACGTATATTGTGACCAAGATGTATGACCTATATAAATATGACGGTCCTTAAAGAGAAAGCACGGTATACAGAGACTCTAGTCAAACGATAAGAAGTTTGTCGGGGAAGGCCTTACTCCGAGAAGCTTGGCAACTGGACCCAGAATCCTCGGTTCCGGCTGTCAGAAGCTCAGCATAGAGTACCGAGCTTTCGGTACTTTTGCCGAATTTTGATGGTCGAGACGGAGAATATCGTATCTAGCTATCAAGCTTTCCTGCCGGATGATCATTGAAATAGACAAAAAAAATCGATGGACAAATAAGTGAAAGGGAAAATGGAGCTATCCTATTGATGGAAACGCGTGCTTTCAACCGACCTTATGGAGAAAATAATCAAGTAACCACACTGCCGTGCTAAGGAAGAACGCCGTTTGAACATTTGAGAGTTGCCAAATTCATCCGTATACAACAAATATTTTTAAGGAAGGTTATACATATTTTTCCTTGAAATTTTCACATATTTTAGATAAAATTTCGAACAAAATTGTCCGAAAATTTTAAAGATAAATATTCATAATTTTCCCAGTAAATTCGTTTTTCACGAAGGAAATAAAGCAAAGTCTAAAGGCTCATACGACGTTTTTCCTTAACTAGGCAGCACAGGACCTCTCGTGGGTTGCCGTTTATCACCTCCTTAGTCAATTGCAACCACTCGCTTCCACCAGTAGGATTCCCTCTTTTTGCTGGATGCGCGGGAGTGAGAAATTGGTGTGGGTTGAGGGGCGGGAAAAGGTGAAGCTCCTCGGGTGGGTGGGTGAAGGGTGTAATGAAGGTGGTGTTGATGCCCGTTTGTAGAACCCGCTCTCGTGGCAGCAGAGCAGCGACGGGAGCCGGCTCATCGGGCACATGATCCTGAAGAAGACGCTCAAGGAAGGCAGCGGCTCCTCATCCAGCGCGGCCATCCTCGGCCTCAAAGTCCACGGCGGGAAACTCCTCGAGAACGGACGCGTCGGCGCCGTCATCGAGAAGGTCAAGCCCGGCAGCACCGCCGACGTCGAGGGACACCTCAAACCAGGTGAGCAACCCCCAAGCCCGGGCCCCGCCAGCCCCCTCCCAAACCCCTCGCAATCCCCCACGCCGAAAAATCCGTTGCAAATTTCTCGACCATGCTCATTTCCTGATTTTTCCCTCATTTTCAGGACCTCATTCTCTCATGAGAAATCTAAGATTGCCAGATTGTTTGTGGGGGTGGGGGGTTACACTCCATCAGCAGCCTGATTCTTGAAACTTTAACTGGCTATGTCAGCAAGATAAGGCAAGACTTAGCCCTATCTGCGCCGCGTCATAAATCGATTTTCGATTCTTGCAAGGTTGCTACAGTCAGGGAAAAGCGGGAAATGTCAGGGAGTTTTAAAAAGCCAGGGAAAACCGGGAAATGTCAGGAAAAACTGAGAAATGTCAGGGAAAATGACGAAAATGTCAGGGAAAATTTCTTAAATCACCTTCATTTGCTTTCTAGAATGGGTTTGAGATTTCGAACAACAAATGCCTGAAAACTATTTTCAATTATGCCTCAGATTGTGGATCATCAGGGAATGAGCTCTTGAAAATCAGGGAAAAATCAAGGAGTGAGCTCCTGAAAATCAAGGAAAAATCAAGAAATGAGAGTGGTCGAGAATTCTAGACGCCACGCATTAATGAGATGATACTTACGCATTCAAAAAAAAAAAAAAAAAAAAAAAAAAAAAAAAAAAAATTAGAACCTTTCCGGGAAAAGACCCTTTCGAAAAATTGCGCTCGGGAAAAATGCTTTTGAAGTTTTCATTGTTGTACATACTCTCTGGTCCCTGGCGATGACTTACACAAGATATTGAATTCCGCAAGCTCCAATGAATGCTACCGTCAGTGACCAGAAAGTGATAGGTATCAGGAACCTCATATGCATTTTTCTCAAACGCGATTTTCCGCTATGGACCCATTTTCTGAACATTTCCTCAATTACAAATTATTTTCACTTCCTGCATTGAATATCGTCCAGAAGAATATTTAAATATACTTCAAAACAGGGGTTAGGCAACCTGTAACACGTGGATTATGATTCTTAGCAACCACGAAAACGGGGAATTCGATTTTGTACGGGAAAACTATGAAAAAATATGGAATTCAGGAAAATGCCTGAAAAACATAGGGGATCCTGGCGCATTTAGTGATCACAGTTTAAAGGTTTAAGATTTGACTGCTTTAATCATTTCATAGCTTAATTCTGATTTTTTCCCCCTTTCAACCCTTGTAAGCACGTAGGGAATTCGGACCTTTAAAAATACTATGTACACTCGTTAATGTCGTTTTGATTGCATACCCTCTGAATTGAAGGAGCTTTATTGCGCACCAATGATTCATTTCATTGTGTATGCATACCTTCGATATTCAGTACATAATTTCCTCAACTTAAGAATCTGTAAATTAAGTGCTCGTCCAACTTAAGTAAGTATTTTGAATACGGGTTTGAAAGACTCTGAGGCTTGTGGTCAATATTGACATCCCTACTTTGAATAGGAACTTTGGAACTTATTCAACTGGCTGAGGTTAAGAATCAACTAAACTTCCTCCATAAATGGGTACATAATGTGACTCTAATACTTCAAGTATTTTTTCGCCCAAAATGATTTGTGTCCTTGATACCTAATAATATGTTCTGAACGAGATTAATCCTGGGTTTACCAAAAATTCTCTCGATTTTGAAAAATGACCGCCACCTTAACTTACCTTGATAATATCTGTGTTGAAATCTGCAAAATCATCCGTTTTCTAGTCTTTTATCTTTGTAGAACGAAATCATACCAAATTTACTCTCTTTGCCTTTTATTAGATGTTGTTAAACCATTGACCGGCTGTAATTTGTCAATCTTGCACTCACGTAAATGTCATGTATGTTCCAGGTGATGAAGTAATTGAATGGAACGGCCGACCTCTTCAGGGTAAAACCTATCAAGATGTCTATGAAATAATCGCTGAGTCGCGACAAGAACCACAAGTAGAACTGATAGTCTCCAGGAATCTACAGAAAGGACGTCCAGGACCATGGAAGCAACAAATGTCCTACTCAGGTCAGCATAAATCTTTGAATCCTTTCTTTGAATCATAGGTTTTAGATAGGTAAGTAGTATTCAAAAAATGGTACCTACTTTTTTTACATCATTGAATCTATTTCTTCCTCGCACTGGCGACATATTAGAAAAAAATATAATAATAGCCCTCCTGTTTTGGAAAGCAAGGACTGTTGACCCTGCATTCTCTAAAGATTCAAAGTTTTGATAATCTATCATCGTCTGCCTCTTCTGCGCACTGCGCAGTTTTGAAATTTTTCAAAAATGATTTTGGTTTTTGGTTTGATTTTGCTCTCTTCAGTGTTAATCTCAAGGTGATCTGTCCCAGATCTTGGGCAAGATTGAAGTTTTGGGCAACATATTGCATCAATTAAGTAAAGAATCGTCGCAAATTTTGAATTTTTAGCCGCAAAAGCAACCAAAACTCTTGTGCACGAGTTTAAAGAATTATTCGCAATGAAACAAATTGCAAAATTTAGAGTAATAAAAGCAGGATTTAGGTATAAAAAAAGTTTCTTAATTCCGAAATAATACCACAACTTCTGTGTTGAATGCAATATTTTTTGTAACCAAATCTTGCTTTCATCCCTCTTAATTTTTTTTGTTGTGAATGAGTCTTTAGACTCATGAACAGGAGTTATTGTCCTCGTCTTTTGGGTCAGAAGTCCAAATCTGCCAAGAGTTTTTTCTTAATTGATGCAATGTTTTGCATGCCAATTTTTACATGATGCTCAATGAGAATGGTGCATTACAACAATGTCCGCTTCAAAATGTCCAACATGACAATACTCTTGTGAAAAAGTGCCCTTGACGGAGAGTGCCCAACTTAATGTTTTGCCCAAAAAAGTAAAAACCTCTGTGGCCCAATTATCGAATCAATGTCAGCGCATCAAGCCAAGGCACATCCCTAACTTAACAATGCAATTTATTGCATTGTTAAGTCATGCATTGATGCATGATGTCTTATTAAGCTGCCTTAAACTTTCAATAATCGGCCTGCTGGTTATGGAGTGTTTCGAAAGAGGTAGTTAAAACTTTGAATGTTGATAAAGTCCTCAATTAGGGATGAGCGTGGGCCTACGAACAGTTTAATCTCCTCCATGGCGAATCTAAATGAAACAGAAAATATAGTTTGAGTGTTCCAAAATATCAAAATGGTGGATGGGAGCTTATGAACTATATATGAGCTATTGCAAACCGTCTGAAAAAAACAGTGTAGTAGTTGAATGAAGCATAGTCTTCAAGTAAAAAGAAAATTTGGCTGGTTTAATTATAGTGCTCTTTTTGTACAGTAAGGCTTTTCTCTAAAAGTAGTAGACAAAAAGTCGTTAAAAATTTACTTACGAAGGAAAAATTATGCATTGCTCTTTTTAAAGTAGATGTTGTTAGTCATTTCCTTTTGGATATTTTGTACTTTGAACATTTAAGTTGGAGGACTATCTACTAATATCCAATGAGCTGCCATGCTTTTTCGCTGCTCAGTCTTAGAGAATCAAGAACCAAGAAACTGTATACACAGCACTTTGGAACTTACCTCTCATGAAAGAATAAATTTTCAAAGGCATCCATCTTCTTCTTTTTTATCACCTGCGATAAATAAATTAATTTTCCTTCAAGGCTAGCAAAAAATTAATCGTATCCGGTAATCCAGGCTATCATGAAGTTATTGAAAATTGCGCTTTAAGTAGCATCTTGCATCGATGGCAAGATAAGGGCAGCACTCACCTTGCTCGAAATTTCATCCTGCTCTATGATAAAGAAAAAAAAGAGAAAAAATTATAAAATACCAAGGAACAAATCTGGAAAGCTCATTGAAACTTTTTCAAACATCATAAACTGAGCTGATTTAGCAAGTGTCAGTAGTAAGAAGCATTTGGCCACTACAAGCGATCTCTTTAAAGACAGTGTGAGTAAGTGCTGTACTTATTTGTTCATCAAATACTCATACAAAATGCTTTACCATGTATGAGTGGTTAAACGTCTAATTTTTTTCAAAGTATACAGTTCTCTTGAAACTAGGTCTGCTAACACTTTGTAAATAAATAGGAATTATAAATAAATTTTTAATTTTTGAAAATTATTTTTTAAGTTAGAGGCTAATGAACCCCAAACAATCATGTACCTTTTTCTTCTATTTCAATTCTTTATGTTATGTGTTATCTTTATCTTTTTAACGTAGAAAACATTCTGATTTTGCAGCTCTCTATGTCAATCGGCAACTTTAGCAGCAATTTTCATTTCGTAAACTCTTTCTTTCTCTGCGCTATGTTTCATTTCTGCCTTGATATTTTTTTCTTTTTATAATAATGCTCTTCCTTTTCTCATCTCTTTTATTCAAATAATCTCTTATATTTCAGCCATACTGTTTGATGTCACCGCAACATTTGACATGCCTGTTTTGTGTCTCTGTTCTCCCTTTCTTCTAACTCTCTTTTATCTTTCGTTTAAATTATTTTTAACTTTTTTATCTTTTCAGCTAAAACCTAACAAATTGTGTACCTAGTGATCTGTAAATACTTGACCTTTAAATTATTCATTCTCCTCCTATTTTTCCTCTAGCCATCGCAAATGAGCTGCAGATTTATTTTCCATATTTCTTTGCTTGCTCGATAGTTTCCAGGCTGCCTTTGGGTTTCTGTTTTATTTTGCGAAGTACTCATTATTTAAGCTGTTTATTTCAGGTGCATCCTAGATTCATTGCAATGCAATCTGGGTGTGATTAATATATTTTGCAACAAGCAATAAGTCCGTCTCTAAATCAGTCACTAAGAAATTATAATACCAAAAATGACTCAAGTTAATGGTACGGGATCCAATTTACTATCAATGTCGACAAAAATTAAATTTGGGAAAAGGAACAGTATGCCCATTGAAATTCATTTTAAGGCCTTAGAGAAAAAATGCGTAGCCAGGAAACTGGGAACTCTTTTGTAAGATTGTGATTTTTTGTGTAACTTCATCGTGCTTCCCCTCTATATGGAGCTCTTGAGCCTTGCCTGTCCGCATGCAGGAATCTCACAAACACTTTGATGCGTCTTTGCACGAGCTCATGGAACTCTAGAATTGATTTTCGATTCAGAGAGACTATCTTTGTAATTAATGTGTCTAGTGGCAAAGTAGGAATTATTTCACTAATTTTTAGTTGCATTGTTTTCCTTTTGATATCAAGGATAAGAGGAATTATGTACTGGTACTTTGTTTATTCAGATTAACTCTGCGCTGGTTATCTCAGTTACGTCCATGTGATTTTGAAATGCAAAATTTTGCAACCAAAACTTCCTTTAAAGCTGGTACAGGAGAAATCCTCTTGCCTGTATCTTTACTGTTCGCATTTTTTTTTTTTTTTTTTCGTTTCTGTTTTTGCTTTACTTTTATTTTAGCCCAGTTTCTGTCTATTAATTTATTCGCCTTGAAAATGTGCTTTATCATATTCATAGTTAGCCGTGTTATTCATAAATGTCCTTTTATTTTTGTTCAGATGTGTACGACAGAGGGAAAGATAAACCAAGCGTTCTTGTCACTTCGCCAGGAAGTCCAGATATCTCCCGCAACGGGCAACGATCCTCTCGAGTGCCAGTCTCATTATCAAATACCGAAAATATTGGAGGCCGATTACAGGTGAGACCTATCTCTCTAAATTTACATTTTTCCTCTTCAAATGTTACTCAATATTTCATCTCTTGGAAAACTACTTGCCTTGAGTAAGAGGTTCAAGACAAGAAATCAAAAAGAGAGAGAGAGAAAAAAAATGTGACAATCAAATTTGCAGGAGGGCAATATCTGTTAAGGGGGTGTCTTCTGCCATTAAAGACCAGAAAATAACAGGGAAATCGGTTATGTATCAGGATATTCCGAGTGCTTCAAGAATTTTTCATCTACATGTAGTCAGCGCATGCATAAGTGAAATTTTTAATTCAATTCATTAAATATGTCCGTTTTTAAAATCAAATAAGTGTCAACTTATTTGCGCAAAATATCAAAAAATGTCATTTTAAATATCAGGAGAGAACCCAGAAAATCCAAAATAAAACTTACGTAGACTCCCTGGTTAATATTCGTTTTTGCAGTAAATATACTCTCTAGTATACCAAAAAATATGTTACATACGACTTTTTCCATCATTGTGCCACTCACTGACAATAGAGTTGCATCACAATCTGCCAATTTTGAGCCTTGAATGAGGCAGATTAAAACTCTAAAACTAAAGTTGCTTTTTCTCTCGACTGTGTTCATGAACTGCAAATGTCAAACCTCGACAATTTGAGTATGGTTCGATTTTTTTGGACATTTCTTGAGCTGAACCGCCAAAAAGAAATGTATTCCAAGACATGGCATCCTCATCTCAATTTTGAGTTTTTTTTTACCGTAAGGTCTTAATTTTTCTAGACGGTCACAAACAGAATGAGATAAACAAGAATGCACTAAGTTGCATCAAGCTTGACAGAAAAAAAGCAAGTTTGAAGTTTAATTTCTTCGCAAGACTCAATGTTATAGATAAAATTTTACCACTTTTTCACATTCAAAATATTTTTTCTCGACTTTGAATTTTTTGCAGGATAAAACTTACAAATAGTTAATCCATTAGTACTCTTAACTTATTTGTTTAAAAATGCGACTTGGTGCATTTATGTCAAACCAAATAAGATTATACTCATAATTCACAAGTCAAAGATTGGCATCAAGTTATATCCTCTAATTGATATGTTCAATAAAGCCTCAACTTATTTTGCAGCGTCTGTTGAAATCTAAACAAATACATAAAGAAAGATACTCGTTGAAAAGAAAAAGTTGAATGATCTTTCTTTGAAGATCATGGCTAGATTTCTACCTTGAATCTCGGCAAATGTGTCCATTTAGTTATGAATTTATTGTTTGCCCATGTTGCAATTCAATTGCAAAAATTATTTGCAAATTGGCAATTATTGCAACAACTTGCGCATCTGTTAGCGTCACCTATCAGTGGGAGAATGAAATAAGCTAGTCCAACTAGATAGAGGCATGGCCGTACTCCCAAATTCTTTGTTCTGTAGCATTTGTAGAAGATGGCAGACAGTACTCACTGATCATTCAAACTGTCATTTATTTCTTGAGCTCTTAAAATCATAAAAATGTTTTGTTTTTCAGTTAAAATTGTGGTTCGATCCAGTGACGTTACAGCTTATTGTTACTCTACTCTCTGCAGCTGGGCTGATACCACGGCAAGACGGTCAACCCCGAAATCCCTATGCCAAATTGTTTTTACTGCCAGATAGAAGGTCAGTTACCTGTTAACTTCTCAAACCTAAAATCTTTTATGTAAAAATGACATTAGCCCAAAGCTGGATTAAGGAAAACAAGAAGCTAATATTAAAATCCAAGTTTCCAACATTTCAATAGCCCAAGTGCAAAACTACGTACCTCCATCGTGGTGTCTCAAAATTTCCGCTCCTATCTTGTTTTTTCGGAAAGGAATAAGCCTACCTAATAGCTTAACATTTTTACAGAATATTTTGCAAACAGAGACGGAAAGTCAAAGAAGTTTTCAAGAAATTTCGTTTGCTAGTTTTTCAAAGAAAAAAGAATGTATCACAGAAAGCCTACAACATTGCAGAGAGAGATACTTGGTTTTGCACTTTGGCCTTCGATTTATGGAGAGTAAAGCAAGGCCTGCTCACAGTCGACTTAGAGAAGGGTACACTTAGTTGAACTGTGTTAACACTGTAAAGTTAAAATGATTTCTACACTAGTATAACATGAATAAAAAAGTGTTTTTCAGCTCAAATGGTACCAAAAATAAAAACCATCCACTCGCCATCGTGAAATTTTTTGCAGGGATAAGTGGTTGAATCAAAAATCCCCTCTTCATACAAGAATATTATCGTCCAATTATGAATCATGTTGAGCCGCTTATTTTTTGTACTTACCTTTTTAAATCGAGGATAACATTTTATAATTCCTTGAAAGGATTGAATATTTGAATTCTGCAAAGTCACATCCTTTAGTTTACCTTTCGATAAACTCCACCAGTTCAAATATATTCTAGTTTTTTATGCATCTGGATCTACACATCAATAGCCCTATTTGATTCATTTATGTGATATTTGTAGGAGACCCAGTGCTTGAAGATACCCTCTCTCTCATTGTTTGTCATCTGTTCCAGTGTGTAATTAATAAGTTGACGCCTATTTTCATTGTGATTTTCAGTGAGAAATCAAAAAGGAGAACCAAAACTCTAGCTTGTACTAACGAACCCAAGTGGAATCAAAGTTTTGTTTTTTCGTCGGTTCGAAGAAGTGATTTGGATTATAGGACAATTGAAATCACCGTTTGGGACTACGTTCGATTTGCCCCAAATGATTTTTTAGGCGAAGTGAGTATTTGCTCTTTATATCTAGACATTACTAACTCTTTTGCAGCATTAATGAATTTTCGAAAACAAGGTCAGAAGTAAAACTCCAAGTATGTTACCAAATTTTTTATACTTTAAGTACAATGGAACTTGTTCTTCCTATTAAATGCCCAACAGGAAGGTCACAATTAATGTATATGTATTCCTAAGTTATAAAAATGAATGTGCATCTCATTGATTTTGGTGATGATAAAATTAAATAAAATTAAGTTTCCTGAGACTAAGTTTCCTAAGTTTAAGTGGGTGTGGAGAATGACATCGTGCACGATATTAGGTCCAAGCATTTGGTCTGGTATGAACATGTGCGAAGGATGGCAGACGATCGGTTGCCCAAGCAGGTTTTCAATTGGGTTCCTCCTGGAAGGCGACGGCGTGGACGTCCTGTGAAAGGTTGGCGACAAGTGGTGGAGGAGGAGATCAGAAGGTGCCAATTGCCTGATGATCTCTGGGAGGATAGGGGGCAATGGTGATTGGGCGTCGCAGAGCGCGAGGCTGCACTATAAAAGTGGCGTTATGTATGTAAGTTTCCTGGAAAGTGCAGGGATAATCTTTCTGGTGAGAAAGAGGATTTTAAGGTTACGAATTCTCAAAAAGCACCAAAGTCTATTATTTTGGAGAAGGTCATTTGGGTTCAGTGGGATGGGAGAAATTTCTGGAATTTTTCCTCCAATTTTTGGATAAATTCATCCCCTGGTTCATGGATAACTAAAAAACCTTGGAATTACTTGTCTCACATTGTACCTTTAAGATGAAGAAACTCTCAGAATCCGTGGAATGCCAATTTTCTGTTTGACTGATGATTGTGTATGATTGTTTCAGGTTTTAATTGAATTAGCAACCGCGTATTTTACAGATGAGCCAAAATGGTATCATCTGAAAGCTCATGAAGAGGGTCTAATACCTCATGTAAGTTTATGCATATTTACTTTGCCCACTTAGATTTCGTTCTTGAGCAATCAGGAAAACTCGTTAAAACTGTTAATTCAAAACTTTAATTTTTTTTCTTAAGAGCTAGTGCTCTGTAGTTTTACTTATAACGAGTGAAGAAATCAATTTTCCCTTGAAACTTGATAACATTATGTAGCCTTGAGTTTATTTCTACTCTCCAAGTATGCCTAGGCCATAATCTTAGCCCAATTTGATGGCAAATCAGCAAATATTTTAGCATTGAATAATTTCATTCAATTTTTTGTGCTAATTTTTCAGAGTTTCTCGTCTGGATGTGATTATGATCTAGTTTTAACGCCAACGGATCATCTCTCCCCTCCATCAACTCTCTCTCGTCTGTCTGACTCGGATACATCCGACCTGGATGACGTTAGTCGAAGGGTAGCTGATGGAGCTTCTATCAGTAGTGTAGGCAGTTCTACCAGGTAATATATGCTGTTTGTCATCAATTTAATGTCACTGGTCTAAGTCTCCGTTCCGTATTATTATTTACGTTCCTTCAAATATTTGGCAGTTTTCAGTCAACATGAATCCAGGAGAATGTCCAAGAAAGAACTAAAAAAATAGCAACATATTTCTGTAAAGCCGTGGCTAATCGCAACACTGTTGGTGTACACACACGCGGTTGTACGACTGATGGCATTTTTCCCCTTCAAAGTCCTCTGAGTAAAATTGGAAAAAGTTGATCATATGATGACAATCTTGAACACTATTGCAAGCTTTGTTAATTGTTTTCTTTTCTTTTTTTGATATTCACATCTCCTAACCAAAATAGATTGCTTTAATAATTTTTCGATACCATTTTTTTGGTCAAAAATTCATTAATCCAATGTTTTACAATGTTTCCAGTCCTCCGCCTGACATAGATATGTGCGAAAAACGACGATCGCGGAGAGATATGTCACCCCAAGAGCGCAAACGAACTTCCTCCATAATGCAGCCTGCTAGTTACGATGTTCCTTCTTATAAAAAAGTAAGGAGCCTTTATTTTTTTTGTCAGTTAGTCTTTTTATCTGTTTATCTGCTCATTGATATCATGCGATATAATTTTTACCTTAGTAGTTGAAATATTAATACACCAACTTTAAAATTGTCATCGCTGGAAAAAATCCTTACAGTAAAAGTTTCACATCAGTTTTATCTGTGTATTATGCTTTTAAATTATTTTATCAATGTGTCTTTGTGCGTAAAAAAAGGACTTTAGTGAACAGAACCAAATGTTTAAACTTTTTTTTTGGGTTCAAGTTTTGTAAAAAAATTTGATTGCTTCTTTTTAAATTATCACTATTTCAGTTTCCCCTTTTCAGAAAAGAAGTGTAAAAAATTCAGTTCACTTAGGAAATTGCTTCCATGAAAGGGAAAAAAATTATTGTAAAGTTTCGAATGCCTCTGTCAAACTACAAGCCTGTAAACGTTGTAAGTCCAATTGAAGAGCACAATTTAGATTCAAATAATTTATCTTTAATTTTCCAAATCACCTTAAAAGTTTTCCTCTGTGTTTTCAGAATCATAGTAATTTAATTCAAAGGTCACATTCAGCGGCTCCCGCTGAATCACCAAGTATGTATACAAGGTCTAGGTCGAAATCTCCGACTAGGATGTCAGATTATAGAAGTCTTTCTCCTCCAGATTACAGGTATCACCTCTGCACAGTTATGCGCTTTTTTATATTTTACTAGCAACTAAATTTTAACAATCATTATTAAAACTTCCATAAAGCCATTTTTTGGTATGCTATCAATCGGAGTTTGATGCTTTCACTGCACAATAGTTTGCGTTTTGTTTTTTTTTTCGTTATGCTGTCAGAATTGATCAGAGCATCGTTAATACAACTCCAAATATTACTGTGCAACAGGCACTAAAGCACGCAGGATAATTCTGTTGTTTTACAAAAAACGCTGTTTGAACATTCGAGAGTTACCGAATTTCCTCCCATAAAATATTTAGTTTTGCGGGAAAATATGAGTTTTTTTCTTGGATATTTGCAAGAATGGTAGAAAAAATTGCCAAAAAAAATTATCTGAAAAATTGAAAGAAGAAGATTCGTAAGTCGACCAGGAAATTCATGTTTAATTAAAGGGAATTTTGCAATGTTTAAAGGTTCATCGGGCGTTTTTCCCTAGCACCGCTGAATTGCTTTGACAATCTGCATGACCTGATTTTGAAGTGATCTAACAATACCATTATGACAGTGCTTCTGATATCTTTGGAAACTTGTCTATTTTATGATTGGATAACTATCATGTCAGTAGCAATCTTAAGTGACTGCTGAGTGATAGCATCATACTGCCAATGATAATTTTTAGAGAATTTAGATTTGATAACATGTATGTTAGATAGGGTTGTATTTCAAATTAAATGAGCTTGATTGCCATTTTAAGAGCCTGGAAATGAGGAGCTATTGCAAAAACCACCCTAGGCGCTATTATGTTTCAGAGCCATGTATGTTTTCAATCTTCCTGCGGAAAGTATGCGTCTGCTTAAAGAGAATCCCATTTATACTTTGTTTGGAAGAACAGCTTCAACTGCAAAAATGGCTCATAAAAAAAATATCATAACTGCTCAACAGTGCTATCTCTGCATCTATCCCACAGTTTTCAACTTAATAATTTCCTGGAGCTTCTTTCAAATGGTCCAATTTGTCCTATGTGCTGAATTTCATCCAATTTAAAACTAATTCAATGTCGAGTTTCCAGTTGGAGGTAATGACTTAGCAACTACCAGGGAGTTAACTGACCAGAGAGAAAATGTATACCATAAATGTCTTTTCAGTTTTCAGAAATTAACAGTCTTGTTTCAAATTTTTCAGGGTAAATCAAAACGGTGTGATACTGCCAAGTCATGCCTACGTACCAAGATTTTCCTCCAGGTCTGCCACTGCGACTCCTATTTCATCTCCAAAGAAACGACAGTTACCAAATATACCTCCACCCCTCCACCAAACATTTAGACATCGAGTTTCTCAGGTACTTTTGTTGACAGAAGATTTTCCTTCCACCTTTATCCCTTTAAAACCACTGTAAAATTCAAATTGTAACAGCCGTTATTATTATTGATGCAAGAAAAGAGACCCCAAATTTTTCAAACTTATTTTCCAAAATTTGTATTTTCAAACCAAAGTACATTGTAAAATGTTAGCTATTGATTTGATTTTTGACTTGACTGAAGAACTCAATCGTTTTGAATCATGTCATTTACTGTTTTATCTTGTGGTCTGTTGATATGGATAAATTCATCTAAGGCTCATCGAAGCTTCTGGGGAATTTTTTTTGTTCTTTTGAGTTTGAAACCTTATTGTACACAGGCCTGTATAAATAGGAATTAATTGGATTGCTTTAATCAGGATCAGCCTTACTACATCAGACGTTGCTTCATTTTACCCAATGTATTATTTTTTAAACAGAAAAATAAGCAACATTGAAACTTGAAAGTTTGTGGATATATTCTTCATAATCTAGTGGGTATTCTTTAATTGTTTAAAGGCGCGAAGTAGTTTAGTTCAATGTTAAAAAAATAAAACATAAGTAAAAATTAGGTAACGTGAACTTTAGTTAGGCTAATTTTGTTCAAATGCACCCATTCATGCTTCAAAATTATGTATTTTTACTCTTTCGGTGTTGTTGCTGTGAGTGCGTTTTAAAAATGCTCTGCAAAAATGGAATTTCCTCTCAACATCAATCTGAATGTGATGTACTTTTAATTCATTTCTTAGCTCTAATCTATTTTACTTTCTTATTCTAGGATTTAGAAGATCGTTCTCAATTGATGAAGCAACGAGTTCGTCAGTTACAATCTAATAAGTCTTCCGGCTTTTCAGGTTAGTATTTTCAGATCATTTCGAACTTGAATCAATCACTTATAATTCTCAATCATGATGAAATTCATCTAAAAGAAACCCTTAATTTTTTCATCTATGTTACGTTTTGCCTACGGCAGACCCACTTCTCATCATTATTCAGGGTGAAATTCTCTAGGAGATTGTTGCAAACAAGAAAAAATACAGTGGACTCTCGATAATTCGAACCTCGATAATTTGAAAACCTCGTTAATTTGAAGGAAAGTCTGTTTCCCTTGGAAATCTCTCGATAATTCGAAGAAAATCAATGTATTTTTCTCCCCTCGTTATTTCGAAATTTTTAAGCTGGCGCGGCCCTCTATAATTCGAAATTGCGACGAAAATTCTCTCTGTAATTCGAAGTGTGGGAAGTAAGTATGGCCCTCCCTCTATAATTTGAAATAAGACAGTACATTTCCTCTACAATTCAAAGTCAACTGTTCACGTACCTGGGTGTCTGAAAGAGCTTGACCTTTGACCTAAAGATCTTTTGGCGTAAATCTGTCCATTTGCCCCTCTATAATTCGAATTCAGATGGCGCCTTCCCTCTATAATTCGAACCTCTCTAATTCGAAATTTTTCCTCATGGAATCTCTTTAATTCGAACTCTCTTTATTTCGAAACCTCTCTAATTCGAAGAAAAAGCCAATTCCCTTCAATTTTGAATTATCAAGATTCGACTGTATCACAACAACTTGAAACCTGGTTTTAAAAACTTTTTGCTGGGCCTGGCGATAAAAATTTGCCTCAGGAAGAAATGATTCTTATAATCAACTCATTTAGGAACATGTGAAAGAAATTGCAGACAATTTTTATCCAACTTGACTCATCAATTTTACAACTGAAGGGAAATTTTTGTTATATTTATTGCTTTTTGTATTGAAATAATTTATTTCGATGTGATTAGTGCCCTGAAAGAATGACTTGAATTAATTTTTTTGCAGGCTGGAATCCCAGTGGCTACAGCGAGCCTCATTTGATGTCTCCTGTAGAGAGCCGGGGTGACAGCGACCTTGAAAGTGTTGTATCTAGTGCCTTTTCTACTCAATCAGAGAGACCCAGGGGCTCTCGTTTCAGGTTAGCTATTTTTTTCAGTCTAATAATGCATCATTCTTTTTCTTGGTGAATGGCTCTCCAAATTCTGGCCACAAAATTTTTTGAAATGAAGGATTCCTCATGATAATTTACTTAAAGTTGTAATTGAGGAGCCCTCCATTAAATAATAAGCAAAATAAATCATAAAAGGGGGAACAGGACCAGAAAAACACAACAAAAAACCGAAATGTCTTGTCTAATTCCATCTTTCATTTCAATTTGAGAAATTGACAAACAGCAAATGTAAAATATGATCAGATACCTACCATGTAATGCTCTTCCAATCGTTTCGGCAAAATTTTTTACAGTGCTGACTTTCCCAATAATTCTTGTCAATTTCTGGCATTCTGATTTTAATATTTTTATTTATTTTGATAACAAGAGCGGAAGTCCAATACTTCGTTTAAATTTTTTTGAAGACAGCTGTCCTGTTACAATTGGGCATATTTATCGTTCAATCGGAAAAGCTCCTTTTGACTTTATCGGTTTGTCTCAACAAATACCTTAGAAAACCTTCTCAATCATAAGATTTTAAATCATTCACTTGTTTGAGATTCATTTTTCGAGTTATGGATTAACAATTGGACAGATTAGCATTGTAGTCATAGTAGGCGTGAAAAACTTCAAAAGTACAAAATTTCAGAGGTGCTGTAAATTTTCATTCATCTATAACTTCATATTTTTCTCTTACTTCTTTACAAGCCTGAGTTAATGATTTCTTTTTTATTTTACTTTTAATATTCTTCAATTAACAGCCTTGTCTCTTTTTCAGCCCTAAAATCTTCACAAAAGCCCTTTCCCATTCCTTCAGTAACGGCAGTTTCAGTAGCGTTCATAGTAACACATTTGAACCTGGAGCATTACTCTCTAAAAGAATCAGACCCACTCTTTCTCGACAGTATTCTTTTCCGGCCAACTATTCCTATAGCCCCTCGCCAAATCCTCCAAGTAATGTTGGCAGTACAAAAGATCCCCGCTATCATGAACCGCATCCAAACAGTCGTTCCGCATTTTACACTCCTGAGCCATTGAGCACCAAGCGTCACCAACTTCCGCAAGTGCCTACGCAAACTGGAACTTTGAGAGATGAAGTGTATTATCACAGAGCAGATTTTGAAAATTTAAACAGAATCTCATTTGACCGTGATCAGATGGAGAGTTTCCTCATCGATAAGTTGAAAAAAGAGGACAGTGAGATCAAAGCATCCAAATTTGGCTCGAATCGTAGTTCCCTTTCGGATGATTCAGGTCGTAGGAGTGGAAAAGTCACATTTAAACCTGCTAGTTTTGAGGTTCCGTTACTTCAGGTTGAGGAGCTGGACGATGAAAAAGCTAAGGCTTTGATAGCCAATATAGAACCTCCTCCGCGTAGATTAGATCCTAAACTAAGCACTTCTAAATCCCTACCTTGTGATGAAAATCCCGTAGCGTCTAGTGAGCACAGTAACGTTGAATCGATGCTTTCTGTTGATCCTAATAGTGATTATGGACCCTCATCAACTGTGGAGTCGTCGAATGGTCAGCAGAAACGAAGCACCTTTTCTAGAAGTTTATCAAATGCTGATGTTCCTGCCGAAGAAAATATAGGTAATGGATAATTTTTTT
Source organism: Bemisia tabaci (assembly GCF_001854935.1). NCBI lineage: Eukaryota > Metazoa > Arthropoda > Insecta > Hemiptera > Aleyrodidae > Bemisia > Bemisia tabaci. The sequence continues at coordinate 4,429,533 of NW_017566728.1, forward strand.
TACTTTTTTTTTCTTTCTTTGCTATCAAAAAATAAAAGTGATTCTCTGGGTGATTTAAGTGCAACTTTCACAAATTGTGTCCACCTGGTCGACAAGTAATTTCAGTTGTGGGAGACTCAAAACTACGATATACAATACCGTTCATAAGAGGGATGGTTTGCAAGAGTGTTGCCACAGAAAATACCCATTAATTTAAAACCAAACTAGTGTTAAGGCACTCCAAAGTTTGCTCGAAAACTTAAATATCAAAGTTTTGTCCCAAATTGACAAAATTGCTCACTCAAAAAATGTTGTCGCTGTACACCAAGGTTTTTTTCCTCTGCTGTCTGAATCAAAAAAAAAAAGAGTGAAAAAGTATTATCCGATTTTCTTCATATTCAAATCTTAGAACAGAGTAAAATTTACATGCTCTCTAAAAGAGCATACTTTCTCCCATGTGAAGATTGTTGGCAGAGTAAAAAATCTTCTCTCTGCAGAGTTATGGATTTTTCTAAGTGCTTTTTAGCTCATCAAAAAATGACCAGTTCAAATAAAAGAGCCATGAGCGGAACGAGAGTTCCATAAAAAACTTTCCCAGTACGTTTTTTGAGACAATGCAATTCCTGGTCATACATTAATTTTTATTTTCTCCTTCTTTTTCATTTTATGCACCAGAAAAGTGAAGAAATGTTGAAATTCTTGCCAAGGACATCATCTGGCATTTTGTGTGAAGCAGAATATCATGTATCATTTTCGCAAATGTATTTCTTGTTTACATATCGTAAGGGGCTGTTCATAAAATATGCACTCAAAAAATAATAAATAATTTGCTCCAAAATTGTAAGAAACCAATGATCAAATCGGAGTTATGATGGTATAAAACAGCAGTTCAAAAAAATGTAGTTCGAGAAAACGTGATCGGAAATTATCTACTGCGTTTGCTACTCAGAAGAAATTCCAGATTAAAAAAGGGTTATTCAAAAATGCCTCCCCCACTCCTCCTCAGGTCCGGCCCGAAGTTTGATATGTTGTTCCCTGTCACAAGGCACAATTTTTTCTGGCAAATCCGAAAAAAATTTTCCCCGTATGCTACAGCGTTGCCGAGTTGAAAACGCGAAATTTCCGTAACTGGCACAAAAAAAAAAAGTTGCGAAGTTGTGGTTGGAAAGTTGTTTAAAATATGCACATTTTAAAGATATTTTCACATTTTTAAGGTACCATTAATTTAAATATGCATTTTCGCTATTTTTCCGATTTTTAAATTTGTCAATTTTTACAAATTCGCAGATATCTCTGAGGGGCTCTATTTTTACTTATATGTATGTTAACTTCACACGCTTTAATGGCGTATTATTGCACTAAAATGCTCTAAACTTATTCTTTGTTATTTTAGCGAAATTTTTTTGTCAAAATCTCCAATTCTGATCATTTGAACCAACTCCGCAGAATTCACTCTCTTAAAAAATCTACCTCTAATAATTGAGGTCACTCCTTCCAAGGACAGTTATATGGTTCTTTATTGTAGACTCTTTTTTTTTTTTTTTTTTTTTTTTTACTCGCTCTCTCCGAAACTCACTCTCTTTCCTTATTCTTTCCAGAAGGAAGTTTAAGTGATACAGCTTTAGGCCTTCGAAACGTTGATAATGGAAACTCGCGTAGAAACAAAGTGTCAAGCACGGCAAGTGATAGAGGTGGAGTGAAGCAGTCGTCAGACCGTAATCCAACAGGGATGGGGAAGAAGAGTAACTCAACGTCTCAGCTGTCTGCAACTGGTCAGTTATTCTTTCTATTTCTTTATCGTTCTTTCTTCATCTTAATTTTATGACTTAAAAGTATTGGTAAGGCAGTTTAAATTGAAAAAAAATCTTGCTCATGCAAAAACGTTTTCTGTCCAAAGTGTTTATTTCCATGATAGTTTTGGATAAGAAGGAAGTTTCTTGACTCCTTTTACTAATGTCCAAAGTATGATCCTAAAAAGTGGACATGAAACGTTTTTGCACTAGCTAACTCAATAAGTTCAGGAAATAGCGGTGAAATAACTGAAAGGTGAAAATTAGACAAAACTAGGCGTTTCAATTTCTTAGAGGAAATCACCGAATCAGAAAGCAACTTTTTTGATAACGCCTCAAGATCAGCATTCTATTTCGGAAATAATGATTAATCTCTGGCCTACTAGTTCAGCAAGGTGTCTACAAATCTGAAGGAAGATCGTTATTTTTGTGTGAGATTCGATAATTGGCAGATAGTGCCAAATTTGCATTAAGGGTCTTGAAAGAGTATGTAAAACTTTGTACACAAGCAGCTCAATTGTTCCAAGGAGACTGCTAGACAAGTTTTAATCCATAAAATGTCAGAAAATATTCTAGAAACAAAATTATTCTACCTCTATTTAAAATTTCAAGAATTGGTGGTTTATCTTCACATGTGACTGTCTACAAGAAAAGGACCATAAGCCACAAAAAGTCAAAGTTGATCGATCATTAGAGCAAAGCGTATTGAAGAGAAAGTGCTTTGAGGCAAAAACTACTGACTTTGTCAAACGGAGCCAAAGTTACAGCAGTTCAAAGTTTGTAACTCAGGAAGTATACAAATGAAAAAAAGCTATTTTAAATTCTAACTGCTTTGTCCAGGTCAAGAAATTCTAATGCCCTCTATAGGCACAAAAATGAAACAAAAGCCTCCCAACTTATTTTTAAGCCCTTTTTAGAGTTTTCTGGCAAAATCTCAAAATTCGATTTTATCAATTTAACTGGATAAATATCGTCTTACTGAAAATTCTGCCACCCTGAGACAATTTTTTTTTTTTTTTTGGCATATGGAAAAATGTCAAAAATTTACAGTAAATCTTCACATTTGCTATTTTTAAAGTCAAGTTAGTCCTAAGAAATCTAGACTGACTCATTTTTATCACTACCTATTTTGCAAGCACTACGCCCGTAGTAGCACATTGTAATGGAAGTATTAAAATATAATTGCGATACATTACAATACAATAAAATTTTTCAACCCTGAGATTGCAATATTTTTACATCATTTGGCCAATAAATGCCGATTTCAAACAATCAACAAATGAGATTCATGTGTCAGGATGATAAGTAATATGCGATGTAATGAAAAATTGCAACTTACTTCAATTTGATGGTAATAAATTTCAATGAAAAGTGTTCCTCTAACAAGAAGGTAAGTAACAAACACATCACTTTGATGCTGTAGCAAAAATTTTACCATCTAATCGCAATTTATTGCAATCTATGCTACCTGGGGTATGGGCCCTAAATTATCAATGATCGATCAATACTAATCACTGTCTTGTCTGATGAAGAGAATCTATCACATCAATCTGGATAAAGTGTAGAAAAGGCAGGAAAATATCCAAAATCGTCTGGAAAAATTTTGTAGACACCCTAATGAACATGGCTTACGAGCAGCATGCCATAGAATAATTAGCAACAGGCCAGCTATAAAACAATAAAAATTCCAATTGAATGTGTCTTTGTTGATTAACTTTGGCTCATTTTTGTCCTTACTATTTAGGTCGAAAACGTAGGTTAGGTTTCGGTGCAAAGGGTAAATCCTCGTTCACCGTTCATCGGAGCGAGGAAGTCTTACCGGGCGATGTTAGGCATTTAGTGAAACAAACGTCGAGTATATCAAGCGATGGCGAAGGATCTCAGGACGGCGACAGGTTGCTAACTCAGATACTATTTCAGTTGATGAGAGACCAAATTGCCACTGAACAAATGTAGAGCCCCCGAATAACATGAACACAAACCTCAGAACACCTCTGATAAACATGAACCAATTTGAGAATAGTGCCTTAGTATTAGGGACTGCCGATGAAAAAATCCGGAAAAAATTTTTAGGGAAGAGCATTCATTTTCAGAGAAGATGACTACTCCATGATAGTAACTGTCGACTTTTTTGAAGTTTGCTCACACCCTTTTAAATAAAAAAATGTATTAATGCACAAGATTTTTTTCATCTTTTTGATTGAATACTGCGTTCTTTACTCTTTATCATCTAATTTATGTGAGAACAATACGAAGTAGTATTAAAAACATTTATTACTAAATTCCATGCAAATTTCAACATAAAATCTCATTTTGAACATTAAAAGTTACCGAATTTTGATATAAATTCTAAAAAAATTTTGAGTCAGGTTGAAACGGATTACTTAAATTCTCGACAGTCTATTTTTGTGCTCAAAAATGTCGTTGATGAGAATGCCTTAACTTATAAATATTAATGGTTTTTTTAATGTAAAAAGTACCTTCTCTAAAAATGAATGTCTCCCCCCCCCCTTCTAGAGCCATCGCTAATTGAGATGATGCTCTTAAGTAGTGCTCCAATAATTAATTTTTCATAATTTATTTTAAATTACGCTCAGTTTTCCCCATTTTTCAGTCATCAATCAGGATAGAAAGGGTTCCTCACACCTGATAATGGGATACTTGTATTATACATCAATCAGCCTTTACCTGCGGCACATTTTCTTTTCTTTTCGTGAATTAGCTGTAATCTCCCTGCAAAATTTCCTGCTGATTTACATTTTCAATATTGCCAAATGTACTTTTAACAGTAGAGCAATTTTTGAAGAGCTGTAAAATTGCTTCTATTTCGCTAAATTATTTTTCAGTTTTATAATTAGCATCCATAGTTACTAAGTATTGTACTTAATCAGTTAACCATCACCTGAAATTTCACTTTCTGGAATCGAGAAGTCTAAGCAAGATAATTTTATTTTTCACTCCATGTTTCCATAATTTATCAATGCCGTCCGTTTTTTATTTATTCATTATTTTTACGCACGTTAGTTGGTTATCTGTGACAATATTGTTGACTTTTATTTCACAACAACTAGATATTTTTTATTTTTAGGAATTCATGTTTTCTTTCTATTTTTGTTTTTCTTTTATCATGTTTTACAGTGTCCAAAATTCACATCACACTGAAGAAAATAATTCGGTGAAACTACATACTAACTTTCCAGCTAGTTATTGATCTTCAGTAATCTCACGGCTTTCCTAATAACTTAATTATCGTCTCCGTAATTTTTGTTAGCTCGTCGCTCCTATCTTGTAATTTTACCGAGTTAGTTTTGAAAAAACCCGGTAAAATTATCAGGAATTACCGGTGATCCATAGGTAACAGGAAAGTTGGTAATTCTAGCCAAATTCTTTTGCCTCAGTGCTTAGTTTACAGGGGCGTAGAACTTGATCAAATATAAAGACTCCATAAAGTCTGCTTAATGACGTCAAGCAGAGAGGAGACAAGTTCATTTTAAGAAAATTTACCTCTAAATTTTCCTTCATTGGTTGATCTTTGAAAAGACTTTGTATTGATCTCTGCACAATGAAAAGGGATTTTTTTGTATATGGCCGGTAAGTCAAATTTTCAACTTCTTCAAGCCATGCTCGAAACACAATTTTTCGAAATTACTCACTTTATTTGGCTGAAGATAATTCCAATGGTTTTTTCTTTGGAACCGCAGAACAGGTCCAAGAATATTCTGTCGATTTATCATTTCAATCAATGAATCTTAAATATCTAACTTTTGTAGCTGTGTCCTGTCTATCCAACAAAATTTTAGTTCAATTCGATTTTTAAATTTTTTATGTTAACGTATTAATTTTATATCGATTTTTCTTTATATGTGGTGGTAACGTTTTTCTTATCACCATATTTTTTTCCTTTTACATTTTACTTGAATGTTGTAAAACAATAACACTGTGCTCACTGGCTATTCGAAAGTTCATTGCAGTTTTACTTTTGTCCTGTGTTGAGTCCACAAATTACCAATTGGGTGTCTTAGACTGCATTTTTGGGGGAGAGAATATAAAACAACAAAGCAACTGTAAAAAGGGAGCTCTCTTTTAGAAGCTTTAAAAAGGACCTTTATGGAAGGTTGCTCCACTGCGACTTGTGTTTGTAAATACAAAAAACTCTTTTTCTTTGCTTTTTAGCATGTTTGTTTTTTTAAGTATTTGTGATGTGTTTTGGAAAGATTTCCAAATTTGTGGAATGTGAGAACACAAAGAAAGAATATCTCTTTGCAAAAAAGAGGGAAAAATAATATCCTTCTCTATAAGGGCTAAAAATTCTTGACACCAGTTGAAAGTGGTATTTGGGTGATTTTTATCAGAGGCGATTTCTATTGTGGTATGGTTCCATAGTGGTTGCCACTTAGCTGGTTTTATTCAAACTATTGTGTTCGTTTTCTTTTTGATATATTTTGTATCAACATTGGCAGGTTATATTCTCAGTTATTCTTGTAAAAAATGGTTATAAAATTATCTATCAGACGCATGCACTGGCTCTCAATCCATCGATATAACTGAGTTCTCTCGGGTGGAGGATCCAGGCTTTTGCCAAGTATTAAATTCTCTCAGACACGTTTTCACAGTCTCAATTCTTCTTATCTACAAAAAGACGAAGCGAAAGTGAGACAGTTTTATTGTTTAAACAACAACGTTTATGTTAGCTAGTGGCTCTAGTCTAAAACGCTTAGTTGGTTGGTTGGTTGTTTTGGTTAGAAGGCGGTTGGTCGCGTAGAAAGCGTAGTTCACCTAGCAACAGTCCCATTGCAGGCTTTGCCCGGTCATCTGAAGTAGCGCCACGTCACGGCAGTTTACACAGCATTTCAAGTTCTGACAATTCCACATCGTAAGTAACATCACGACAAACATGAAACATTTAACACGATGAATTATTGAATATATATCCGAGAGATCAGCAAATTTCTGATAGTGAATTGAAAGTTTGCGTTTCCTATTCTCTCAAAATTTTGTTGCTCAAAATGAGCAGATGAGATAAAAAAAGTATTAAAAAGGTAGAATAAGTATATAACCATTCCTTATCATACCTAAGGCAAGTTTGTAAGATATTTAATATCTTTTTACTCCTTTTTATGATTGTTCCAACATGATGTAATTTTTAAAACTATTTTGGAGAGTAAGTCACAGTCTAATACCTTCCTTTTTCTTCAGACGTTTTTTTGCTTCTCCCATTTTCTTCTATAATGAATGCATGAGAAAATTTTTAAAAAGTAAATAACGCCAGGGACTGATTTCAGACTGTTCTTTTAATTATAAGTAGATAGTAGAACAATTGTTTCTCTCTTAGATTGGCACGAAGTGTGGAGTGCTAGTTGTGGAGCAATAGTGATCGAGTAGGAACATTCTGCTCTCACAATTACTGTCAAGCATAACATTGATAATTTACTAAATTTGAGTAAAATTATCCTGTTCTCCATCCTAGGTTTAGTGTTGACAGAGGAGCTAATTTTTAAAAAATTAAACATTATTTTTTATTTTTTGAAAAGTACATGAGAATTGTTTCTGCCCACAGATTTTTTTTCTTTTTTTATGTAAATCTAGTTAAAAAACAAACACACATTTTAAATGGACATGAAAGCTCAAAGTGTTTTTTGGAATGTTTAAATAGTCATAATTTTTAAATTGTGACCACGAATCTGTCCTTTTTTTTCCCTGATCTCTTCAGTTCTTACAGATGTATTTACTCAGGCTATGGCTATTTCAGAAAGTTTGTATCCATCTTCAGTCTTTTTTTTTATATAAATTTTTAGGTCCTCTTAAGTTGTTGCAGGTCAAAACTTGTTAATTTCGATATGTAGAAAAAAATTACTGAAATTTTGAAACAGATAATGGACAAAGAACTACATATTATTTTATCTAGTCGTGAGGCACATGCGACACCACAAAGTAAAGTTTTTTAATTTGAGAAGTTTTCAAAAAGAGGAAAGGAACAAAACCAAAGAAGGGAAAATATCTCTGAAATGGTCATGATCTAACTCAAGCTATCATGAAAAAGAAGGGAAAAAGGGAAAGCGTAAAAATTGCAGAAATCGTCGTACAACTTATATGTAGGAACATTAATAGCTCCTCAAAAACGTTCAATTCAATTCTGCTTGCATGAATTTTGCATTTCTTACCTTTTGCACGTGCATGTCTGTCTGATTAGATTTGCTGTGGAGTGAAGTAGATTAACTGCACTGAAATCAATATTAATTTGTAGTTACATGAAGATTCTTGTTTCGAGGGACTGTCCACAAACATCGTAATGCCCTCAATGATAGGTGGCTGTCTTGGTTTTGCAATAAATTGTGTTTGTGGTTTCAAATAATCTTTGACAAACAGATTTAATTCTTCCTCTTGTTTTTAGTATTTCAACTACAGTATTACTCCTCTGTCATTTGTCAAAGCCTCTCATACCTTCTTAACTGATGCTCCACATTTTGTGTGTTCGGGACCTCAGAAAAACTGGAACCATTCAGAGTTAGAATTACTTACCTCACCAAGAAATGTCCATGTCAGAGTTGCAGGATGTTGATGGGTGTTGAAAAACAGTTCCAGTGTTAGATGATTTATGGATTGTCTCCAAGGAGTTAATGGAGCGAAATCGTAGATTTCAATGCTATAATCAACTGTAGCATAGAAACAAGAATCAATGACTTTCCAATATTTTCTCAGCTTTTCTAGTACTTAGTTTAGCAGGTTCATACCCCTTCAATTATTATTTCAGTTGCCATTATCTAATTTTATTTCCAGCAGCTTTGAATTATTTTTCTACTCAAGGCAAATCTTTTACCAACAAAAAAAAGTAATCTGGCTTGATGGTGTTCATAGATGACCGATAGATCAATCAATTGTTTCAAAATATTAAGAAATTTTCTTCAAAACCTCTGTTAACTTGAAACTTTCTGTAGGATCTTAGATAGCAGAGAACAAAATTTGACAGTAATATTGTCTGAAATAACTGCACCAGTTCCACTCAATAAAATATCGAAAATCATTTTAGCTATTGATTCAACTTTGGTGTCCTTTCAGAATAAGGTATTTCAAACCATTTTATGTTAAAATTTCTCAATGAATACTTGATGTACTGCAGAATTTTTTCCATGTCAGACAACTCTATTAAGTGCTTATAAAAATGTTTTGCTGTCAGTAATGGAGTTGTCTCATCTATGTAATTTCTGATTTTATTTTGTGGTAAAATTTTCTTGAGGCCTGTTTCCAAAATATCATACACACTCGAAGAAGTCTTTTTAAACAATAAGTTTGCAAAAGTTTTTCATTTCATACCGGAAGCCTAGAAGAGAAGTGAATCATATCAATGGTTGATAGACGAGACTTCCTCTTCAGTTTTTACTGTGCCTTCCTCTAATTCTTACGTATTTCAGAATATTTTTTCTTGCATGTGATTCTTAGTTTTGATATCTCGGTGTAATCGCTTCCCCACCAGAGGGCTGAACCTTTTTTTACATCAGATGGATGAAATGCTCTAATGTTTAAGAAACAACAAATTATCTGCTCGGTGGCTAAACTGCAAAATCTCATATCTCAACTGCAACTTTTAAAAATCTTTGCATTTAATTTTTGTTTTAGAAAAAGAGAAAGCAAATCATCATCATGGCTTTAATTTTTTCCAGAAAATTTGACTGAAGAATTATTATCAATGAAAATTTGAAACCATAATGTCAGTTATTTTCCCTCTGAAAAACAGAGTGCAAGCGAAGATTTCCCAATACCTATTGCAATTGAGAGACTTGGTTGTGCAGTTGAGCCAAATTCCTCGCAGTATTGTACAATGAAGAGTCGTAAAGGCTCATTCTTAGAAACGTTATCATCCCCGAGCATGCCCATTAGCTTTTGAGATAATAACTACAAGTCCAAAATGTTTTAACCTGACGTTTTAGTCTCCCAATTTATACAAACGTGTTCCCCTTTAATCGAAACCATCGAACTTACCCTCTCTTTATCTTTTGTCTTTCATCATTTTCTGCCTCTCAGCTTCCTCATAGATTCTTGATAACTGTCTCTACATTCTTCTGTGGCAATTTGGTATCTATCTTTGATGATTTTATAGATTTAGCACAGTCTAGAAGTAAGTTATTTGACCACAAGCTGCTTTGCATGCAGACATGGAGGGTTTAACACTTACCTTGCTCAACTCACTAGCTACGTTTGTACGGGCGTTTCAATTCGCCTTCAGTACGCGTTTTAATTGAAGGAGTAGGTAGGACATTATGAACTTGAGACGGCATTTTGACGACGTGATAATGCATTGTTTCGACAGTGTAGTATCCATTAGTTTGTCATCAAATCCAAAATGCCCTATTTTCCATTTATTCAACTGCTTATTGAATGTGTTTTTATCCTCCTCGTATAACCGTATTCACAAGCTCTCAACTTCCAAGTACCCGCAGATACATATCCAGAAGCAGGATTTTTTAACACAGAATGGTAGTTTCAACCACACTTTAGGCAACAAGCAAACACAAATAGTGACCGTTCATGAAAGAGGAGACCTCAGTGCACAAACGCAAATTATAAGAAGCGCAATTTTTTGCAAGATGGGTGAAAAAGTGGAATTTGATTTTTTGGTAGAAAAACTCCTCTCTATTGCAAAGTAATTTATACATTTTTCACCAATAAAAGGCGCAAAGTTGAATTTTAATCCAACACCTCTGAGCTACATCTTAAAACTGGGTTTTGATTACAAAAGTCGCAACTTCAATTTGGTATTTTTGAGAATTTTTTGTGACAAAATGTTTGTATAACACCCCTCCAAGCGCTGTTAAAAATTCGAGGTTTCATTACTAAACTGTCTCTCTCCATGGATAGTCACAAATGAACAAGAAAATTAGTTTTTTTAGTGTAAGGGATTATTAAAAAATATTTTTTTAAAGACATTACTGATACTTTTCCAGAACCCTCTCATGTAAAAGTGCCTTTGAAGTAATTTTTCGGTGTTTTTTACTTTCGCTTTGGGTGTTTTTTAAGTCCTCAATTATTCATTCAATTTCCAGTTTGAAATCAATCCAATTCGTTAAAAAATATGAGCTGAGCAAGTGTTGAGTGCAATTCTCTGTCATATCGGTGATCTCTCTACCTCCTAATTAGTATTTGAGTCTTACTCTCAAAATAGTTATGACTCTCATTTCAAACTATCTCTGAAGCCAATGATTCTGTTGCAAAATATTGCTAGAGTAAAAAGAAGACTTGTTTTCTATGGACAGTGACTCAGAAATCACGATGAGCAAACCAGGAAAGTCTGTAATTCACTCCTAATTACACACTCGGTGGGAATCATCTGCTTCAAATAGAATTCTACAGCAGAGACATACTTTGATAGCTCCATCCAAAAGTGAAAATTGCTGCCGTCTAGTATAGCAGTTTTTCAGTGAAAACAAACGACATCAAATCACCTTTGCAACTTATCTCTTCACTTTTTTGCTTTTAAATGAAGCTCAATAAGTAGAAGCACTTCTGTTGCTTGTTTTTCTTTGAGGAATGGTATCAAAAATCAGATAACGATGACCATTTCCAGCTTTGCAGGGAGTTTGAAAGCAGGGTAACTCATCTCTATCAAATTATGTCTTTGCCTTACACTTTTACACATTACACTTTTTAAAGCAGGAAACTTAAAAATGCGCAAGTTTTTAACGCTGACCAGGATGTTCTGAGTGAATTTCAGACTTTCCTAATACGTTCAATATGATTTCCAAGCTATCTCTCTTCAGGCGCAACTCTTTTTGCTGCTCCAGCAAAAGTTTGAAACAGACCCATTGTTCAAAATGTTCCTAGCCTTACATTCAAGAAGAGCTGTTTGATTTTTGAGGAATTTTGGATTAGAAAATAAAATGAAAAATCTATTCCTATACTTTGACTTATCACGACTCTCAGTCAATAAAAACAAAACCAAGGTACAAAATGTGAAGCTATTTTTAAATTGAGGCGCTGGGTGTTGAAAGGACACCTTTTGGTCTCAGCGTTTCAGAATCTTCGCTGCTAATTTAAATTTCATAGAGGAAACCATCTAATGCTTTTTCTGGAATTCATTAATGTGACATCATGTCAAATACTCAGTAAACCTAACAATAAAATATACATACATCGCAGGCTATTAGTCAAATAAGACATTTTATCAAATGCATAGGCAGATAGTCAAATTTTGACAATTTACAAAATTTTGTAAATTTATGGCAAAGAGCTTACGAGTTTTTGATATTTTAGGGAAAAATAACACATCGAATATACAAACTTCTGTTGTTTCTTCCTCTTCATATATTTAAATGTAAAAAGTTCAAAAATATTGTCAAGATAAACGTTATTTCAGGAGCTAAAAATCATTTTGAATAATACTGTATTCTACATATTTTTACAGAGAATTATTTCTTCCAGGAACAACAAATTATTTTGTCTAAAATCAGGAAAAGAATCAGAATTTCAATTTAAGTAAGAATATTCTCCTGGGTGTTTGACAAAATGCCTGATTTGACTATTTGCCAACCATTAACTTACCTTAAAATAGATGGGAGGACATCAAAACTAAGAAGTGATCCTCCTGCACCCACCATTTTAATTCCAAGCCATTCATTTTCAAGTTCTTGCTTCCAATTCCAGTAGCACCCTCAGTACTTGTTTTAGAAAAATTATTCGCAAAACTTATTCAAATGTATTGTCTTTGCAAAATTTTCACATTTATTTAGTTTTTAAAGGGAGTAATTTGAAATTTTAATCAGACAATTTCAGCTTTATATTTTCCGAGAAAACTTCTCGTTGCTTCTGCTAAAACGCCCTTTTTTAAATCGGAAATTTAAAACTATCACACCTCTTTTTTGTATTTTGGCAGTTTTCATACCTATATGTTTTTAAAATATTCATCAATTTAATGCTGCCAGTAACTCAATGTTGAGTTCTTTCGCGTGAGGGTTCTTGCTTTGTTTTCAACTTTGGTCTAATACTACGCCTCTTCTTTCAGTTTTGCCCCCTCACTGCGGAGTAGCGATGGAGGTCAGCTGTCCGACTTTATCGATGGACTGGGTCCTGGACAACTTGTCGGGAGACAAGTGCTCGGTGCCCCTGCTTTAGGGGACATTCAGCTCAGCTTGTGTTATCAAAAAGGATACCTAGAAGTTGAGGTTATTCGAGCAAGAGGCCTTCAGGCGCAGCCTGGATCTAAAGTTCTTCCAGGTAGCGTTACTATTCTCTTTCACTAGTTTGCCCTCTGTGTTTGCAAGAGATCGTTGTTACTTTCCCCCAGTGAGAAATGGAAAAAAATTCTCAAAAAACTTGTAAATTTTAGTAATAAAACTCTCAATAAAACTCAAAATTTATAAAGAACAAAACCCTTTTTAGGATTTTTTTTTTTGTAAAATTTACGAGAGCTCAAATTTGAGTATTACAAGAAGACATTAAAACATTGGAAAAGCGTGTCGAACAACTGAAATGTTGGAGACTTACTATTTTCATGTCTTTGCTATTAGTATCAATTGGTACTTTTTGCTAAATTTAGGAAAACATACAGGGCTACATACATTTAGGTATACATACTAATTATGAATGTCGAATGTTAATTAACTTCATTGAGAAAAGAAACTACTAATTTGGATGAACATGTGGCTGATCGTATGAAGGAAGTATATTTCAGTTTTTTTCATTAACATATTAACTCACAAGAAAATGTTCGTACATTTTTTATCTAGTATTAATTATTTTCAATTATTTTTTTGATGTTTGGTCTTAAACATTCAATACAATCACTAAAAAAATTTTCTCTAGTGGGACTCAAAACCCTGCTTCGGTATTTGTTGAGTTGCCTTTACATGACCACCAATCAATCGTTCAAAATGAAGTTCTGATTTTGGCTTCTGTAGCTGTAATGGGTCCTCCAGTGCAATTTTCCACCTCGTACAATGCTCATTATTCTTTTATTTTTATTCTGAAAATTTGATGTGGGATAATGGCGCGGCGGCCTCTCAAGAGCTACCTTACATTCTCTCGATTTTGATCGAACAAGGACTTATATCAAAGACACTCATTGGCTACAAAGTTGCGGCAGGATTTAAGCTTCTAAATTTGAGTCGTTTGAGCGTAGAAAAGCTTCTTCGAAGTCTCTGTCCAATGAAATAATACGGTTTTGACGGGAAAATGTTCTCAAGGGTTTCCTCCGAGAAGTCGATTTGGTCTTTCAGTGAATGACCATGAGGGTTTGACAGTATAACAGCTCAAACACGGAAAAACAGATCCAATGGATAACAAACTTGGACCGCCCATTGAATAGCATTGGTTTATTGGTGTGCTGTACTATGGTACAGCCGAGTGATTTCAAGAAGCGAACCCTACTGGCACGCTTAAAAAAACTCTAAAAAATAATACACTGGCTTTTTAACACTTTTTTACGTGAATTTTACCTTAAAGAATTGTTTTAAAAAATTATGTTTTTAAATGGGAAAAAAGTTTTATGGGAAAAAAATTCCAAAAAGTGTTTTCTTCTTTTGTAAATTTTAACAGTTTTGTAAGAGTTTTTTTAAAAACAAATTTCATAAGCTGTTGCTAGCAAGGCCATGTTTTACAAATCATCAAACTTCAATCAGTTTCTCCAGTAGAACCTAGTGAAATTGTGAAAAAAAAAACTGCTCTCCTTTNACGCTAGACAATGTTGGCTTCACTGAGCTGGGAAGTTGAAGAAAACTCTGATATGGAATGAAAGCACATGCAAACATGTTAGAACTTGCATCTAGACCAGTGCCAACGTGATCCGCAAAGTTGCGATCTCGGAACAACAGTTCAGACAAGGAAAAAAATACTCAAAAATCCTGTAGGGTTCTATTTTACACGGCTCCAAAAAATTGCTGTAACTCAGCAAAATTTTGACCAAAATAGCAAATCTTGGGCTCGTTGGATAGCTTAGGATATGAGCTACAACCTCCCACAAACCGCGTTTCAATATCTATTATTGTTTCTGAAATACAGACTTACTCTCAGTTGTTTTGGGACAGCCTATGTATTACTGAAATGAGAAGGAACTGGTAACCCCTACGTTGATGTCTCTGAAGGAATTTTAACTAAGCCAGCACAGTTGTATCTCTTTATAGCATTACTCATTATAATGGAAATTTCTCTGCAATGAAAGAATCGTCCTGTCCCTTGAACCGCTAATGTTGATTATTGCGACTCATTATAATCAAAATTTCTCAATAATGGAAAGCCATTTGGTCCGTCATCTAGATGTTACATAGAGATAGTTCTGTATTCATTCATCTTGCACCTTTAAGAATTCCAGGTGGAGAAAAGTCAAGGCAAAATCAACTGATTCATCACTGTTACAAAATTATTCAATAACCTAATCAACAGAAAGTGGGCATCTGATTTTATTTTTCTAGAAAATATCCTGCCTTATCCAGCAAGGGGAAAAAATCAAAACCTAGGAACTGTCAATATTTGTTTTCGGTATACTTCGGTATAATATAATATTTCAGTATTAACAAACTGTGAGCATGACAGTCTTTTCTATCCAAAAATTTTAGCCATAAAGTTGGGGAGGTTCTATAATTTTTTACTGTGAAACAAATTTTTCTCTTAAAATACGGTTTATGTACGTTTTCAGCTCCATATGTCAAAGTTTATCTTGTGAGTGGGAAGAAATGTCTAGCCAAAGCCAAAACTTCTTCAGCCAGGAGGACTTTGGACCCTTTGTACCAGCAACAACTAACATTCAGGGAGCCTTTCCAAGGGTGCATCCTTCAGGTGAGAATTAACATGGGATTTGACCGCTGTGTTATAGTAATAAAATCCTTAGGATTTTAAATTCGAGTGATTTCCAATAATTCCTTCAAAAATTTTATTTTTCCCTATGGTTAATATAGCTGTTCAACCACAATGATTTCCTTCCTACAAAATTGCCTTTTAATTTTCGACCCTTTATACCAGAAACAACTAACATTCAGGGAGCCTTTCCAAGGATGTATCCTTCAGGTGAGAATTAACATGGAATTTGATAACCATGTCATAGCAATAAAATCTCTAGGAACTTTAATAATTTAAATTTAGTGACCTTTAATAAGGCACGAGTGTAAGCATTTTGTTACATGTTTCTCAATCAAAATTTCTTGTAGAACACAAGTCGCGAAAGAAGAATTACTAAAATCAATCTCTAACTAAGATATTAACATTTTTAGTTCACATTAGTCAAGGGAATTTCAAATTCCCCGCTCACAAGAAAAATATTAGTCTGCTTAAATCAAATCGCGCACTACAGAGGTCTTGGCAGGCATCTTAATCGATCAATATTCCTTCCCCGCCCTGTGTTGTTAAAAGTGTTAATTACGTGCAACAGCTGAGCCAAAGCACCGAGATTGAGGTTTCCATATTTTCATCCAGCAGCGTCTGTTACGGTAACACTCAATGCACGATTTTTTTCAGGTACACTTTTGTTTTTTTCATGACCGGGAGGTTTAAATTTACACATCAAAGAACGTTAAATACCTACATTAGGAGATAGTTTCAGTAATTTTTGTTGTATGAATCGTATTTTGCTTGAAATTTTGGTTAAAAAACATGTATCAGAATGCTGAAAGTTTGTTCCTTGTCTACTGGTCCATTGCAACTTATCACAATTATTTCTACTTGGATGCCACTTTCACATTGCGTCTGGCTTACATCATTAACTATAAGTCTCTTACGTATTTTTGCTACAGGTCACTGTCTGGGGTGATTACGGTCGTATCGAAGGGAAAAAAGTCTTCATGGGCGTGGCTCAAATCATGCTGGATGATCTGAACCTCTCGAACATAGTCATCGGCTGGTATAAACTATTTGGGACAACATCATTGGTTAGTGGGCCTCCCTCTCTCGGCCTGTCACGACGCAGCTCTATAGCAAGCCTTGATTCCTTGAAATTCTAGCTAAAGCTCCCTTTTTTCTCCCGTTGGTAATCCCTTGCTTTTTGCTCATGGCTCACTATGAGGGAGAGACAGTGCGCAATAGTTATTGACCAATTTTCACTATAGCGTAGGAAAATCCCGGACTCTGTGATCCCTCCTGACTCCTTGTTTTTTTAGTCGGCCGATGGTCAACTATATATATTTTTTTTTATTGTTGATGTACAACGTTTTATCCTTAGTCCATGTCTTTTTGAGCCTTAGTTTAGAAGCTGCTCTTCTCATGAATGTAGAAGCGTATGAACTTAGTTGATATTTTATTTTTAATCTGGTTATTGTATTCCTCTCGGAAATTTACTTCAATGCCATTTTGTGAAGAGCCCCTTGTCTTTACTGTACACCTAGTCAAGTAGTTTGGGAAATGGTTTGCAGGAAATGAACTACCATGTGCTTACAATGAATCCTCTCCGAAAACCTTTAATCAGCATGAATTTTTGGTCAGGTATTCCGTCGAGCTGTTGTCTGTGCTTTTTGGTCAAACTAGGGGTTGAGTTGTGACCGTCCCCAGAAAAAAGGACTGCAGTGGCCAAAAACCTAAAATTGAGGAGTTGGTTTAACTAATTTAAGGTGTTGCACCTATAGATTTTTTCAGCGTAAAATGCAGGTAACAATATTGAATCAAAGTGAAAGTGGGATGTTCCTGAAATTTGCAGTAATAAAACACAGTCTTGAGAGAAAGCTGTCTGAAGGCAGGATATCTAGTGACGGGAAAAGCCAGGAAAGACAGGGTGAAGTCAAGAAAGTTGAGGGAGATTAAATGCGTAACTGGGACAGTCGCTTGCTCACAAGCAAGTTATTTATTGCATATTTTCGGTGCTCTTTCAGTGCTTCATTCTAGTTGGTTGTGAATTTTTCTCTTGAAATTTGGGCCCCCACTGGTCCCTACCCATACTTTTTGTCGAGCTGTGTTTATTTTTGTGTTTCTTTAGATTTAGAATGAAAAGTCAGGGAAAGTGAGAGAGATTGAAAATCCAGGAGTCAAGGAAAACCTAGGAAAGTCAGAGAAAAGGGAAAGAAATTTTTGCTGGGCACCCTGAAATTTTCAATTCGCTATGTTTTGGGCTGAAAATTGTCTTTCTTAACGCAACACTATTCCCTCATGTGGCAAGGAACTGAACACAACCAGAGAGTAATTTATCATGGAAACTCAAGATCTGAATTTTCGACTTAATTTAAAAGATATTACCTCATTGAAAAATTTTACCTCTTTGCTATAAAGTCCTTTCTCCTGTGGATGGTCAACAATATCAGGATCCACTTTAGTGATCCAAAACAAGAAAGGGTCCTTATCTTCAATCTGGTAACTCTACAAAATTTAAAAAAACATTTTAGAATAAAGTTTGAAATTGACGAATGCGTTTGCACATATCTCATCGCATCTCAAAATATTTCTTTCCATCATAATCACTCATAAATTTTTATGATCATCCTCTTAATTTACTTGAATCGATCTCTAACTGATAATTTTAATTTTTCTGCATGCTGTTTTTCATGCACAATGTATAAACAAGTTTTTTCAAGATTGAATGCATTTCAACAATATGATGGAGTTTTAGAGAGATCTTTTTAAATGAAATTTTATAAACACGATGTTCTAATTCAATTGGATAATGCTTGAAAATAAGGGTCCTTTTAACGTTTTGGATTATATTCTTTTTTTTCCGCATCTTGCAACCCGATATTGTACTTGTGCAAAGAATGTTTCGTTAGATAGAAACCTTGGAGTAGGCTCAATAAGTTCAATCGAAGGTATTTTCTTTTAGAAATACTGCCTTATCACCACCGCTGCACTGCATTATCTATTTTTTCAAATGAAGGTAATGTAGTTGTAAAAGTAAGAAAATTCCTGGAAAGCAGACTCAAAAGTGACTGGTGATTTCACCTCGAAGGAAAGCATGCTCTGCTATTCTCAATATTAGCATGAGCTTGTAGATGGAAATGACCTCATTTTGTCCTTTTGCTTTCTTGAAAATTGTCCGAAAAGAAGTGTTACCCTTTGAATTTTATAAAAATCGTATTTTTCATCAATTGTCACAGTGTTTGTATTCTTCATAGCTGTGTGAAAGTGCTGTTAAAACTCTTGCCAATCTCGGACTTGTTTTTTTCGTTGCACAAATCATGTTCGACCTGAAATTTTGAGGAAGTAACATACATCTGAATGCTTAAATTCGTACCATGTCCACTAGTCTTTTGTAGAACGAACGTTAAGATGCGAATGAACCTGCATTGAATTACTTCATTTTTTAAAACTCTTAAAATATCATTCGTAGACTCAGATTATGAGGAAGCTGATTTTCATTAAGTCAAGATAATTGAATGAGAAAAGTCCTTTTGACAAGAGAGCATGTGCCTCTATTATTTTTGAGTCCTATTCAAGGGATAGCTCTTTTTCTGTAGGAATATCTGATTTATAGCTGCTCACATTATTTTCCAGTGGAACTTTCCATTTTAATAAAAGCCGCCCCCCCCCTTTTTCTCCCTCTCGCTCCGTCTCTTTCCTGGATTCTTGATGGGGAATCAAAAGCCGCCTTCTGTCCTTTCAGTAGGAACTCTTGCACTTGAGTGTTAGACTGCCTCATTCGTAGGGCGCTTATTTTTAATGACTGAAATAAGTTTAGCAGTAGATAAGTAGGCTTTTGGCCTTGTACATGATAAAATTTAAATTTGTGTATCTCATATATTGAAGCGCTTAAAGCGAATATTTATTACCTGAATTTATGCTTTTCAATGCTTAGCTATATGCTTCTTAAGCCAAGGCTACCAATAAATTGCTGACTTTCTCTGTAGTTAGAGAGACCCAGGGTGGCCACTAATCTCAATATAATAGCAGGACATGACATTTAGAGTGCTATAATCTGAAAGTTTTGAAATCCAGACAATTTATGATGTCAACTTTTCATGTGTACATGTATGAATTAGATTTTGCGTTACTAAGGAATGCTAGCCCTGTAGATTCGGTACATTGGAACTCTGAATTTCTTGGATATTGGATGTGTCTAGGGGGAAAGAATATACCAGAAGGATTGAAGCTCATCTATTTTCATCAATCAATCAGTTGTCTTTGAAAGCAGAATAAAAATTCAATTCACAGAATTTTTGAGAAGACCTCTTGAACCTTCCCCGCCACCTCCTCTTTGCTACTGACCCTTCGGTTGATTTTATGTAAGGCTCCCTAGTTACTGCGTGGATCCACTTTTTCCACTGTCCCTTTTCAAATTCCAAGTGCAATGATCTCTTAGTTTTTCAGAACCAAGAGCCTTCCTGCCGTATGAGCCCTATCAGTCTTGTTTCTGATTAAATAATATTACAGCTTTAAGACTTGGTAGCTCAGAGTTGACAGAAATTCGTATCACATTATACTCAGAAGAACAAATAAAAAGTGTACATAATCAGAAAAGCATTACATTACTAGTCTAAGGGTTTTGAGCTCGGGGAGAAAGGAAAAATATTTTCATAATCTGTGGCCACTCTGTCTAAGTTCAAGCTGCCGTTAGCGGGGGACTCGAAACTTTGCACCAGCTCCTCATCGCTAGAAGTATGCTGTAGAGTATGTTAATCTATCCTTAGTATAACGCTGTAACGTAGCTGGTTTGTAACTTTTGTTTGCGTAGTCTTTATTGAGTTCTTTTTTTCCCGTGCGGTAAATAGTAATCTGTTTATTCAATGTTTCAGTGATTGGTGGTGAATATTGTTTTCGTTCGGCTGAAATTGACAAAGCTCATTTTTGCATTTCGTACAGTGAGCATTCTACATCTTCATAAGTTATCCTTACCTGTCTCTAATAAATTTGTATTATGTGATTATTTGTACTTGAAACCATCGCTATCCTTATTTTTACTGAACATTTCCGCGCAAAATCCAAGTGCGTGTTGATACCATTTTTTAATTCTTGTACACAGAAGAGCTCTTTTAATCCAGACTGTTCAAGACTGTCCTCTACTCTGGGTGTAAAAAGTTAAATAAAAAAATCAATGATTGGAGGTTTCCGTTATGCGTATTTTCTGTCGAATTCAATATGAACATATGGCTCTGTAACCACCTGTAAAAATCAAGCTACTTTAAATGGAACTTTTTAAAGACGCTTTAATATTTCAACAGTAACGCTTTTAATAGAGAAAGAAGGAAAGCAATGCATAGTTTCAAGATGAATGTTTACTTAGGTACATTGAATCAATTAATGGTATGTAAACTTGCAACTGCAATGTTGCAACTTGCCACAGGGTTTGAGGAATAATTGGTCGGAAGCCTCTGAAAATTTAAAGACTGCTCTCTCATAATATAACTAGATAATTGGGAAATCTGTAAGCATAGTTCGTGCAGCTTTAAAAAGCTCTGAATCACTCTCTCCTTTTTTTCTCTGATTTTCCTGTACTTGGAGGTACCCACTTGATTCATGGAAAATGCCGTGAGAATTTTTAATTTATCTCTGGCAATAAAATTCCGTATTAAACTTGTCAAAGATTGTGCAAAATTCATTGTATTTTCAGTTGGCAGCTCTTTGAAAAAAGGGCAAAACTCCCAAAAATTTTGCTTCGTTTTGACTGCATGAACCGTGACACAAGTCTGGATTAAAAAAGGCCGTCTGTATAAAAGCGTTTAGCCTAATTCAAAAAGCTGATTTAAGGCAATGAACAGTCATTGAAGATTAATACTTGTAAGTTCTAGTCTATAACTTTAGCCGCTCCTCTTTTCAAAAGCTCATGACAAAGAGCAAAAACACTTTCTCCCATTTTATTGTTGAATATTTTTTGGACACTCAAAGATTCTGCTTCGGTTTTAGAAAGATTCAAGAATCATAAAAAATAATTTATACAATATTTCACTGTTAGATGATGATGTTTTGAAGCTCTACCTCTGTACTTTGAGCTGTTAATATTATTTCCTCATTACAATATTTTTTCTCAGAATAATAATTTCACTTTATTTGAGGTGCAAAATACATAGTGCATTGAAATTTTTGTAAAAATATCTTGGCGTGGCAACTTAATAACAAAGGAAACTTTGACAGGCTCCAATTTAATTTGAATAATACAAATTAATGATGGAAAACATCAAAGAACATAGATCCTATTTTCATAATATTTCAGATCATGATTTCATAGATCTGTTGAAAAATTGTAACGTACATTTCTAGTTTTCTCTATCTTGATAATATTGAGACTTTGATATCATTAGATTATATCAATGAATGTTATTTGTTTCTCAAGTACAGAAGACGGGTCTTTTTGTCACAACTTAATTAGACACTATTGTCCAAGTGTTTTAAAAATTACAAGTTCAGCCAACACTTTGCCCAAGACCCCTGAATTTCTAAATCATCTCTCAATTTATTCTCTTCTCCATTGCGTTCTGAGGTGAGTAAGCAGGCACATCTCATAATTCATGCAATGTTAGGATAACGAACTCGCTGTCTCTTATATGAAGGAATGTATCTTGGCTGCGCTGATTCAGTATTTTTACAAATTTACTCTTTCTTGGGAGAACTGTAGCTTAAATTTTTCTAAAAATTTCAGTGACTTCTCTCACAAGTGTAAAGAAAAAATTGCTGACAATTTTAGAAAAATTCATGTGAAGGTCATGTCATAAAAAATAAAATGCCGGTAAGAAATACTGAAACAACGTAGTAGAGATACATTCATTCGAGTAGGGGACAACAAACCGCAGATTGTAGAGAGGAGAGGAGTTTAAACTCACTCTTTTTTAAAGAAAACAACATATCCTCGGTCAAGATAGAATATTTACTAAAAATCAACAAGTCTCATTCTTACTCAGTTGTTTACCAAGTTTCTCATTCTCTTTTTCAAGCTCCAAATGGTCGGGAGAAGTCTCTATCCCCATTAACTGCTGAGCTTGTGAAAATTTTGAGCGCTATTAGGGCTATGTATTGTTAAAATATTTAAAATTTGATCCCCTATCAAAGTAATATGTGCTTCAGAATCTTGTTTCTTTCCAAAAGTGGTTTTCTTGCATTGACTGGAGAAAGTGTTATTCTTGAGCCTCTGTATTTCGACCTTTTAGTGACGTTTTCATTTTATTGGCTCTCCTAACTAAACAATACGTAACTGTAGTATAAACTAGGTATGTACCGACATAAAAAGATCCAACTTTGAAAATCTTGTGACTAAAATAACGATAGTGGTGTCAACATATTTTCTAACTGTTTTTTTACTGATGCATATTTCTCAACTCCCTTTTGCATACTTAACATGGCTTTGTAAATACTTACCAACTCATCATAGTTTTCTACATTGCAAATTTCCAATGCGTTCTCAGATCCTCTTATTATATAAGTACAATTCGGAACCTAGATCCAACTCATCTTTATTTTAAAGGCTCCATCATTTTTACTCATCAAATAAAAAGACATAAACTATGAAACTAATTCTAGCAATTTACCTGTTATCTCTTTTTTTATACTTACCTGTCATTTGCAAATTCGCATCTAGTCGTTTATAGATTTACTTTTATTATTTTAATTTTATGTAGAGTATTTTGTGCTTTAGAAAAATCCTAATGGTATAGCTTACCCCGATTTTTAACGAATACAAGTGAACCAACCAATGTTCCAGATTCTCCTCCCTTGAGGGGCCCATCCGTTGTGTATCCATTGTAAGAAATAGTCGTCAACTTTGAAGCCTTACCCACATGCTCACGAAAGGGCGACTCTCGGCCGCTCAGAGAATTATTGAACAATTTTTGCCTCTCTTGAAGTGTAAAAAAATTTTCTTGTTCTCAAATGTTGGCAATCCCCACCCCCCCCTTTTTTATTGTCATTATGTTCGGCTGAAAGAAAGAGGGATAGTTCAAAATGCATAGGAAAAGAGCAGGCTGCTAGTTTCACACCCTGAAAATCAAAATGCACCTTTGTGGAAACAAATGGGACCAATTTCAGATAGGAAGGCCAAAGAAAGCGATCACAACTATAAAATCCTCTTGCTGACGATTTGTTAACACTTGTCTCAAACTTGTCCTATTTCCTCTCATTTTTCACACTTTCTATATATAAAGTGCCGCTTTCACTACTCTTTAGCCGATTCCGGAATTTTTTCCTCTGTGCAAATTTTATTGGAGGCATACGATAGTTCCAATTAGAGTTACTTACCGAATATTGGCATATGATCATGCGTTATCCATGTTTATTTCATGGCCAACAAGCAAAAATTTTTCCCAACGCTTGGACTGTGAGTTTGACAGGAATGCATTAAGTTTAAATGAAAAAAAGAGGTGTGAAATTTTATAGTCTCATAAGTCTCAATGTTCAGGACAGAGTTTAACAAATTTTTTTCTCATGCAAAATATTTTTTTTTCCGACTTTGCATTTTCAACAGGATATAATCGACAAATAGTTAAAGTCTAAACTATTCCCAACTCATTTTTCCCCCAAAATTTCCACCTAATGCTTGTCCCCTCTGTTAAAGTCGGTCCATTTAGCTGTTTGCGTTAGAAAGCCTCAGGAAATAAGACTTGATGTAAGAGATAATGATGCACCTTCTTCAGATAATTGTTTCAGCGGACCTGACTCCTACAAACTCCCTGCCAAAATTATTAAATCGTTTAATCGCCTGGCACCTAATTACAAGCTTTATCGTATCTCAAGAAAAATCTGGAAAACTTGAAAAAATCTTAACTCAAATTAATAGTATCAGAAATTAATTATTAGAAACCATCTAATTTATCTTTTCATCTAGGTATCCATGAGAAGGTGTTCATTATTTTTACCCCCTCTTCAATCAATTTGGACTCTTGCAAATTATGCTGTAGTTGCCAGTTTTAATCAAGGAACTTGACCCCTCTTATCTTTTACTGTTGAGATTGTATAAGCGCCAGGCAGTAGCTTTCCGCCCATATACGAAGAGCTGTATCTTGTAATAGTTTCAGAGGCAAGAATTTTCGATGAAACCAAGATTTAGGCCTAAATCCAGCTACCAAATCATTCTCTCCTCTAAATAAATACGGATACTCATGTTCATTCCTCTAATATTTTTTGTGATCTGTTCTCATGGGCAGACTTTATATCATATCAGACAGCTAGTGCTGTACTCAAAATCTGAAAAAATTGTTTATTTCCGTCATGACCGTCAGTTAAAGTGACACTATTTTAAAGGCAGTGCGATAATTCTGATTCCCTGTTTGTTTCTTGGCATCTTAAGCTAGAAAAATGACAATCATACTCTCAGGATGTTGCATGTATCTTCTCAGCATTCCAATCACTGATCTATTCTTTGCAAAATTACGTTGCTGTATTTGGACTATACATTTTGCAATTCAGAACTGTAATTTCTGGCTCAGTTTAGAAACAACCCATGTGTCAATAGTTTCTCAAGGTACATAAGTATTTTTGCGGATGAGCCAGGAATTGTAGTTGCTAATGGTAAAATGAAGTCCAATTAGTTATGAACACATTGAATTTAACCTTTGTATTTACTTGCAAAGTGAATGTTCTTTTTCTATCGTTTCACAAGCTATTCTAAAACCATAATTCTGAATTTCAGAAATTGTTGACATTGCTATTCTTTTACCATTTTCTTACTGACAATGAGTTAAGGAATATTTAGTAAACTCCAATGGAGCCATTCTTTTGAAAAAAAAGGATGTAAGTTCTGCAGTGCTATTAAATTTTTATAAGCCCATTAAATTTATTTTCACAAAAAAAATTGTCATCAGGAAGCCTTTAAATTTCTCAGTCGCAATTGATTCGAGGTGTTGCCAGATTTTAACAATATGGCAAAGATTATGTTTGTGTATCTCTATGACTGAAGAATGGTTCAACACTACCCACTCCTTTAGTGTCAAAAAAATGTCACTTCCTCAGTGGTTTTTTTCCTCTCTCTCTCTCTTTCAACGCCTGTAGACATAAGAGTAAATAATTACTGAGGACTTATTTTACATTTTTTCACCAATCAGTTGTTTCTAACATAACTTATTAGTCACTCAATAGGAAAAATAGACGTATTTATGCAAAGAAGAACTGCATGCATGGCGTTAGCAAACAACATAGTTCGTTTTAGCACAAGTAAGTGCAAATACGCGTGGTGATTTTCATTGTTGGTGAACTTTAACTTGAAATTAGACAGTCAACTATGAAAATACTATTGTTCGTAAACTAAAATTTTCTAGCAACCATGGAAGTACAGTAGGGAAAGTTACTCCCCCCCCCCCTCAATGGTTGTTACGTCAGTTCATGAGAACAGAGCTTCAAACATGTCCAACAAAATAATAAAATTAACGGAATTACAGGTTCCAAAAAAAAGAAATCTGCGAGTGTCATTAATTGCCTAGTACAAGTTACGATGTCGAATGGAAGGAATACTGACTTGAGCCTCCCACCTATTTTTTGCACGTTGCTAGTATAATTAATCATATTGTAAATGTATCTAGGGACCGCTTTATTTTTGTTAAAATTTATTACTCATCAATGATCGCTTGATATCATTATCTCCCCCTTTTCCTTTTTTGTATCATTTTTCCCCTCTCCTGTAATTGTTATTGTTGGTGCTGAAAATAAAATTTTATTAATTTTTAATCACTTTTCGTTTTTCTCTCGTTTTCATTTTTCGGTTTTGTAAGGTAATAAATTATAGTTATCAGTTATGTGAATGTTTTTCATGCTTATGATAATTCATGTACTGAATTTAGGATCAGTTTTCCTAGATCTATTTTTATTCAATATTTCGAAACATGCTGATTTTCTGATTTTCATAAAAAAATAAAATAAAATACTTGTAAAGTTTTTTCCAGCATTTTCATTGTTTGAGCATTATAGACCCTCATTACTCTAACTTCATATTTTCCTTGCCATATTCCAAGGCCCAAGGCTTGTCCCTTCAAAATGTTTCCCCTAGGTAGGTATCTGAAAATGTTAACATTCGAATTGCCTACAAAGCCTGAGAGTTGAGATTTCATAACATGATATCTCATGAACAAGAAAAAACTGAATTAGCAATTTTAGTCCAGTCAATCTAGTGTGTTTCTGGGAAAATTAATGTGTAGAAGGTCTTAGTGCAAAAACATGTTGCAATAGACTACCAGAACAACATAACCAAACGTTTACCAGAATCGACTGTCCTCAGAGGTCACCAACTACGTAGGATGCGACTGATATCTCGAACTTTTTTCTCAGTCCAAAATTGAGGAAAATCGACAAGGATTACTTGGACTAAATTTTTATGGTCAAAATCGAAAGTTCCGCTTGGAAATGACCCGCTGAGTGCGATTTTCCAGTCGGAAAAGCTCCGCTAGTCCCTCGCTTCGAGCTATCCGCGGAAGAAGATCCAGAGAAAAACTCAAAAAGTGGCCAGAAACACTCGTTTTTGACCAGTTTACCTGAAGTCAACGAGACGCCTTCAAATGGCCGGGTATGCAAAATGACTGCCGTGACGCACGAATAGTGGTATCAGAATTTTACATTAAGTTTACGGATTGATTTGAAGGCGCTCTTCTGTATCCATTATTAGTGGCCTTGTACAATGATGTTGACCAAAAAGTTCATAATTTTGGGTGTTTAAATCGAGTTGCATATTGGGAATATGCCGAGGAATATTATTTTGAAATAATATTAAGATTGTTTTTGGTATCTACGTCCTTTTTAAATGAAGAGAGCGCAGGCGGCTGGATCAGATTGTGTATTTTAAGTCCCTTGGTTCGGTCATCGTATTCTGAAGTGAAACTGAAAGAGTCGCAACTCACTCAAAAGCGGACGTGAATTTAAATAGTTTCGCACGGATAAAATGAGTTTTCTTTGATTAACTGTGAATAATCATAATTGAAGAAAAAGTACTTTGTCCACTGGTCCATTAGGAAAGCTTAAAGCATGGATTAATGGAGCATCGATGACCAACTAAATCATATCTGATAAGGAAATTTAAGTGTGAAACCCTTTTTTCCGTCTATAAATGATCCAAATCCACCAACAAGTTTAAAACACTAAGTGCAAAAATGCGAATCTACTGATGAAGGGTCGATTCTTAGGGCCAAAAACGCAAATCTCGGCATTTCTGCCGTATTTTCTAACAGTTCGAGAAATTATTGAAACTGCTGATGGAGTTTGAAAAAACATCTTATTCTTGCCATCCTCAAGAATTATTAATAAGAAGGGTAGAAGGTTAATACCTTCTACCGACAATAAAGAGGAATGCAGACAGTTTTTTTACTCTCCTGGAAAATCGTGTTTTCCGAGATTCGCACTTCTGCACTTTCACCATCTATAAAGTGCTTCAGTATCGTTTAATTAACATTTCCACAGGCAGTGATTATGATTGTTCAGTCAGTCATTTTTTTTCTCATTAATTTCTTCTCAAAAATTTTCAGGTATATATGTTGCAGGCAATTAGCAATTGCCGGCAAATTGCAATCTTTTCGAGTTTAATCAACAAATTCAATCGTTTTAAAGTAAAAAAACGAGATTGGAAGTATACCTAGGGATTATTATGCTTTGAATTCAAACATACGTTAGCCCCTTCTTCTGGATACATGGTGCCAGCTAGCACACTCGCGAGTTCGTGAAATGCCATCAATAATCTGAGTTAGGTTCGGTTAAGCAACTAAACTAACTCCTTGGCAAAGCGGAGAGTATCGCTGGATTTGAAGGCGTGAAGAAATCTTTACTGTATCGATGTTATTGTAATTACAATTTGACGAATTGACAAGTACGGAGCTTGCAAATTGCCGGCGATTGCTGACTCCCTGCGACTTATACACTGATAAATATTTCAGAAATAACAAGGCGCATACAGGCAGATTTTAAAAAAATTGAGATAGTTTTAATTTCAAGTAAAACTAGTCTTGATGCATATTCTGTAAAAAATTCGCTCCCAAATTCCAATCTTTAAGCATTTAAAATGGCAGTTTGAACTTTTATTCCGCCATAAGGATCCATGTATAATTTCGAAACTTCAAACACGTATTTCTCGAAATAGCAGAAACTGCACTTGTGCACCATGTGCGCCATGTCCTCCAAGCCTATCAATTATCTCGTGACGTTGACTCCTTTGGATCTGAGCTCGGTTGGAATTGACCCGCTGAGTTCGATTTTCGAGTCGGAAAAGCTCCGCGAGTCCCTCGCTTCGAGCTATCCGCTGAAAACGCTTTGAGGAAGTGGTCAGAAAAGCTCCTTTTTGACAAGCTTTTGACTGTTTCTCGACTCAGGAAGCCTCGCCGAGAGTCAAGACCGTGCGGAATCGATTCTCCGCCTCAAACTGCGTAGGATGCGACTGAAATCTCGAAATTTTTTTCTAAGTCCCAAACCGAGAAAAATTTACAGGGGTACCCCTGTCGATTTTTCTCGATTTTGGAGGAGAAAAAAAATTTCGAGCTGAGTGTCGGATCTTACGTAGTTGGAGGGGTTTTGACCGTTTTGCGAAAGTTCACCGACCGCGCGTTTTTCGCCGATCCAGCGGACCAGCGGACTCGCAGAGCTTTTTAGACCAGAAAATCGGACTCAGCGGGTCATTTCCAAGGGGACTTGCCCGGTTTCAGCCCGATCGGAGAACTTTCGATTTGACCCCGAAATTTCACTCCATGGTACCCCTGTCGATTTTTCTCGATTTTGGAGGAGAAAAAAAATTTCAAGCTGAGTGTCGGACCTTACGTAGTTGGAGGCGTAGAATCGATTCCCATTGGTCCCGAGGCTCGGCGGAGCTTTCTTAGCCGCGAAACGGTCAAAAACTCGAGTGTTTTTGACCTTTTTGCGAAAGTTCACCGACCGCGCGTTTTTCGCCGATCCAGCGGACCAGCGGACTCTCAGAGTTTTTTAGACCAGAAAATCGGACTCAGCGGGTCATTTCCAAGGGAACTTGCCCGGTTTCAGCCCGATCGGAGGACTTTCGATTTTGACCCCGAAATTTCACTCCATGGTACCATGGACTAAATTTTTAGCGTCAAAATCAAAAATTCGCCGATCGGGCCGAAACCAAGTACGCTCGCTTGAAATTGACCCGCTAAGTGCGATTCTCCAGTCGGAAAAGCTCCGCAAATCCCTCGCTTCGAGTTATCCGCTTAGAATTGCTCTAGAGAAAGAATCAAAAAGTGGTCAGAAAAGCTCCTTTTCGACCAGCTTTTGACTGTTTTTTGGCTCAAGAAGCCTCGCAGAGAGTCAAGACTGTGTGGAATCGATTCTACGCATTAAACTACATAGGATGCGACTGAAATCTTGAAATTTTTTTTTCAGTCCCAAATCGAGAAAAATCGACAGGGGTTACATGGACGAAATAGCGTCAAAATCAAAAATTCGCCGATCGGGCCGAAACCAAGTACGCTCGCTTGAAATTGACCCGCTAAGTGCGATTGTCCAGTCGGGAAAGCTCCGCGAGTCCCTCCCTTAGAGCTATCCGCTGAAAACGCTCCAGAGAAAAAGTCAAAAAGTGGTTAGAAATGCTCGTTTTTGACCAGTTTTTGACTGTTTCTCGGCTCAGGGAGCCTCGCCGAGAGTCGGGACCATGCCCAATGGATTCAGCGCAATCAAGTTCATAGGATCCGAGGGTAATCTCGAAATTATTTTCAGCGACCAACATTTTTTCTAGATCAAAACTATTTTTGTATGAATTGATTGTGAGTTTGGCTTCCAGATCCCTCGATTAAAGATGATAATCCAATCATTCTAACCAGTAGGTTTAAAAGTCAATCAATTATCTATGAAAGCAAAGGAATGGAAAATATTACGTTTGTGTTATTAAAAATATGATGATGAAAGAAAAATAAATTGGAAGCAAACCAACCTGTACAGATATGTCAAAAAGAATTAAAAAAATAAATGAACAAAACCTTCTTGTAATTTTATTTTACTCCTTCTTACAGCGTTTAGAGTATGATCCATTTATATTTCACAATAGATATTCATTTTACAGACGCACGGAATCAAATCGATAACGAAAGTGTAAAAAAAACGTATACAGTAAAACCTCGCTAAGTCGAACTACAGTTAAGACGAAATGCCGCTTAAGTTGAATTGTTTTTCGGTTTCTAGACAAGTTCATGTGTTAAGAGGAGAATTGGTTAAGACGAATTACCGCTTAAGTTGAATTATTTTTCGGCCCCTACACCATTCGACTTAGCGAGCTTTCACTGTATCAGTTTGCAAAGTTACAGAATTCATACCGAAAAACTTGTTCTACTTCTTTCAAATATTGCATAGTTCATATTATTTTGTTTCCATTTCTAACCACTTGTTTCATTATAATCCTCCTACAAAAACCACCCATTTGCTAAATACAATTCTAGCTGAAGCGCACTTAAGCGCATTCATGACTGCAAAAATGTCAACGGAAATCGAAAAGGCCAGCGTGCATGAAGGCTATTTCAATTGTAATCTTCCGTCACATTTCTAAGGGGCAATGATACAACTATTTGAACGCTCCGGAATGTGTGAGGTATCACGCCGCATTTGAAGGCGTTTTTAAAACCGCCAAGTTCCGATACCCGGATTATCGTTTTGCATAGTTCATATTCTTTGGTTAAATTCAGTACCACTCGATTATTTTTAATCCTCGTAGAAAAACCACCCATTTGTAAATACAATTCTAACTGAAGCGCACTTAAGCGCATTCGTGACTGCAAAAATGTTAACGGAAATCGAAAAGGCCACCCTGGTAAAAATGGCAGGGGCTCAGATCAGTAGCACTTGCCTTTGGAACAGACCTAAACACTGATGTCAGTGCTGCCGGGCGCTGATCTGCTACGTCAGTGTTAGGTCTGTTCCAAAGGCAAGTGCCTCTGATGTGAGTGGCACTGTCCTAAGTGTCTCCGACGTAAGCGGAGTGGAAACTCCCAAAAATACTGTAGAGGCAAAAAAGTTAATTACCTATCCCCGGCAGGTATGTTAATTCACTATTTGACGACCAGGGAGGGCTACTGTGAGTTTTCAATCACAAGTAATTATCACAATCACAAGGAATTAACACTTGCCATTTTTACCAGGGCAGCGTGCAAGAAGGATATTTCAATTGTAATCAGCCGTCGCATTTCTTAGGCGCAATGATACAACTGAACTCTCCGGAATGTGTGAGTTATCACGCCACATTTGAAGGCTTTTTCAAAACAGCCAAGTTCCGATACTCGGATTATCGTTTTGCACAGTTCATATTCTTTTGTTATATTCCGTACCACTCGTTTATTTTTAATCCTCGTTGAAAAACTACCCATTCGCTAAATACAATTCTAGCTGGAGCGCACTTCAGCTATGCATTCACCACTGCAAAAATGTCAAAAGAAATCGACACGCCCAGCGTGCATTAAGGCTATTTCCATTTAAATCTTCCGTCACATTCTTACGGCGCAATGATACAACTACATATATTTGAACTCTCCGGAATGCGTGAGGTATCACGCCGCATTTGAAGGCGTTTTCAAAACAGCCATGAACCTATCTATACTATAAGCTCCAAGACCTCCTAATTTTGCGAAACTGGTAACGCTTAGTTCCAGCGTTCTACCGGGCCGATTTTCATGATTTTTGCGGCTATCGACGGGCAATTGTCTCTAGATAAGCCAACTCTTTTCAGATTTTCAAAATATGGTCCAGGATTATTTATATTACGTCGTAAAGTTGCGAATTCTCCCATTTAAACAATGTAAATTTATACTTTTTGTCATAGTTCGTTTGAGCGTTCTACCGAGCCGATTTCCATGATTTTTGCGTAAATCGAGAGGTAATAGGCTCTAGATGGGCCCGCTGTAATCAGATTTTGGAAAAAGGACCCAGGTTTTTTTAAAATCACGTTATAAAAGTGAGTGAGTTTACAGAATGCTCCGGTACTGCTACCGCTATGCGCGGGAGGATGCGCAGTGGTCGAGGAGGTTGCGCAGTAGCTGTGTAGCCTGCGCATCAGCTCTACACTTATCTACACAAGATTCGCGCCAATGATATCAGGTCGAGCGGTGGCCGAGTCGTCTAAGACGTCGAATGCGTCCATTAGACCTCGATGTGGGTTCGATCTCCGACTCATGAAATCTTAATTGTTACCTGACTATCATTGTTCATTGTTTTACTGCAATATTTCATCACGCAGTCATTCCAAAACGCGTCCTTTTAATCTTAATGTAATTTTAAGTTTAAAGTTTAAAATTAAAGTATATCTCATATCGTAATTTTTTAGGGGAAAAATAAAACTAACACTGAAAGGAGGGTAAAAATAGGGCCGCGAAGTGGCCCATTGATGGCGCGGAGCGCCTTCAGGGGGTTGGGCCGCGTAGCGGCCAGGGGGCGTAGCCCCCTAGTATCTATATATCAATACACTTGTTTCTACAATTTTCTTGTAGGGAAGGAATATGCAATTGTTTGATGAAAAATGGCTGATGTGAATGAATTTTTGTGTTGCAGGTGAACCGGCCTCTAACGATGAAGAAGGAAGGGATCCAAACTAGGAATAGGAAATTGTCATCCAAGTCGAAGAAGAAGAAAGGGAGCGGGAGCACTGGATGTCTGGCGCTGAGCGGGGTCATGTCGGATATGATCAAGCCGCTGGACCCGAGCGGGATGGGCGGAATGGGTGGAATGGGCGGGATGGGCGGGGCGGGCGGGAAGGGCGGCTTCGGCGGCGGATTTAGTCAACACCATCACCTGAGCCCTTCCCTCCACAGTCACCCCATGTCCCACTACATGTACCAGGGTCACCACCAGGGCTTCGTCGCCCCCGGGCCCCCCGCCCCGCCCCCCGGAATGCACCACCACCACCACCACCATCTCACCGGCCTCGGCCTCGCCTCCACTTCCAATGGAATGGTAAGCACCAAACCAACACACACTCACGCACAACTTTCAGCCAATCCTCAAACGCGAGAGCTTTGAGCGTCCCACGGAATCTCACCGTGCGTGATTCCTATTAACGCGTGCACATCACGCCGCACAATGGATCGAGTCAATGGGGGAAGTCGGACAAAACTTTAAAAGCTCATAACTACATTCATACAAAACTTTGAGGTTTTAAAAGTGGCTCCATTGGTTTCCTCGTGAAATTTTCTCTTTGAAACACCCCCTGAAATTTAAAATGTGATGAATTAAACACCAAAATTTGCATTTTTAGTTGCTAATTCCAACCACTCTGATTGACTCGATCCACTGGGCGCCGTTACAAGGGAGAATGCCATAAAACAAATTTTCGTTACCAAGTTTTGACGGATAAATCACAGTGGACTCTCGAATATCCGACATGATGTGGCGGTCGGGGGTGTCGGATAATAGAAGCCTCCAAAAATAAGACTGAAAAAATGTCTTTTGAGGCTCTGTTTTTAACCAGAAAGCGTAGAGTTGGTTAATTTTCCATCAAATTTGCAGAACATAATAATTTATTTATTATTTAAATTAAATTTCATAGTATAGTAAAGGTATTATTTCAGTTTAGTATTTAGAAGTCTTTAGGAATGCTAAACGGATATTCATCCAGAACCATCCAAATGACTGGTTGCCATAGAGAGTAGTGTCGGTCAGCTAAAGACAGTGAATTTAACTGTGCAGTTTGGTGTTCTTGAGCTTAACTTTTTTCGTGAAGTCCTATGGGTTTCTAAGTGAATATTTCTGATACAAAGTACTTATTTTGTTTGATTTGCGATTGCATTTTTTTCTCTTTCTCTCCCCCTTCCATCTCTCTCTAATAATCAATGTTTTTTTGTCTGTTTCAGGCAAGTTGGAGATCTGAATACACTTGATAAACTGATTTTAGGAGTTTGTCCTTAGAAGCCTAAAAAAGTGTGTCCGAATGTCCGCTCGTTATGGTGTGGTCGAGCCTCTAGCTGTTATTGAGGAATTTTGAGGGGATGACCTGATGATAACGCACAATTTGAATACGTTATGCTCCAAATTCATTGTTCGATAACGATGGCGGAAACCAAGCATAACTCACATTGTAGATGCATCATTCTCGTTTAAATGCGTTTACAAAGAGCTGTTTGTGGTTGGTAGTAGGTAGATGGTTTGATGAAGCCCTCCGAAAATCATAATAGGAGAATTATATGATTGTATTATTTAATCAAAGTGTGATATCATAGTTTAAATTTTATTAGTAGGGAATTTATTATTACTTGGTGATATTCGTAAATGTATTTAAGGGGTTTGTTCTTCTTAGTTTAATCGCCAAAGTATGGATATCTGATCAAATTTAGAGTTCTGGTGCAGAAACGCCTAAACATACTAGCTCACCTGCCATGTGGCACAATTAAACGTTTATTTTTTCTCATTAGTGGTAAATGGATGGATAGGGGAGGATGAAGTCAGGATTCATTTATGAATCACCACTATTTTTCATTTAACATTTTAATACCTGGCTGCTAAGTATTACAATATGTAATTGTTTTACCTCAGAAACAAGAGTGATTCATTTTTCTTCTTGGAGAGTTGCCGCTAAATTCTCTTGCCTTGGGGTTCTTTTCTTATTCTTTTAGATAGTGTGGAGTTTAGATATTTGTAAGAACGCAATAAAATTTATTGAAGTTTTATACGATACCAAACATATCTGTATTCGGTACTTGATATTCCCTCCGAGTGTTTCTTTTGACTAAGAGACACGAGTATGTGAACTAGTTTTTGTTCTCTTTGAAGTAGATCTTTTTCAAGAGGAGGCATTTCAAGCTGTTTTTATCCCACTACTTGTAACAGGCTACACAACTTCCATAATATTACTGTTACGATCACGCATAATCAATTATTTTCAAATCAGCATTACTTACATTATTAAAACACATGAGCAGATTTTTTCATAACAACTTTTCTGCGTATCAAAAGTGAGAGAATTTTTTTTTTTTAAAAAAAAAAAACAATTAGTAGATGTCAAAAAAAGATTGACTTTTAATAATTTTAATGACCTCCTAGGAAATTTACAATCATATTTTCCGATCCTCTGTATGTAGCTAGGTTATACCAAAAAGGCAGAAGTGTTCCTCAAATGTTTTCAAAACTCTCCAAAACCACACAAGATTTTATAATCTTGAGCTGGAAAGAGTAAAAAAGCCAAAATACATGGTCAAGGTGAATATTGACGGTGGGGTTTTGTCACAATTTGATCTCCAAAATATAAAACAGGCTAAAATGAGTAGTTTTGGTTTTATTTTGACACATGTTGTGTACCCTCAAATTGATCAATGTAAAAAAAGGGATACGAAAATCATGAAAGTATTCCAATGGTAGGTAAATATTTTTAGAGCTCTGATGGTTTTAAAAAATTATCTAAAATTTGTAATGAAAAAATTGTTCGTTACATTTTAACTGGAATTTATTATAAAAATGTTTAATTTCTTAATCAGTAATTCATAGAGTTTTGATCTCAGATTCCTTATTAGAATCACATTCATGAACAAAATATGTCTGTGAATGCACAGTCTACGTTTATTAACGCTTTTTTCTTTCTTTTTTTTTAATAATTTAATTCCGGCTTCGCTATAGGAATCGTCAAACGATTTCAATCAACACATCTTTTCATGTAATTCTTCAAAAATCTGAAACACAATTCACATTACCAAGTGTAAATAAATTATGTAACATAAGTTCTATTATTTGTTGTATTATATTTAGCAAATTGTAACAAAATGTAAAAATGTATATAGCTCTGTTTAGAGCGGTAAATTTTCTAAAATAAAATGTAAGTAATGTAAATTAATTGTGGATCGATTTAAACTTTGTAAAAGTGTTTTATGTCGGTAAATTTGCTCCCTCAAATGTGTGAAGAGCTATCAAGAAAGGTTTCTTTATTTTGTTTGCAAATTTATGTAAAGAAATTTCGTCTGTGCTTAAGGCGGCCAGTTGAATCCAGTGTAAAATTATTATTTCAGTATTATGCAAGCGATGCAGTCATATTTCATTTTAAATTTTTATGCCATTCCCTACAAGGGTGAACGTAATTTGGGTCTTGGAATGTGACGTAATTGAAAAATTATTCGTTCAAACGTCATCCTTTTTCAAATTTACTTTTTTTCTTATTCTTCACGTCGTATACTCGTCAATTCTAATTTCTTATTTATTGAAACAAAAAAGAAATGTTCCTGAATAAAGGCTTCCTTTTTTATGACAGTTTATTCCCTAAGTTCGTTCAATTTTAGACTGGTCCAATAATTTTTTATTAGATCCAACGAAGAATTGTACCAAAAATCTTACTATACCTAAGCATTTTGGACTTAAACGAAGTACAACCGCCATAATTTATTGATCACTAATCATCTCTTATGAATGATTACAGAACTTAGATGAGTTGTATTCGCGTCATCGATCTCATCAAGGCGGAGAAATTTTCAAAGGAAAAGAAGAAAAAAAATAATCACTGTCATTGAAAACTTACGATTACACGTTACAAAAGAAAATCTCAACTAACTTGTACTAAAAATGAATGAATATGACATTCAACTTATTGTATTTGAAAATCTAGTCTGTGCTATTGCTTCCTTGAAAACTTGCCCCGACAAACCTTGAAAGCCTCATTTATAACGCTTCTTTTTTTAATATTGGAACTAAGTTGTGAGTACAAATTCAAGCGACATCCATCGTCTATTTTTTTGTTTTCAATCAAGTGAATCTCTGATCCTCATTAAGGCAAATTTCGGTCATATGAACCGAACTTCGCTGTTTCGCATCGCCCTAACTATTTGGTTTGTCAAACTGAAATTTCGGTTCATATGACCAAATTTCGTTCATCCATTCACTTTACCGCCAAAGTTCGGTTGCACAAACCGAAAGTTCGGCTTTTGTAACTAAATAGTTGAAGTGTTATGGGGCGACGAACGTTCGGACTACTTCGGACCATATGCCCGATCTTTTTATCAGTGAGAGTAAAGTGCGGTTATATGATTAGTGATATTGTGTTTATGACCTTCATAATATTAGAAAAATTTCAAAATAACTCGTAAACAGAGAGATCACGATACATACTCGTTTTCTCTTTTGATTTTTCACTTCTCAAAAATGATAATTTATATTAATTTAAACAACCGAGTCGGAATTCGTGCAATATTACATTAAATTAAGAAACAAAAACCCATCTTATTCTTGTATTCGATTCTCAAAACCCTCATTTTCTCCTTTCCAATAATTATATGGTTCCTTTATCAACTTATCAGTTTGTCAAACGGTTTGGAAACTCACTCAAACTGTTCTATGCAAAGTGAATTAGAATGAAAAAAGCGGAAAATGATTTGTTATCTGCACAATTTAATCCTCAACTGGACTGTGGTATTAAGTTTTCCCAACTGATCATATTATACGGCAAATTGCCTGAAAAACTCGGATATTCAGTGATTGATGTACCTATTTTACTTATGTATAAGGACCAACGCCCACCTTTTTTTCTTTCTTATGAATTAAAACTGTAATTAAAATTATGTACATATTTATAAAATTGATTTTAATAAATGTGCAAATTGATGTACCTAAAAGCTCTGATTTCTTCTGTCACATCAACCTATCATCTATGTTACTGTTACATTAGCAGAATCTTAGACGCAACGTTTTCACGAAAACATATTTT
This sequence comes from Bemisia tabaci, assembly GCF_001854935.1. Taxonomy (NCBI): domain Eukaryota; kingdom Metazoa; phylum Arthropoda; class Insecta; order Hemiptera; family Aleyrodidae; genus Bemisia; species Bemisia tabaci. Next base: position 4,467,693 of record NW_017566728.1, read on the forward strand.
ATAATTTAATATATTTTTAAATATTAATTTCGGTCGCAACCATTTCGAAACGGAAAGCGAAAATTCGAAGGAAACAAAATGACATATTAAAAGTAAAATTTTGCGACCCCGTACTTTCAGATGTCCGAAAAATCAAAATAAATGCTGATACAGAACAGGGTCACCTCTCCCAATGGATCATAAAAAGACCTATTAAAATTACGATCTATTAAATACATCGTAATAGCGCCTACAACCGCCTACAATGAACCATTTGCATTTACTCATCGGAGTTTCTGGATTTTGTCGAAGGCCAACAAAAAAGTGAAAGGAAATTAATAACACTCAGCCCTCATGAAAGTAAACTCTTATAACCGTCTTATAATTCTAAGCGCAATTTGTTCAGTTGATTCGACGGTAAAAATTCCTGAGGCAATCAATTGAATCCCTTGAGAAACAACGAAAATTCAATGAATCAATAAATAGACATGGTTAGGCTCTACAGGATTTTACCGTGCTCCTTGCGGCTCCAATGTGAATCAATCTTTGAGCACTGTGTGCTGCGGCTCGATTGTTGAATCGATATATCGATATATCGAGTGGCTTTGATCGATAAAAAGTATTGCTAAGATACGAGTTAATCGATTAAGGTCGTTCAATAACGATCCATGAATCGACCCGCTGATTCCTTGGATTAGGAAACCATACGGCGCGCGCTTAGTTAAAAGACTCCTTTTAGCCGTCCTTTTATTGAGGGCTTAATTCCTCTTTTCATGATAAATTGATTTTTGATTCTTCGAGCAAGAAAAAAAGAGCGTGGTACTTACGGCTTGTGAACAAATAAACCAGCACACAAATTCCTGGGCTGCAAGTCATGATCGCACCCACGGACAGATACCCACGGGAATAGGCTCAGCCCCTAGTCTCGTCTTTCCCGTTTGAAAAAAAGATGGTCAAGAAAGAGGTGATACGTCTTAAATGGATGGTGGTAAATTTTAATTCCCTCAAATGCGTAAACTGTGTTTGGCTTGGTTTTTTCCCTCCAGAGTAAAAATGAAAATGCATTTTTGTTTGCGCGTGTGTAGCATGCGAGCAGGTTTCTAACTTCCTCGGGGAACACTCATATTCCTCTCTGGAAAAAATTTCCCGGGTGCCTCATAAAAAAATTCTGAGTCAATATTCACATTCGGTGTTAGAATGTCTCAGATTCGAACAGTGTTCAAAACTCACCTTTGAGTTTTAGGAGCCATGTGGGGCATCAAGCCCGATTTTTCACGATTATTTGTCTGACATGGGAAATATCATAAGAGGAGATTTAAAAATGAGGAATAATGCACCGTCCAGTGGCGTTGTCCGGCGGCAGCTCCCATTTATACGCATGTATTTTATCAGATTAGATCATTTTGTCATACCTCCCTCAATAATTGTTCGATTGACGAACCAAGGGTATCCTCGTGTTCATTTGTCACAGTAGCTACCACTTTAGGACGAAATTCATCAAATTTCAGATACCTGCAAAGTCTCTATAAAACCTCTCTTGGTTGTGATTTGAAGAAAACTCAACGATAACAACGCATGATACACTCTCTCCAGTTGATAGCCATTGCTGAATAATATATGTTTTCTAGCCTACCTATTAAAATGAAGGCGGAATATCGATGTGTATAAGGCCATACCCCGCTCGTGTCCGAACCGCCTCTGTTTCCCGTGCACTTTTAAATCGGTAATCGCTACGAGCGCGGCGTAAGATGGACGTATTTATGCTAAAAGGAACTACGTGCAAGTGGAAAAATAGTGTGTGCTCGTGGTGAGCTGGACATTGGACAAGGGACAATATAAAAGTGGATATAGTTCCTTTTAAGAAAATGGAAAGGCGGGATTTGACATTAAATCATAAGAAATTGAGCCTTAACTCGTGAGCCGTGGGTATGTGACAAGAGCCTTGTGGACAGGGCTCATGAGTTAAAGCGTCCCGACGACGAGCCCGATCGTCATCGCTGACATTAATGGCGTTTTACAATTGGACGTATTTATGCTAGAAGGAACTATGTGCAAATGGAAAGATGGGGTGTGCTCGTGGTGAGCTGGATAAGAAACAATGTAAATGTGGATATAGTTCCATTTGAAAAAATGGAAAAGCGGGATTTGACATTAATAAATCAAAAAGGACCGAGGGCTAACTCGTGAGCCTTGGACATGTGACAAGAGCGTTGTGGACAGGGCTCATGAGTAACAACGCCCCAACGACGAACTCCGTCGTCGTCGTCAAGCCCGGTCGTCGTCGCTGACGTCACTGGCGCTTTAAAACTCCCATTCATTCTTAAGGCCCTCAACTAACGAGCACACCCCTTCTTTCGACCTGCACATAGTTCCATTTAAATTCGTCCAATTCCCATTCATTCTCATGGTCCTCAACTATCGAGCACACCCCATCTTCCCTTTTGCACAAAGTTCCATTTAGCATGAATACGTTCAGATTAATCTCCGTCCCTCGTTCTCGTGTGTCGAGAAGCCCTCTCCGAGTCAAACTCTCCCTGGCCATCTCCTTTTTTCCAGTATCATTTGTGTTATTAGAGCGTAATGTGTTAACAAAGCCAACGACAAGACGCTGGCAAGTTACGTAAGGCTGGAGCCGGTAGCCGGAGCTGGGGGGGGGGGGGTCCTTTTCCTGGGATTCGCGTGCTGCACTACCGCTGTTTTCCTCGATTTCTCGGTGCAGTGCGAGACGGATCAAGCGATTGCTTATCTGCTGCGAATAAAAATAAATAAAATCCGAACGAAAATGAATGGTTGGAGCCCGGCTCCCGGTCGCGGGTGGCGCGGCGCGTCCGTCCTCCGCGGAAGAACCGCCCAACTCCCGGGAGAAACCCGGCGAGGATGCGCGGTTCTTCAGCGGCGTCGATGAATCGATCGATCTGCCATTCAAACCTATAGAAAAGTATCGATTGCCAGGATTACACCTTGATGATCGATCCTTTTACATTGCTTTAAAGGGGAAGGATTCTATCGATGGTCGATTGTTCGCGCTCGGCCACTGCGGTTCTTCCCCGGCGCGGCGGAGCGCTTCGCCGCGCGGGGGAGCGGGGGTTTCTATTAGCCTCCTATTGTTTGATTTAAATTAGCCCCCATTGTTTTTATGCTCTAACTGTTTCGACTCCACTCCAAATTAGAGCTCGCCGAGTCCGGCTTGTCCATTGTCCATCTTTCCGGATCTGATGGCGGCGCGCTCTCGCTCACGCAGAGCGCGACAGGGCCGCGAGCGAGGGAGACGAACGCACGAGCGAGCGTTCGCGTTTTGCGTTTTGCGTTTCGACGCGCGGCGGCGGGATTTTTGATCCGCTGCAGCGTTTGATTCCCTGATTTACGGCTGCTCCAATTACCTCCTCGCCCTGGGTCGACGATTTTCTTCTCCGTTTTCCGCCCGTGGTTTTCCATGCGTGGTGACTACCGGCCTACGCGTTTTTCCCTTTGTATGCAGATGTCGCCGTCCGATTGTTCGTCCAGGCGCCTCCGGATGACCGAATGCTCGATGCGCGGCGAAAATCCTCTGAATGCAGCGAACTTGCGTGACAAATACGTAGTATTTCAATGATACATTCTGCAGATCGACGATATAAGGACTGAATGTTGAAGGTGGCCTGTGAAGAAGCGTACCTCACATAAGCGGTATTTCTATAGGCGAGCAGTGGCGAATTTAGAGGGTCGACAACATTGAGTTTTGTCCGTTTAAACGTATGAGGACTTATCTGTAACGTTAGCGGATGTGAAAAATTACCTTTTCGAAACACGCTTAAAAAACTATTTTGTTCACATACACAAATTTAATATGTTTGGCTCTGGCATAATGTACAGAATTCGAAGATCATATCTCAAGTATTTTCTGCAAATTTTTTCGATGCCAAAACAATTTTTTGAATGTGTTTCGAAAAGGTAATTTTTCACATCCGCTATTGTTACAGATAAGTCCTCGTATGTGAAATAATAGATATTCACCATTTCCAGGTGAAATAGTCTGCCTCACCAAGAATCGAGTGTTAATAAAATTGTGTGTCTTATAGAGAAATGGCCTCTTTTTGTCCTAATAACGCAAGTTCTTGTGAAGGTTCTCAAAATGAGGGATTTTGGTTAATAAACTGGGAAAAATTTGGGCCAACCTGAACATTCCACCATTAATTAATTAGGAACTTTTAAGGGTGAATGGTATGATATATAAATGCAGAGGCAACTACAATTTTGTGCGTCCCGGATTATACATACAGTCTCAATTGATTAATTTTGATTTTGTCGCACATCACCATTATCGATTCTTATAGCGTATGATTTACTAAGATGGAAATAAATGCTTCATTTTTTAGGCAAAATACGAAACTAATGTATACATTATTTTAGTTTTGTGTATTCATCTTCACCAGTTGAATGTCTAAAATTTCGAAAGATAATGCAAAAATATTACATGAGTTTACATGGAGCAATTTCAGATTAAGCTTACTTATTATAATTGAAATTGATTTTCTTTCATGATGTTAAACGCCACTACACACGTATTTTCACCATAAAATGAGTAAAATTAACGTTAAATTCGTCGGTATTGAAATTCATTCCAAGGAATCATTTTCTGGATTTTTGAAAAAACTGAATCTGCTGAAGCGAAATCAAACATCTTGTTCTGTGCTAAGGGATTCTGATCGTAAATTTAGACCCAAGTTTTCAAATTTTATTCAAACCGTAATGTATAATTCCTAAGACTAGAATTACCTAAACTTTCTTTTTTTAAACATCTTAGGCTCAGCAAGGGCTAAGGAGCTACCTCTGCGTCTACTCACTCCGCAGCAGGAAAAAAAATTGTGGGAGATGACTTGAGAATAGTCTACGTTTGTGATGTGGTGAGCGCGATATAGTGACAGTGGATTAAGGACGATAGTGAGTAGAAGACAAGACCTTGGGGGCAAGAGACGAAAAACAATTTTCCGTTCGAGTAAGTTTCCGTTTATCTGAAATTATTTGTTTGTTGTCCGGCACCTCCCTAAATCCGGGCCTCAGCCTGGAGCTGTGAGGGTCAAAAAGTTATCTGACCCGGATTTTGGGATACGGATCTGCCGCAACATCCTCTGAAATCTCGCAGATCAATCCTCCGAAATTGCATCCCTAAATCCTCGACTTGGTGCGGCGTTGTGACCTGCCACCAATTAAAGTTGCCACAGCACATGTATTATTTCTTAAATCTCATAAAATATTAAAGGATTATATCATTACCTCATTCCATCATACACTAATACCCATTTATGAAACATCTTAATTGTACATTTTGTTAATAATTTGTAAGCTGAGACGGAAGAAAATTGATGAACGTTTTTATATCGAATGAAAATGGCATCCTTAGTTTATTTAAATCATTTTTTTTTTTTAAATTTGTACAGGTGTTTGCAGATTCGTGAAGTATTTAGTTGAATTTAGGGCCTCCAAATCGTCGACCCCCATAATGACGAAACAAAATACGTGTTGATTCGAGTCTTACTAGATGAGTTTAGTGACGGTCTTCTTCTATGACGAAGTATCTCATATTGCATTCAATCTATCTCCATTTATCTCGGTTTCAATGTTCCAAAATCTCCGCTCCTATTTTGTTTTTTGAAAGGAGACCGAACTGACATCATAGTTTTTTCCACAGAATATTTCTTACATTGAGGAGAAAAATCACCGACTTTTTTTAAAAAATGAGGTTTGGGAGATATCCATGTAGAAAATGAGGTATGAACGGAAGTCTGCAACCCCGCATACCAATGATACGCATTTTTGCAGTTTCACCATGTTTCACCGATTGAGTAATGGATCGTATTCGATACAACAAACAGGTAAGATTGTATAGATATCGATTGGTTCAATATATAAACATAACCTTAAAAGTTACTAGAGTATATAATCTGAGGGAACGAGTTTCTAGTGATAGATTTTTTTTTCTTATGGGTATAAAATGGCAATGAAAAGTAAAATTGTTTGGAATTTTCTCATTTTCAGATGTTCCTTCTTAAATCCTGAAATATTTGTTTGAATTTATGCTCTAATGTTTTGAACCAAACGGTACACCAAACCATCATCAAATACGATCTATAGTTCAGTGCATGAACTCATCTGGACCAGAGTAGAGTACCTATATTGAGAGAGTATGGCCACTGAAGTTACCACCTCTGATTGGCTCAGCCATCTTAGGCTAAATGGAGCCGTTAGGACCCAAAAATGGCGGACGCCATAAATTAATGTAATGCAAAATGACTCAAAATGTAGTTTTCTTTGCTTATCGTAACGAGAAATTTACTCAAATGCACCATTGCGACATCTTTACATATTTTTAAGGCTAATCGTGTGCAATTTTTGAGAAAAATGATCTTAGATGTAGTAAGGTTGGCAGCAAGTGCGGTTGGTGATAACCGTCAAAAGTTGGCAATGACCCCCCTCCCATCCACAAAAACCAAAACAAAGCACCGCCATTTTTGGGTCCTAAGCCTCTCCATGGGGCCTAGTGGCCATACTCTCTCAATACAGGTACTCTAGACCAGAGGAACAACTTTTATCAACATTTAGGAAAGTTGGTACAACTTTGTATTTGATTTGGCAACAAGACAGCTCCGCACTTACGATTCCTCAAAACGTCACGATTTGCCGAGACGCTGGATCCCCTCACTTATTTTCTCATGTTGTCCTGCTTCTTTTTGCGCTTGTGTCACTGAATTGTTATCCCATTTTTATTGCTCCCGGCTTTGACGCTATCGAGGATGTGAAATATCTTTTCCTCCTCACTTCCGGATTAGCCAGGTCATTCGAGTGTCCACTCGGATACAAGAGAATAGAATTCAGAGATGAATGAGCAGCTAAATCACACTGGAAACACCCTCGCTGTGATTAAACGGCTGGAAATACACGTAAAATCTCAGTCGTACTTTATTTGGGTAGTCAAGTAATTTATGCTCATTGAACTTCAGAACTCATCGTTCCTTTCACCTAGCTCTCAGAGAAACGTAAAGCTTTTTTGGGAAATCCAAATATTAAAAAAAAAGAAAAGAAAAAAAGAGAAAGAAAAGAAGAAATAAAAAGGTTATATTGCGAGGAAAAAATCTCAAGAAACTGTGCATTACTTTATTTAGGTAATTAAATAATTTTGCTCAATGGACTTCAGAACTCATCGTCCCATTCACTCAGCTTTCAGCGAAACGTACAAATTTATTTAGAAATCCAGATATTAAACAAAATAGAAAAAAGGGTGATTTTGCGAAAAGAAACTCTCAAAAAACTGTGCGTTAAAAGAAAAACCAGGAGTCATATTTTAATGTGGCAAAAAAAGAAGAAAGAAGATAGGTCATCATCAATTCAATAAGTGTAACCATTCCTTGCGTGTATCAATGATCGTGTAAATATAAAGTAATTGAGTGATCAGGTAAAAGCAGGAAGAGAAAAATTCAATGTTATTGAAATTATTTCAACTTCATTCCCTCTTACTTTGACTTTTGAACATTTGATTATTTATATTTGTTTTACATTGAAATCGAAGTATAGATCATCCAGTTTTTCGATATTCTGTTTGAACAGTTTTGTATTAAAGTATAATCATTTTATTTGTCAACTTCGGATGATGGGCAATATCCGAGAGGTCCTTACTATCATTACGTACAAGGATCAACTCAACGTACTGATAATTTCTTTTAATCTCACAAAAAAAAACCAAAAAATTTAAGTTTATTGAAGTCCATGTGTCGTTGGCCGAAGCGTAACACCACATATCTTCATTGCGATGTTTCCGAAATTCCGCCTCTATTTTATTGTTTTGAGGAAGAACAAGACAATTCCATAGCTATAGGATTTGTAGAAAAAATAATTCTGACAGAGAGTAAAAATCACCGAATTTTTACGTTGGCTAGTTTTCCAAAGAAAAATTAAAGGCTGACCGGAAGTCTGCAACGTTGCAGACAGAGATACGTGGTTTTTCACATTGGCCATCGATTTGTAAAAACCTGAAGACACTTCTACTTTCTTCGCACTACTTGCATTCGCTTTTGTTTTTACTTGCATTCGCAGTGGCGATGAACACTGAGACGCGTTGATGACAGCGCCTTGATGCAACTATTCGACCTCGACGGATGTCCGTTTTGCATATGCAAAAAACTGAAGGAGTTTTAATTTACACCGTGCCAACTGTAGCAGTTTCTATGGATGGACGCATGGACGCGTTGACCTCAGCGCCTTGATGCAACTATTCGTACTTGATGGCTGTCTGTTATGCATATACGAGCATCTGAAGGCGTTTTGACTTTCTTCGAGCTTAACTCTACAAATTTTTTTTACAGCTCGTGAAGTCGGGAGTGACTGGAAGTGCATATTGATTGATCTAGATTGAAATTTTGATTTTCCTCCATGATGATCCTCATGTGATCCACTACAAGGTCAAAGTTTGAAATACATTGATCGTACCCAGAATGCATTGAACAAAAATTAAATATCCACCTTAAAAAGTCGGCTCAAGTATGTCACAAACGGGAAACAAGATTACACAAATTGAACGTTTCCCGTAATCATTCATCTATTCATTCCTGAATCGCATGCCAGCAAATGCAATGGATTCAATATCTCGCTTCAATATCTCGTTGTTTGTATGCGCAACTTGCAATGCTCTGCTCTATGATGCTAGTTTGAAGCACCATTAGGAATAAGACAAACGCAAACAGACACAATATGGAAATAAAAATAGGGAAAGGGTGTGCGTTAACGACGGCGCAGAGATACAACTATTCGTACTTGATGGATGTCCGTGTTGCGTGGGCAAAATTGAAGGCGCGATGACGCGAAGCGTGAGCTCTCAATGCTCTGCTATGTGCTGTCAATGCGGTGTCGCTCAGATTCGGGAGAAAAGTTGAGAAAGAGTCCCGAATATGTCTTTCCTGTCTTTGGCTGTGTTGATGCTCGTTCTTTCTTCTTTTTTCAGGTTCTCATCTGATTATTTTTTAGGTTGGATTTGAAGACGCACGTCTTAAGCTCGTGTGAACCGCAGCACCGGCTCGGTTCTTTTAGAAATAATATTAATCGGATGCGTAAAAAGGCTTTAATTTTTTATGTTTTCTTTAATTTCAGAAGTCTGTCGGTAATTTCAATACATTCAATTTTGCAATTTTGTCTCTGTGTGCAAAGTAAATTCTACGACAATCTCGATGGAAAATGTTAGTTTGCTCTCCCGTATAAAAATAAAATAGGAACGGAAATTTTTACACACCGAAAACCAGATGCGTGGTTTGGGAGCCTCCTCGTCAATATGTATATATCTTTACCTCTGGAGATGATGAACACAGATATCAATGTGGCCTAGGTTCGAGCCCATGTAAATCATTTGCGCTGTTTCACAATTTCCGTTCCTACTTTATCTTTTCTAATACAAACAAGCTAACTTTATAGCTTGAAATTTATACTGGCAATTCTACCAACAGAAAAGACAAATCAAGGAAGCTTTCAAAAAGTACGTTGGCTAATTTACCGAAGAATAAATAAAATTTAATTTATAAAAATATATATAAATATATAAATAAGTCCGCAACAAAGCAAATAGAGATGCGTTTCTTTACACTTTAGCCATCGATACGTAGACGTGGCAGACTTTGAAGGCATGGCCCTGCCGCAAACAGAGGTACAGGAAGATGGAAAAAAGCATACGATGATTGAAAAGGACGCAACAAGGGAGACAGGCGGAAGTAACAAAGGGAGGAAATTTGTCAATCTGCTTATGAATTTACGCCGATTTATTAGCTCTGCCGGCTTGATCGGAAAGTGATTTCTGTTGCGTTGCACTAGACACTGCGCTCCGCAGCACAGCGATGCGTCGATGGATCGAAACCCGCATAATATCAACAAAATAAATCGAGAGAAGTATCGAATCTATTACGACTCGTATCGGAGGAGCGTGGATTTTTGGGACTTGAGGTGAACTGAGGCGTGATAAGCCCCTTAGATTGGATACCTTTTCGGGAACCACTCAACTCTGTTCTCTTCGGATCGAGGGTCAGGGGTCCGCCAGGGCCAGGGTCCACCCGTGTTCTGCCGTGCTAAGGAAGAACGCCGTATGAAATTTGGGAGTTGCCAAATTTCCCTTGATAAAAGATGTATTTTTGAAGACATTCGTGCACCTTTTTCTTCGAAATTTTCCAATATTTTAGATTAAATTGCGTGCGAAATTTTCTGAAATTTACGGGAAAAAATATTCACTATTTTCCTTGCAAATTTGGCATGTATCGAAGGGAATTTGGCAACGCCTGAAGGGTCATACGGTGTTTTTCCTTAGCACGGCAGTGTTGGCGCTGGTGAACTGGTGCGAGGCCGTGAGGATGCAGCGCGTTTACGGCGCTCGTAACTCCGTAAATTCCGTAAGATCCGATGCGATCGCCGCGTCGCGTCGCGTCGCCACGCCGCGCTGCTGTGTCCGGGACAATCTTGCCTAGTCACCTAGCTTAAGTTAGCTTAGCTCCATGAGGTCCGACCCATCCTGCCGCTTCTAGCATTCGTTCTATCCATAGTCAATTACAAGGGTTCCCAGACTGACGGATGGATCCATTGCCAAACCAGTCAAGAGCCGGACGAGTCCAATCGCCTTTTCGCTCAACGTCAATAGGTGCTACACAGAAAAAAAAGTATCATAGAAAATATTGAGAAAAATCTATCAGAAAAATCTTGAGATAGAAAATAAATAATATATTAAAATCAACGGAATTAACTTTACTAAAGTAGATAAGATAAAAAATCTCATTCATCCGAGTTTTTGTGGCGAATAATCGTCATCCCTCGTAAGGTTCTATTTCCAAAATTAAATTGTTGAATTATGCGTGAGATTCGTGAAAATTTTCTCATCTCTATAATGTTGTGTTGAGGCTCTCCTTAATACTTAAATCACAATGTAAATCGTGTGAGGTTTCCTCAGGGAAGGAGTTGTTCAAAGAATGACTATGAAAATGGTCTGTAGCCATAAAGTACTTTCCGAAGCTGGACGCTCGAAAATGCGCATACCATTTCCGCAGATCGCAAAATTATTAGTAAATTTTAGACTCATCAAACGTTGCGATTTTTGCGTGACTCTCCTTTAGAGTCTACCCCTCTGCGTTTCAGCAATACTTTGCAGCAGACGTATTCTGGAAGGTATCCGCGAGTTTCAAGTAGGTTGGAAGAGAGAAGAATGCGCAGTAGCGATTCTTGCATTTCTCGCATGCACCGTTCTCCTTCCATTCAAATCCATTGTGACTAATCGATCGATGAATATCGATTGTTTTACATACTCGGAAATGGGCGCAACCCGGTGTTAATCGCACTTGAGGACGGGGTGAAGGCAAGGTTTGGGACGCACTGGTCGCGCGGCGATGCATCCTTTTACGGAGCTGAATTTGAAGTGTTGTGACACTGGTAAGTATTTTATACAATGAATAATTGTTACATTGTTCTCGGCTATATCGTCCAATCAAATAGGTTTCCTTGTCATTTCTCCACCGAGATGTCCCAGAGAGCATCTCAAGAGACTCCGATCGCGCTATTATGCTCACACTGAGCCCCCTTTACACTCCCGGTTTCTGATCCCTCCGCCTCCAGTTGCCGGGTCACAGGAAAAACTCAAGATACCGACGGTGAAATTTCGAAACCGCTTATCTCTTTTACGGAAATCCCCTATCCTATTTTTTGGTTTCTCGATGAGAATCGAACCAGCAGCGGTTTTTAGAATTTTTACTAAGTATTCTTCATGCAGTGAGGAAAAGTCGCAACACAAAGAAAAATGTTCAGTAGTTATTTCTGCAAATGTAAAATATGACAGGAGGTTACAACACTGCAAACCTAGATAAGTGATTTTGAAGTTTAACTGTTGATATAGAAAACCGCGGCTATTCGCAAAAGTTGACGACACTAGGTTTCGCCCATTTAAATATGTAATAATAGTAATCGTACTGGTACGATATTCGATATCCATCAATCCAAGGTGCAGGATGCAGGTTGCCTCCGAGGAATCGATCTTAATGAAAAGAATTAAATGAAAGAAAAAAGTATTGCCAACTTGGAAGAAGCAACTTTGAGGTGATAGTAGTGAGTGAAAAATTGATCGCATTACAAAGCCTAAACCACAGCAATCCCAGATAAGACAGGAATATTTAGCCAATATTTAAACAATATTGTTTTGGTATTTATGCAAACATTGGGCCAATATTGGTTAAATATTGAGCCAATGTTAAAATCGTACACCATCTTTCCTTTCGGCATAAATACTGTGCCAATACTTTGGCTAAGAATACTGTGCCAGTACTTCAAAGGGAAAGTATTTGGATATCAATATTGAGACAATACTACACCAATATTGAATCAATTTAGGGGTTCGCAGCTAGGGGATGGTGGAAAGGGGTTAATTGTGGAAATAATTTTTGAAACCATGAAAAATAAAAATAATGAACTCATTGGTACGTGATTTAACCGATTTTGAAGGTTAGAAATTTTCTACCTTCCTTGGGAATTGAACCCGGGACCTACCTAATACTAGCCGACGACCCTACCGATTGAGCTATAGCGAACGATGCACGAAAGTGACGCAAAAACGGTATTTAACGTCGATTTGAACGGGCCGCTAAGATATTTTCAATCTACCTGGATTTGTCCGTGTATTTATTTTACTTTTTACTTTACTATATTTTTTAAATTTATTTTATCGTTTTACTTTGTTTTATTTCCTTGCTGACTCTATTTTTTTCTTCACTCTATTTTTTTTTTTTTCAAGCACTTCATTTTTTTTCTTTAATTATTTACTTCTTATTCCTTTACTTTGTTTTGTTTTACTGTAATTTATTTTAATACTTCATCATAATTTTTTTGACTTCAGTTAATTCTTTAAATTCATTCTATTCTTTAACCTCATTTAGTTTTTTCCCTTATACTTTATTTTTTTCTTCATCTCAGTTTTTTTACTTCATCTCCTTGCTCCCTCTAATGTTTTACTTCAGTTTAGTCTTTGACTTCATTTTATCATTAATTTGATTTACTTCATTTTATTTCTCTTCTTTTGTCTCTGTTATTCTATTATTTCCACCATTCTATTATTTTATTTATTTTTTTCTCTTTAAATTTTTCATCGACATTCTGAGATGCATTTTGCATTTGATTGCAGTTTGATGTCTTCCTCATAAAGACTATGCAGGTGCGATTGCCATAATCTCACAGCTGCACAGCTACTAAGTGCAAGTTCTACAGGAGACCAATAAGCACACGAGATCAAGAATTTCTTCTTCAGTTGAATTTAAATGTTTCATTTGAAATTTGAAAAATAAAAAATAAACAACCAAATGTGAATGAATGATAACATTCTCATTCAATGATAATATTCACAACAGTACATGAACTACAAACAAAACAAAAAAAGAAATAAACTGAGATCACGCGCAAATACATTGAAAATGACCTCAAGGAGATGGAAATTCAACAATTTCTTGGGAGGCAAAAAAAATATATATTATATTATATTATATTAAATTTGACAACAACTGCAATAACCTTTATGAATAATAAAGTTGAAAATAATGGATAATTGTTCAGAAAGAACACATTTGAGCTACGTCTTAAATCTAAGCCTTATTATCTTTAATACTTTTCGTTATGGGCAGGCATTTAGTATGATAACTTATACCGATTAGGATATCGAAAATATTTTAAAAATATTTTGAATAGCAGTATTATTGTTTAAAATATTTTCAAAATATTTTGAAAATACTTACCAATGCATTACTGTCTTTTAAAATGTTTTTAAAATATATAATAAATATTTTGAATATAAATATTATATGTACTGATATTTTAAAAATACTCTCACGATATAAATTTTTACAGTATTGATATACAAATATTTTGAAAATATTTTTATGATGTTTTGGGTAAACATATTATTTTTAAAAATACTAAATGATGATTCTTTAAATATTTTCTAAAAAAATAATTTTGATTATAATATTATCAAAATATTGTCAGTATTGTATAAATATTGCGACAGTACGGACAATATTTGCCCAATATTGTAAAAATATTATGTCTTATCTGGGGAGACTGAGATTGTAATATTTTCATACCGCGCAGATTGTTACGGTAACGTTCAGTGCGCGGTTTGAATCACGTAGACTTTTCTTTTTTCATGAGCGGGAGGTTTGAATTTACGCATCGAAAAAATTTGAATATCTCAGTTGGAAGTTAATTTCAGTAATTTTCGTTCGTGTCCTACATAAAAGTTTGACAAAGGAAAATGTATCAGAATGCTCAAATGCGCTTTTGGTCGAGGGGTCCATCGCGCCAGAAATCCTTGAAGTTGGCCGATCCCGTGGGGATTTGTCAGTAACTGGCGTGCAACAGGGCGAAATATGTCATTTACATCGCGTTTACCGACCGAACATGTTGCTCCGTGATTCACACGGTTGAGTTTCAGATAATGTTCGTCTGTTGAACCGATGCGGAATGGTTAGGTGGCCGGGCCTGGGAAACGGGGCGACGGAGCGAGGGGGGCGGGGGGTCGCGAAAGAGGTGTCGCAGCGGAATTTTCTCGGAATCTGAAAATGAATTCAGTTTAAATGATCACGTGCAAAAATGTTGCTAATCAGTTACATCGACGGACGAGCAGCGAGGAGCGAGCAGGGAGCGGGCAGTTGGGGGTGGTAGGTGTGGTCGGGCGAAAGGGGGGTGCAAACGCCCGGTGACCACTCATGAAACGCTCATTGGAATCATTCCTCGCAGCTAAAGCGCAAAGCTGCCGTGCTAAGCGAGAACACCGTATAAACCTTCAGACGTTGCCAAATGTCCTTTGATAAAACACGAAATTCCTGGTAAACCAATGAATATATTCCTTCCATTTTTTCAGATAATTTTGTTCGCCATTTCATCTGAAGCGCCTGAAAATTTCAATAAAAAATATTCAGAACTTTCCTCAAAAATAAACATTTTACGGAAGGAAATCTGGCAACTCTCGAATGTTCATACGGCGTTTTTCCTTAACACGGCAGAAAGGTGCTCCGCATTTCGGCTCCGCGTGCCCTCGTCATTGATTTAATCAGCTTTTCATTTCGTGTCCGTCCCGCGCCGCGCCTCGGTCCCTCCACCCTCAATCTATTTCTCTCGCCATCATCCGGCATAGAATAAGAGTGAAATAGTGTCAACAGCCTCATCAAACCTTTTAGCTGTATTCACCTTCAGGACCTTCAGATTATGACCATAGTTAAACTTGTAAGCAAATAAAATGGAGTGCTGGTATTACATTCGATTTATTGGCCCCGAAGCATTCGAAGACTATGGACTAATGCTAAAAATCTGGGAGTTCATTTCACTGACTGGATAGCATTTTACAAAAAGGAGGCAGGTGCATTCCAATGCTTCTAGGATTGTGAAACCCATGATTTTTGCGATCGGTGCATTCCAATGCTTCTAGGATTGTGAAACTCATGATTTTTGCGATCTTCGCATTCACAAAGGTAATTTCGTCTTGAATTTGTAGTTTATTCTGGGTGCGCTTCGTGCGTCCATCACGGCTAGCCGAGGGACTGCGCCTGGAGAGCCATTTTTCTGAAGTTGAACATTTGATCACCATGATGAAAACATTTTGAAGACTCTCAAGACAAAAATGATTTTGTCACAGAATATTTCTACCGGAACGTGCCATCATTTGCACATTATTAAATATACTGTTTTTTATGCAGTATGCATGAGCACACCCCGTCTTTTCAATGCATCGCTAGTTCTTTTTAGCATATTATACGTCCAGTTCATAGTTGAAATAACATGGAGTCCTTCTCATCATTGAGTCGGGTCTTTTTTATCTCCAAGACACCGCTTGCGAGGCAAACCAAAGTCCCTATGTGACAAAAACTAAAGAGCCATTCCTGAAGAAAGAAAAAATTTGTGCTGCACTGAAAAAGAGTTACGGGCTACTTAGACACATTGTCTGTTTCCGGCTCAGAGGCTGGAAGTTCCGGCTACTGGAGCCGTAGCTTAGATTGCTCCGGATGCTACGCCCGGAACTTTTGGCCCCGGAGCCCGGAACAGGGACAGTATGTCTATACAGCCCGTAAGCACGGCTTCCACGGCCGGAATTTTTTTTTTCAGTGTAAATTTCGACTACTGATATTTTTTCCTGTATTAAGAATACTTTCGTAAGCATGCCGGATGGAGCAGTTCTTCTAAATTTCCTGCCGCATCTAGATCAAAGCACTGATACAGTGCCTTTTGACCACGGGCCGACTATGTATCAAGTGCAGGCAACGATAAGTTACAAATTTCAGCATGTCTCTTTAATTGGCACTCAGCGGCTATCGGCGAGAAACACGCGTTCAAGGCGATCCTACATGTGAATCGATGGATGTAAAAACCTAGTAAGTCCATTTCTTGATTGGTCCTGAACTTGATAAGAATACTTGTATTCTAGGATTCATCGAATATAATAGACTCATTCGGTTTTAACGTCCACAGATTTATGAATCGCTCGATGTATAATTACAATCAAAGATGATGCGCGTTCCCGGAGCTGAGAAGAAGTATCAATGTTAGGTGTAAATTTGTAAAGTCGTGGCATAGCAGACTAGGCCAAGCGCGGCATAGGGAGCAGTGATATATATTTGTGAAACAACTTTTATTGATTCCGACAAAACAAAACAAACGCCGGGGGGGCCGTCGCGGAGTCATCAATACTCGATAGGCGAGAAACGGGTTAGCTGGCCGCGCAGGCGCGCTTTTACGCCTATAATTAATCCATTCCAGAAATTAAAAGAATTATTATTATTTTTTGTAGTTAGAGAGAGCCGTTGAATAATTATAATGCTGCGCACTTATAAATATTATTTAAAAACAGAGGCTCCGAGTGTGTGCTAGTGTGTGCTGTGCTGTGTGTTTTGAATTGTTTGTCCACGAGCTATAGTCGCACGAGGGCCGAGATAATAGGAGGTGCTTAATAAATCCTGCCCTCTGCTTTATTGTGTTTTAATTCACATTTATCACTCGCTATGAATTTCTGTAGATGTGACTCTTGCCAACAAACCTATGATCGGCTCCTTAATGCCGCGGGGAAGACAACAGCGCTCAAGTGAGAACGAAGAGAAGTATATCAATCGTCCCTTGCCAACGTCGAATTTCCCGCCTATAAGTCCGATTCGAAAGCGGTCATTGACAGTGTTGGTCTAGCTCGAAAATTCTCGAGGCGCTGATACGCTTTCAGGGTCCCTCCTCTCGGGTGGAGCCCCCCAAACTAACCTAAAGTCCTCCTTTTTGTAGGTTTTTCACATTTTATGGGCCCCTAGAGGAATCCTGCCGGGACCTCTGGTCCCATTTTCAGAATTTCTGGGATGCTGGAGCATCCTAGCACCCTTTCCCAGATCGCCCCTGGGCATCCGTTAACTTTTTATTTAAACTTCATTTTCGGTACTTTCATTTCGCTCATTTTTTTATTCAGAATATAAATATGAATACTTCCTCATCAGCCACGCTATTTGTAACAAATTGATAATTCCGATCAAAATAGAAAGAAGGGATATCGCTTCTTTTGTTAAATTTATCGGCCATACTTTATCAAATTTTTTTAAAAACTTTTTCTTACCGATTTTTCTAAAATAGTTGATTGTTTCCCAAACTAGCCCTTCAGGATTTCCAGATCCAGTTGATTTTAGAAAAATCGGAAAGAAAAAGTTTTTAAACAATTTGATAAAGTATAACCGATAAAGTTAACAAAAAATGTGATATCAACTGGATCTGGTAATTCCCAAAGTACGAGTTTGGGAAACAATCAACAATTTCAGAAAAATCGGTAAGAAAAAGTTTTAAAAAAAAATTGATTTGAGTTAACAAGAGAAGCAATATCAACTGGATCTGGAAATTCCGGAAGTACGAGTTCGGGAATCAATCAACAATTTCAGGAAAATCGGTGAGAAAAAGTTTTTTAAAAAAAAATTGCATAGAGAAACAAGAGACGGGTGGAAATTGCTATAATGTTTCTTTTAGCAGACATAATTCGCAATTTTTACGGAAACCAGTATCGTTGACTTGTTGGCACATATCCTTTCTTCTCGGTGAATTGTGGATTTCTACTTCAAACTGAGCAATTGGGCAATTGTGCATGGTGGATAGCAAAGCTTCAAGAGCCTGATTCGAGCGCCTGGTCGATGATTCACGATAAAAATTACAAACGTCACCAAGACGAGGAAATAAACCGTGCATTTTATTGTGCATTAACAAGCGCTGTCCTCTCAGCCACGCTTTTTGGGGGGCTAAACCAGGAGACGGAGAAAATGTTCAAATGCCGAAGATCTGGAGCACGAAAAACATCAAAAGGAAAGGCAGATTAAAATTGGCAGGTTCTAGCTTTCTCTCGTCCGAGAGCGAACTCCAAGAGCAATGTTCCAGTGTAGAAAAACAAGGTCCGATATCTGGGAGGACATCACCGTTAAATGAGTCTATTAAAAGAAGTTGTTCCCATGGGGTCCATGCTTGAGGCAGAGGCAGCTCCCAATCCATTCACCAATTATGAGGCCAATTAATTCGGCATCGAACGCGATTGAATGACCCGATAATCATTTCCAATGGTCACGGTTCAGGCGTAAACTGTGAATCCCTCGGATTCCACGGCGACAGTAACCAACGTCGCGGCCAAGAAGTCAGGTATTTTTTTTTTTTTTTTTTTTTTTTTAGAGCTGTACGAAATTCCGCGGCCGGAGTTACGGCCAGCCACCAGGGGACAGAGTCTGACAGTCTACACCGACCTGTCAACGCTCCTCGACAGTGATGCCGATTTTTTAATTTCTTTTGCCAGTTCGTGTTGACTCCATCTTCAAACTCCACGGGAAAAACGACTTAGTGCTGAGCCCTTAAGCTGTAGGGGTCAGCCGTATACTGCCGTGCTAAGGAGAAACGCCGTATGAACATCCGAGAGTTGCAAAATTTCCCTTCCTAAAATATTAATTTATGAGACGAATAATGAATATTTCTACTTGAAAAATACTTTAGACCACATTGTGCAGAAAATTCTCAAAAGTTTTTCTGAAAATTCGCATTTTACCTGAAGAAATTTGGCAACGCTTGAGGATTCATACGGCGTTCTTCCTAAGTACGGCAGTATAGGCTGTGGGGCTCAGCCCTACTGCCTTCAGTTGGTGCTATTTTACCTAGGGTTTTAGGGCTCAGCGCTCAGTTGTTTTGTCCGCGTTATTCAGAGGTTTTCAGGCTCGAACCATGGTACACTCTTGTCTGAAAATTTAGAAAAAATACACGCAAAGCATAATATGAATGACATGTATTGCACCTCACTGCCTCGCCTTCAATTTTCGGGGTAGGCCAGGAATCATCCTCCGTGCAGCAGTATTTGAGGGCTCCTTTGTAATCCTCCTATTTAATAATAAATAATTTTCCAACTTGACGAATTTCATGCTAATCTAATGCCGGGCACTTGCTATACTTTTTAATGTTGCTTGAAAATACAGCCGTATTCGAATAGAAAATGCTGTATTTTACCGGACGCGTACGTTTGGCAACGTCTCCTATGACAGGCGAGTTGCTGGCCATAATTTGCCATGTGAAAAGTCAAAAATGCAAATCACTCCATTCTTAGACTTTTTTACGGACGTTCGGTGACTCGATTGTGATTTCTTTCTTCATTGACTGCGCTTATAAAAAACCAACTGTGGCGCATTCCAATGCTTGTTCACGTTCATTCATTTTATTAGGAAGGTTTTCTCTCCTAAATGATCGTTCCTCCTTACCTTTGCGACTCCAAATACAGCGTTAAGGTAAAACAAAAAAATCGCGAAGAGGAAATCTGGAATTTCAAAGGTCATCTATACTTAATGAGGTGGAAAATTTTGCATAGAAAGGGTTCGTTACGCAAGCGTTAGAAATGGAAAGAAAGCTATCAATCCTCTTCCTGGTCCTGATATCTCCCATCTACGAGCGTGGCCAAGAGGAGGGTAGCCTCGAGGCGTAAACCGGTTAACCGGTCATAAAATTAGGTTTTCGTCCAAAAAATAAGATTTTAAAATTCGTGGAAATTTGTAAATTTTAGTCCCTCGCCCGCTCCCAATGGGAAAATTTTACGTTTGGGCCTACTTCCTCGTTCCCACTAAAAATGTCTGGCTGGCACTAGTTTTTCTTGCTCTATGAATTAGGTACTCTGCCCTGCCAGGGAAAAATGCCGTGTAAAACTTCTGGCGTTGCTAATTTTCCTCCCATAAAATGTAGATTCTCTAAAAATGAATTTTGGACTATTTCTCTTTAAACATTTTTACTTCAGATTTTTATCTAAAAAATATTCAATTCTAATGAATTTTTTAAGGGAATATATTCAATACTCTTCTCTAAAATAAATATATATTAATAGAGTAAATTTGAGAATTTTCCAAATTTACTGCTCCGATGTCTTCTTAAGCGGGATATTGCGGTGAATACATATTACACTAGTTGCTTCGCGCACCTATCATTGATTAGATCCATGTATGAGTATCCTTGATAAGTAGTGCTAAATAGCAGTCAGTAACGTCATCCCATCATAATGGGCCTGTTGCAAACTTTTGCTAGAGCAAAACTAAGAGTTGTTTCTTATAGATAATGCCTCAAAAATCACGATGAGCGCATCGGCAAACTCTGAAATGCACTCATAACTTCACAAACTGCGTAAGAAATTTGCGGTTTTTTGAGCTTCCCGCTTCAAAAACGATACTACGGTACAGGTGAACATTTTGTAAGAGGAGTCGTTCCATCGTCGGCAATAATCATCATAGCCGACGCCAATCCGCCAAAACACGTTTGATGGGACGAGATAACACCTGAACTGGATTAGACCAGATAACAATCGGTGTGTTAACGTTCATATTTTCCACGCCCGAATTGATTGACCTTGAACTCTCCTTGAATTACGCGCGGAACTGCGTGCAAGCGTCGGCCATGATGAATATCGCCGACGATGGAGCGACTCCTCTAACAAAATGTTCACCTATGCCGCAGTATCGTTTTTGAAGCGGGAAGCTTAAAAAAACGCAAATTTCTTACGCAGATTGTGAAGTTATGAGTGCATTTCAGAGTTTGCCGATGCGCTCATCGTGATTTTTGAGGCATTATCTATAAGAAACAACTCTTATTTTTGCTCTAGCAAAAGTTTGCAACAGGCCCATTGTGTGACTACATTCATAATCAATAATTGAGCGGTTTTTTTGTGTTTTTTTGGTTCTTGCCAAAAATACGTAAGTTTCAAAGATTGAAAAACTTTGGTAAAATGAACCGTTTAACGGTGTCCTGTGGTCGAGTAATGGAACAATCCGATTCACAGAAACGTAATTCCCGCTCTGGCAACCATTACCTCGGTTTATGTAATAAAAAGGCCACATCTGCAGTTTCGGCTCAATTTGAGAGTTCGGTTCCATAAACAAAAAAGCACGGTAGACATAAAACATATATTTTTACATTCGTGGCACCCTGGATATGAAGTATTGAAATTCGTAAAATCGATTTTTTTTTTTTCATTTCAGATTTTCTTCTAGATGTGACGCTTGAATACGTAATTTTAATTTGAAAATCTTTCGTTAAAATACGCGTAACCGTATCATCAGTTTGCACCGGCTGCGCTAAGAAATGAATGAGAATTGACAAAACCCAATTCACGCAAAACACCTGCTAGCTCCGGTCATAAGTGACCTCAAATTTTCACGGGAGGATGTAACTCCCTTTCGTGAAAAATGAATTATTCTTACGTTCTTAAAACGCACACCGAGTGGATTTGATTGTCAGGGAAACTAGTGGTAAAAACAAAAGGACAGTCGGAAGAAGGGAACACAGAACGGAAGTGAGAGACGCAAAGTTATGAGCGAATGCATTAACACCTTCCCTCGTCTGATAACAAGTCATTTCTGTCCGCACATGTCACCGAAATACCTGCCGAATCGGAGAGTGGTCACGTGGCCGGCAGCTGTCTTAAAACGGACACGCGCTCAAAAATCTTGTTCGAGTGGGCAAGAGGGTTGTTGGGTCATGGAAGTGGCCGCGGTGCGGTGGCGTCATATCACACGTGCATCACTTCCCTTATGTCATTGTTTCTGCCCTCTCGAGAGGGAATTAATTAATTTAAGTGTGCCTTTCCTTGATTCGGAAGACATCCTTTTCCCTTCCATTAGCTTCGTGCTTAGCCTCTTCCCTCAGTCTCCTCGATAATTTGTCCATTCGTGGAAATTTAGGCAGATATTTGCATAATTCACTCTGAAACATTTCCTTTTATTGTGCATTCAGATTTGCCGATAAAAATTTCTCCGTGGATTATTCCGGAGATAAAAAAGGCAGGAAAAGAAAAAGAAAAAAACAAAAACTCGCAGCAACTCATTACGTTGCCGAAGTTGAATTTCATCGTCGTACGTTGATAATCTGATGGACCCTTCAAAAAAAGGACACACTAAATATGAGGTCACCATCTCAGGCCAGGACGACTCGAACTCATGTCTTCCTTCTGTTGTTCACACGGCTACTTCGAGTATTAGTAACACTCATATTGAACGATACAGTTTTATCTCTTTTCACCATGGAAGCTGCGCAAATGGGGTTTCAGGGGACCGCATTCAGGGCTGGACTAATGGAATAAGGCCCGGATGGAGTGTACTTTTATTAGGTCCGAGTCAGTGTCGAGGCGTGCTTTGCGATATATCGATTGATCTGCTATTTAAACCTATGAAAATCCATCGATAAGCAGGGTGTTCGCAAGGAAAACTTTAAAAATCGATTCTTTACCATAAATTCGAATGAAAAAATATCGATAATCGATCATTCCGCCTCGCCACTGGTCCGAGTCCCACACCCGGGAGGAGAAGGCGAGGAGGTATGGAATATTCCCAGGATTACAGAGTCTGAGGGTTCTGTCTAATTTTAAAAATCTTCAACCGTAAGAAATATTTTTGTCTAATAATACGAAAAATACCGGGGTGTCTAGCAACCGAAAAATTGAGGAATATCTGGACATTTTTTAGCACCAGAGAATACCTTGAAAAACGTCGTAGATCTAACATTGGGTAGGCGTCAGTTTGCCTTCAGTTTTAAGTATGGGCAACATGAACTTTCACTTGGTCGAATAGTGGGCATCACTACCAGATGCCAAGAGTAGTGGAGGAGGAAAGTTGAGAATAGCGCATTAAGTGTGGCGCGGACCAATGACTTAACTACACTGTCAGTTTGCCTTCAGTTTTCAGTGTAGGCAATACGTGCTCCCACGTGGTCGAACAGTGGTATCATTCTCAACAGTCAGGATTGCTCGAGGAAAGAAGAGGAAATGCAATGCACCGAGCAGGCGTGGAGCATCGACTTTAGCTCACCGTCAGTTTGCCTTCAGTTTTCAGCGTAGGCAACCCGAGTTCCTACGCGACCGAATAGTGGTATCACCCTCGGAAGTCACGATTGCTCAATTGATAGACAATCGACAATAATTTTAGTCTTCTTTTTTTCTTGACTAGGTGATGTGCCCCCTGACTGCTTAGCAGTCCAACCCCCCAAATCGCTTCGTGCCTCAGGCGTTATGCGGATCGCGTTACTATTATGATTTTATATTATAGAGTATGATATGATATATTTAAAGGTCATTTTGTACTTAACTCAATAGCCGCATTGTAAAAATTACTAGAACTTAATTGAACATTACTGAGCATTCTAGTGTTTTGACCTGTGTTACATCGTACTCTCCCGTACAGTGACAAGAAACGAAGAAATTGGCTTCTCCAGTGTATCCATCGATTCACCGGGATTTTAAGTTCCCTCTGCGCTCGCATACTCAGTCAATGACTAACATGATCGATGCGTCGCGGAACGCGAAGAGGCTTATGACTCCGTGGGAGACGCAACACCGCTGAGCTGAGGCGCCATTTCACGCGCCGACAATTAATAACATCAATGAAATTGAAATCAAGTGAAAAAACGAGGCAAGGAAAAGGAGAAAAGAAGTAGACAGCAGTAAGCAAGCGCGCCGTTTGAAAAACTAGGTATAAATGACCATTATATGAATGCAAAAAAGCTTTATTATATGATAAGTTATTCATTACGTTGCCAAATTTATCATTCGAAAAATTGTCAAGAAAGTGATGCGTTTAACCGCACATTAAATTGGATTTGCATTATTTCAAAGCGTTGAGAGTACCAACCACTCCAATTTCAACTATTGTTGAATTTACAATTTCTTCCGAAAATCCTCAGAGGGAACTATTTGGTAGGATTCTGATTAAATCTAAGGAGTATTTTGGATGAAGCTATGGAGATCAAGAAATTTTTAAAATTGCATGCCTTAGACAGTTCGGCTTTTTCGGAGAAGAGCTAAACCGTTTAAGCTTTTTCAAAATTCAGATAAAATAAAGATTTTGAATAACTAACCCTAAACTTCCCAATACTAACTCTCCACTCCTCTCCCTTCTTTTCTATTTCCTATTTTGTGAGGTACATCAGGTATACCACAAAGAACTGAGCAGTCAAGGATCTCATTACTTTAGATGAAGACTAAAATAGCACAAACTGACTAAAAGCGTACAATTTTAGGAGGAAAAGGATCCACGATCAAATAATTCACGTTCAAGAAAGAAACTCATCACCTATGTAAAACTGTCTTACGAGAGTAATGAGACATTCGTAACCGATCCGATAAAGGGAAAAAATAGTAACTAAAAAAATCTGGGGCATTAATTGTGGATGTGAAACAATCTTCGATAATATCACTGAAAAAAAAATATCGGTGTATTTACTAAGAAAAGGGTAAAATTACCAAGAATTCGGGGCTCTATTTGATCCCAGTTTTTTCTTGGTAAAATCACCATTTATGGAATTGGTAATTTTACCGAGAAATCTCGGTAAAATTATTGAACTTTCTCGGTAATTTTA
The DNA here is from genome assembly GCF_001854935.1 of Bemisia tabaci. NCBI lineage: Eukaryota > Metazoa > Arthropoda > Insecta > Hemiptera > Aleyrodidae > Bemisia > Bemisia tabaci. Next base: position 4,492,569 of record NW_017566728.1, read on the forward strand.
CTGGACCTTGGTAAAAACGCCAATATTTTTTATCGACTGTGGTAGAATTACCGAGATAAAATAGCAAAGTTACCGGGAATTGATTACCAATAAAAGTGGTATTCTTACCTGAAAAAAACAGTAAATATACCGGTTTTTAGGTAAGCTTACCAGTCTGTCTTGGTAAAGTTACCAATAATTGGTAAAAAAAGTGTGATGGTAAAGGTACCAACGGACCTTGGTAAAAACGCCGAGAAATTGTTTTCAGTGTAATTATGGTGGTCTCATCATACTTATCACTTAAGCTATAGTCATAAGAATATATCCATACGCTTAAATACAATTTTCAGCAAGCAAATAAACGTAAATCTGGCACCGCCGGTAATTTGAAACCGATAAATCCAGGTTCCCGGTTAGAAGTCTCGCCTTATGCGGTCACCGCTGCGCCAACATTATTCAAATTTTGGGGGTCTTTGCGGTTTCGTTTTATTTTTATTTGTCCCGCTAGTTTTTCTCCCCGCTTTTCTCCCCGCGAGCCCCCTTTTTCTTTATGCCCTGCTTGCACACGAATTGTCAGCGATCGTCGGAATCCGAGCAATGCTGGATATAGACTTCATGCTGAGCACGCATTGTTTTCGGTCGTCCGAGCCGATCTCTCCTTTTTTCCCCCTTCCCGAATGTACCTGGGATAGATATTTATTGAGGTCCGATTGCGCGCAATCAAACCGGAGGAGTTGACACCGTGCGCCACCGCTCGTAACTCTCACAACAAAACAACCCTACCACCCTTTTAAGATGAGCCCTGTCTTCCTTATGACACTATTCTATCCGGGGGTCGCGTGAAAATGAAGTTAGGCGTTTTGGTCCGCGCCACCAGCGATCGCGAAATATGAAGAACGATTTTTCATGCCGTTTTTCTTATGCTCGTTTCGCTTTTCCGCGCGCTTCTTCTTCTCCTTTTTTATGTCCGTTTGTCCGGGAATGTCCTCGGCTGTGAACCGTTTGAACGACCACCCGCCGGCGTCCCGTTTTCGCACCGACCATCAATCGGAACTATTGAAATGAAGCGCGGAATGCGGAATGTAGGATGTTTCCCTCGCTTCTCGGAACGCCCGGCTCCGTTCGCAGAAGGAGCTCCTCCAGTCCGTAATGCACGAGTCTCATTAAAAAGGAAAAAACGAGGCGAGAGCCTCTTTGATCTCGGGAAAAAATTGGAGGCGCGGGATTCGAAAAATTACGATCATCGGCCCTCCGTGAAAGGTTAGAGCAAAAAAAAAGTCTTACACCTCGTCTGGAAGTATTGCACTGAGGGAAACTGTGTTTAAAAGTGCAAAATTGGTGGCGCGTAATTATAGAGGTATTTTTTCCATTGAATGATAATTTTTCCAGCGCGGTGGTAAAATGAGCCAGCTGCGCTAGTCAAAGAATTGTATTATCTTTTTTGTTTGACTAGGAAATGCCATTTGATGACGTCACAAGGTTGCAAAGTGATTTGCTCACTTTAAGAACTATTTTTGTATAAATTACCGCATTGAAAAATTATAATACAACCTACGGCGAACTTATCTCACGGGGCACTCTCACATGAAGCAATAAAATCGAAGGTTATTGGGTACAGAAAGAGCATACCTTGGTTGCGGTACTTCAGAATCGCCACTGCCGTTTCATCCACCATGATTAAAGCAAATGTATGGAATTCGCTGAAACTTTTACTGAATTTTCTTTATGATATTACAAACCCGAAAACGAAAAATTTCAGAAAATTCACCCGATAGTTACATATGCATTAGTCGCTTTTATAGTGCTCTCTGGCGCTTTGCGACGCCTAATCGCCACAAAACTCAGTCTTCCCACAATCCATCGGGGAGTTGACATAGTTCCCGATAGTTCCCTCTCTAAAATATGAATCAGCAGAGGGAATTCTGGAACACGGCAACCAAGAGATGCCCTTTCTGTACCCAACGCCTCAATTTTCGTGCAAATTCTACATTGCAACAATTTTACCAGAAAATTCTTTACTGCATGCTGCGGAGAATCAGGTCTCTTGACTCAGCCCTGATTTTCACTCTTGAGTCGCGGAAGTAGAATTTTTGAGGGTGTCACGAAATACGAAGACACTCGAGAGAGCAGCTGAAGGAGGGATGTTGCCACTTACGACGCGGCGCAAGGGATCATTTCCAGGCGGGAAATAAAGGCAAAGGAACGGAGGATGCGCCTAATTGCAATTATTAAAAATATTGACGAGCAGAACACACCTGTGCGGAATGTCACCTGCTCTCCTTCGCCGGGCCGCTTGCATGGCCCGGTGGCCGAGCCGCATTTTTGGGAGCGCTCCCCGTGTAACTTATTAGGTGGTCGACGCGACGCCACCCGTCCCGACTTGATGGCTTCATAGNCCCCCTCTCGATGTCATACTGCCGAATTCTCGCGATTCTCCGAGACGCGAGCGCATATCCATCCATCTTCATCAAAGATTTATGTCGTTTTAATTTCCCACTTTTCTGACCTTATTTGGTTGCGCTTTCATGATCGGAATTTCGGTAATAAGGAATCCTGAATGGCTATCTTCATAAGAATCCACTTGGCTAAGGGCCGTGCTCATAGTCGATCCTTTAGCAGCTCCTTTCCTCAGAAAGGCTCATAGCGAGGACTAGGCGGCCGTGCTAAGGAAGAACGTCGTATGAGCCTTCAGACGTTGCCATATCTCCTTCAATAAATAACGAATTTACCGGGAAAATTGTTAACATTTTCCTTAAAACTTTCAGGCAATTTTGCCCGCAATTTCATCTTAAATATCTGAAAATTTCAAGGAAAAATAAGCACAATTTTCCCAAGAAGTACATGTTTTATCCGGAGAAATTTGGCAACTCTCGAATGTTCATACGGCGTTCTTCCGTTGAAAGGCAGTAGGGAAGAATACAGACTAATGACAATTTTGGCGAAAATGAATCACCGACTTTGCTGCATTCTTCAGTATTAAAAACGCAAGCTGATGGTTTTAGTTCTCTCTAATTCCGCATCGTATTGCTGTAGAGACGCTGTAATGTATAAAACATTGCAAATCTAACTAAAAGATCACAAAAATGGCGGAGTTTCTAATCTGCCCTGCAAAATCTGGTAGGGTGACTTTGGACCTACTTTCCTTAATATTTACGAAATTGCCAATATTTTTGCTTCTACAATTTGTAATTTTTGTACTGACAAATCATTTTAATTTTTCTCGAGATAGCAGATAAATAACCAAAATGGAAAGGTACGATAGCAAATAGACGCCCCCAAAAATTAGAGTAAATGATAATTAGAGTCATTTGTGAGACAATAGTTTACGAAACCTATGAAGCATATTCTATTACGGTGATTTACCAACTTTGTCCTCACACAAAAATTAGCCTGAGCCTGAGACTTTCCTCTTTGACTTCTACCCTCCTTTTATTCGTTTTTTTCCATCTTCAGTCTCTCTCTCTATTCCTCCTGTATCCATGCCTAATTGAAAGGAAATATTCTAGAGATAAATATGTACATACGGGAACAGGGACAAGGGTCAGGTAATACCAAAACCAAAATACAGAGCAACTTTAAAAAGTAACCAATAAAAAAGGTCTGGGGACACTTTAAAGATATATAGACTACATGTGAACAAAACTAACATGGGATCAATTCATTGAAACACAAGTAACTGGGAGCCTTGCATAATGAATCTGTAGCCGGATTTCTCAGGAATAATGAGAGTGAAATAAACAGAGAGGAAAACAAGGAGAAAAAAAGAGAGGTATAGAAAGGAGGGTTGGAGGAGCGGAGGGTTATTCAAACGAGGCTATTACTTGTGACAGGTAAACTTACACAACTGTCATCTACTATGCCTTTTCCTGATACAATCTATTGTTCTAACCTTAGCGTAGCCTGTATCCCATTTAATTAGACCGGGCTGCGTTTTCGCTGCAATACTTGGTGTTTCCATATTACATATGTGCTCTCATGCGCGCGTCTTCCCCTGTTCATATTCGTATATGTGTTCGCAGTCGTCCTCGATCTATGGTCGTCCTGGCGTGTTTCGTGTACCGACATTCATAAACACACATATAGTAGTGGATACAGGGTGTCCCGCAGGATGCACGATAAGGTGCATCCAAAGGTGCAAGGTGCGTGTCAAATAGTCTGTCAATTTAGGCGGGATCCTATCCCAGCGTTAGAAACACTTATCACAACTTGGTGGCAAAGTTTTTGTAATGACGGCCGCTTCAATAGTTTTCGCGCACCAATATTTTCAGATGTCATACAGAATGTATGTACTCGTATGTCACATTGTCACATACCCAAAAAAATTCATAAATTGGCCGCAGTATTTTTCAAGTAGGTACCTAAATACCGCCAGAGTTATAATGATTCCATAAATAATTCGGAAACATACAAATTTCGGCTTCCAAGAATGATAGATGTCCAAGTCTTAAGTATTTTTTACTCATTTACCGACGCCAAAAAGTTTCAAATTTGCACTGAAGAACATTCGCCGGGGAAGGACATATTGTGCAAAAAATGCATAAAAATATCTCTTCCTTTTCAAAATGATTATTGATTTGGGCATACCATACCATATCTCGGGCAAACTTAACCTTAATTTATCTCGAAATTCAAAAATTAGAAACATCTAAAGTGTAAACGCGATACAACTATTCGTGGAAGATGGGTGTCCAACTGTACACATTGCATATGAAAAATGTAAGACGCGATGACGTGAGTCGTGAACTCGCAATGTTCTGCTCAATGCTGCTAGTTTGAAGCATCATTACGAATAATAAGACGAACGCAACCAAACGCAATATGGCAATGAAGCGAAGGAAAGGGTGCGCGTTAACGACGGCGCAGAGATACAACTATTCGAACTTGATGGACGTCCGTGCTGCATCTGAAAAATTGAAGGCGCGATGACGCGAAGCGTGAGCTCTCAATGCGCTGTCAATTAGATGTCCCTCAGATTCGGAAGAAAAGATAAAAAAGAGGCCCGAGCACATATCTCCTACCTTCGGCTGTGTTACTCATGTAGTGCTTGAAGCATCATGACGAGTAGGACAAACGCAAACAAACACACCATGGAAATAAGGCGAGAGGTGTGCGCGTTAACGACGGCGCAGAGATACAACTATTCGTACTTGATGGACGCCCGTGCTGCATCTGAAAAATTGAAGGCGCGATGACGGGAAGCATGAGCTCTCACGTCTCTCCTGTCTTCGGCCGTGTTGATACTCGTTCTTTCTTCTTTTTTCAGGTTCTCGTCTGATTCTTTCTTAGGATGGATTTGCAGACCCACGTCTTAAGGTCGTGTAAACTGCAGTACTGACTCGGTTCTGTTAGAAATAATGGTGCTTGGATGCATCTAGAGGCTTTAATTTTTTATGTTTTTTTTTTTATTTTCAGAAGTCTGTCGGTTACTCCAATAGGTTCAATTTTGAAACTTTTACTATTTACGATTCATATACTTTGAACCTGAAAATAGCGGTTTCTACCTTGGAATCCCGTGTGACATACGACCGTGGTAATGTAGAGTAGCCGTGTATTTTTTTTTCGCCGTGTAGAGTATGGCGAGAAAATAAAAGCGTTCCAAAATGAGAGCGTGATTCTCGCTAGCACAGTAAAATCTCATTCTCATTCACTTAAACACAATTTGCTGGTCTAAAAAATAAGTAAACAAAAACCTGGTCCATTTCTCGGAATAGAAATTTTAGCAAAACCGCACGAAAAGGCTCACGGCAGTGAGTGGCTTTTGAGATGGCGTCAACTTGAGATGTCGTTTGTGATGCGGCTGATGTTAGTGTGATGCCGGGGAGGGACATACAGGGCTCATTAATTGGGAGGTCGTAAAATACGGATCCCTGTTCGAATTCATCGAATATCCCGCGGAACAGCAGCAACAAGCGCAACTACAACCTGACAATGTCACGGTGGACAAGTGACGATCCGCGGCCTCAGATCCCGACTCGACGCATTGATGCCGCACTCCTCTTTAAATCATGACATCCAGGGACATTGAAAACATGTCAAGGCAATTGCATTGGTAGGTGTAACAGGCCCGCACCCCGATACTCGCCTTCTAAGGAACCTGCCGCCAAATTTTTTGTTTTCTTTTTAATGGAACTACATTTTGCTATTAGGAACTGCAAGTTCTGGCTCATCCGTAAAAACACTCCACAGACACTTTCCATTACTAGGAAAACTAACAGCACATCCGTTGCCTCTAGGCTGACAATGAGCCAGGAATTGTGGTCCCGAATTTCAAAATGTGGTCCAATGCACGTATAGCAGCGTTCATAAATCAAGAAGTTGGGTGCAGAGAGGGGAAATTAGCCATCGAAATGCTCCTGTACCTGCAATAGAGGCGAGAAAGTAAAGAAATTAACTATTTTCAAACAATCGTTTAATCGAACGAATGTAGAAGTTTGCCTCCAACGAAAGTTGTGGAAGTCTGACAACCAGGAGCGCGGTGACAGAGGACCAGCTCGCCGTCCAATGTCTTTTCCACGACTCGATGTCACGTTTTCACCACTTTCCAAGGGAATGTCGACGCGCATCACAGTATGTCATTCAAATCCGTGATCCCATGTACACATTGTGTTCTAGACCTAATGCCCCTTTTTTCTCCCCTGCTCCTCCTTCTTTTCCGCTGTGTCCTCAAACAAGATACAACTGATCGATTTGATTGGTCAACTCGAGTGTGCAACGTAACAGTCCCTACGTTCGTATAACAGCTTCCGAGGATCAGCATCATTAGAGGAGCTAAGGAAGAAAATTCTTCGCCGCAGGTACCACGGTGAGTACACGTTCACACGATGGCACGGTGATGTACACTTTGGTGACACGCAACTTGGGATCAATGCCGTGACCATATTGAAAATCATAAGATACCTCGCCGAGCTTAAGACGTGGATCTGCAAATCCATCCAAAAAAGAATCAGGCAAGAACCTGAAAAAAGAAGAAAGAACGAGTATCAACACAACCAAAGACAGAAGAAACTATTCGGGCCTCTTTTTTAACTTTTTTCCACAATCTGAGCGACACCTCATTGACAGTACCTACAGGGTGTACCAAAAGTCCGTCCCACCCCTGCTAACTTTTGAACGAATTGAGCTAGGGTAATGAAACTTTGGGAATGTTCCTATCTCAAAGGGGACCATCTTTTGGGGGGGGGTCAAAATTTTGGTCCCCCCTCAGGGGGGGCGCGGGGGGCCCCCAACTTTTTTTTTTCAAATGGCAACCCCTGTCTTGTGATACATCATTCGAAAGAGCATAAAAAACTAAGAATTTTGGCGCAAACCGCAGATCAATATCTTAATTTTTGACCGAGTTATGATAGGTCAAAGGTCAAATTTGACCTATTTTCAAAAAATCATAACTCCGGTTCAAATTATCGTAAAGAAAAAAATAAAACGGGAAAATTTACCAAATTGTGTCCGCTTTTAAGTAAAAATTGCAGAAATCACTTCGCTGTAATTTTAAGGGGGGGCTCGGACCCCCAAATACGTCAATTCAAAGGTCATTCAATTTTCCCGCGAAAAAAGGCAATTTCCCCTAGATTTGCCTCCACATTATCTCAGTAAGGTCAAAATTAGTTCAACATTACGTTGGCAAGTCCCCAAATTTCGGGAAAAGTTAAAAAAAAACGAAATTTAAACGGTCAAATTTAATCACCTTAAATTTCGTTTTTTTTTAAATTTTCCCGAAATTTGGGGACTTGCCAACGTAATGTTGAACTAATTTTGACCTTACTGAGATAATGTGGAGGCAAATCTAGGGGAAATTGCCTTTTTTCGCGGGAAAATTGAATGACCTTTGAATTGACGTATTTGGGGGTCCGAGCCCCCCCTTAAAATTACAGCGAAGTGATTTCTGCAATTTTTACTTAAAAGCGGACACAATTTGGTAAATTTTCCCGTTTTATTTTTTTCTTTACGATAATTTGAACCGGAGTTATGATTTTTTGAAAATAGGTCAAATTTGACCTTTGACCTATCATAACTCGGTCAAAAATTAAGATATTGATCTGCGGTTTGCGCCAAAATTCTTAATTTTTTATGCTCTATCGAATGATGTATCACAAGATAGGGGTTGCTATTTGAAAAAAAAAAGTTGGGGGCCCCCCGCGCCCCCCCCTGAGGGGGGACCAAAATTTTGACCCCCCCAAAATATGGTCCCCTTTGAGATAGGAACATTCCCAAAGTTTCATTACCCTAGCTCAATTCGTTCAAAAGTTAGCAGGGGTGGGACGGACTTTTGGTACACCCTGTATATAGCAGAGCATTGAGAGCTCACGCTTCGCGTCATCGCGCCTTCAATTTTTCAGATGCAGCACGGACGTCCATCAAGTACGAATAGTTGTATCTCTGCGCCGTCGTTATCGCGCATCCTTTCCCTCGCTTTATTTCAAAACGCAACTGGAGCTTAACATTTCCCAGTAACTCATCTTAATATTCTTATGGGGAGAACAGGCGAATTTTTCGCCATTATTATCAGCTCCTGTTTACCTCTTTTTTTCCGCTGAAACTTAGAGAAATATTAAACTTGAAATTTGAACTTTTGTCCAATAATTTTGTCTGACGTAGTGGCATATTTGAGAATTTTAAAGTTTCCCTCCCTCCGCCGATGCAAATTTTGCCTCTCTCAAAGGCATTTCACTCAGCTAAAATGAATCGTTCCTGAACGGCACCAACGGCATTAGCTGTTGTGACCTTCCGTCTAAACCCTAAGTTAACGATCGGCGAGCGACGAAAACAAAACGACGCCTCTGTAATCTGTACGCGAACCTTCTTTAATTGAATTTCCTCGCTTTAATTTTTCGTTTTACGCCGAGATTTTCGCGCGAATCAAGATAAACGCTTACATCCAGAACACAAGTAAGTGGTAGCCGAAGGAGGAGAACATCGCACCTTAAGGAACACGCCACTCTCTCCGGTGGTGGAGTCGAGATTTGATAGGTCTTAATTAAGCATTTCATTTTTAAGAGGTCGAGCCCATGCGGTCGGCGGCCCCCTCCCCCTCTTCCTCCAGGACTACCACCTCACCTTTCCCGGGCTCCATCCGCGGGATACTTATTTATGAGCCCCGATAAGGATCCGCCATTTTCACACGCAACCCGAAAGAAATCGTAGTAACACGTGACCCTACATAATGAGTACTAAATCAATATTAATTATTGGATTATTAACATCCCAGCAATTGACAACAGCGGACGAATATGTCCGGTCGAGGAGGTGGGAGGGGGCGGCGGGAGTGGGAGGGAACGAGGATGGCATGCAAACTCTCGGGATTAGCCGTTTGATGAACTGGACGTATTTCTACCAAACGGAACTGTGTGCATTACGACATGAGCCCTGGTATGCATATAATCTTAAGGGTCTCAGGGCTCATGTCTGAATGCACATAGTATCGTTTGGCAGAGATATGTCCAACTGAGCGATCTGATCGCGGTGGGCAGTATGAATCCGGCCATGTTAAACTCTAACAAGTCCTGTCCCTGTTGAGCCGTGAGCTCCGTAAGGATGCTTGTATTCTAGGGGTCATCAGATAGCGGAGACGTTGGGTTTTAGCACGGGGGGATCCAGTTGGTGAAGCCAGAATGGCTGGACCGTTCACTCGGCTTCGCGGTGCGGTGCAGCATCCCGGCTCGTCTGCTTGTCTGCCCGTTCCCTTTAGATCGCGTTGAATGGCTGCCGCGCGTGGTTTCGCCCCCAGGTGGGGAGGGGGGAGGAGGGGGCTGCGAAGGGCTTTCCCGGTACATGTATCTGGAATGCAGCCCGAACCTTGCTTATCATAGACTTTGTCTCGGCCCCCTCCTCGCCTCCCCGCTCCCCCGTAGATTTATGCACTTTCCGCGTGCTCCTTCACTCTTCGCACACTTCTTTTTATTTGCACTGCCTCTAGTTTACAGTTTTTACATTCTGTTTTCGATGGAGCCCCCTCC